>CALYCU020000058.1:0-366953 GCA_944470425.2 Schistosoma bovis | reverse complement strand
TTACATGACTGACAACTACCGGTACTCCAGTTGATCCCAGGATAATTGAAATCCTCAGTGATAACCTTAGCATTAAAGTTTAGAGAGGATGCATGTATGAATGCACTGATAATAAGATCATTGTTAAGTTTGTCTTACATTGTTCCTACATGTTCCTTTTCTACTCTTTTGTATGTTGTTTTATACTACTTATTTACATTCAGTAGGCAGTTGTATACCCAACAATTTTCACACTTATGTTGTAACTCAGGTTGTACTGTAACATTCTGGAATGTTCACATATATCTTTAATGTTTATTTCACTTATAATTGTATTTATCATTATAATCACTGTAATTTAATTACTGTAAAGGTTATCCACAGTTTTATGCATTTGTTTGAATCCAACGGTTTCCATATTGTTTGCTCTTGGTTCGAGTTTCGGTTGTTCATAAACTGTTACCAAATCTAGACACAGCTATCGGCTGTCTTTGGACTATCGTATGTTGTAATCATTCTTTATGTTACTCTTACAGGAAGCTTTTGCTATTTTCATTTTTGAACGACGCGTTTAAACGCCTAGACACCTGACAAGTTGAGGTTTGTAACTAAATTTTGTGTATTATTTAATAAAGAACCGCTTTTGTAGACAAATCGTTGTTTTGGAACTTCGATTTCGCGCGTATCTCAATCGGGGTTACTTCGACGCTTCGATAGAATTAACAGTTCTCAACTTTGGTCTCATTGGTGTGGATACCAGTTCTCAACTTCGGTCTCATTTGGTCTGGATACAGTTCTGAACTTTGGTCCTAATTGGAGGGAACACTTGCTGTAACGAAATTTGGTCGGAATTCTGTTTGGTTCATTCATCCCAACGATGACTAGAACGAGAAGAATGAAGTACAACGATGACAGTTCCCAAGACACAGACAATTCCAGTGCTGAAAATATTATTCCTTCAGTTTCCAAGGTGAACTCACCTATTCCTTTAAATCTTGCCTTTGATGTTGTTAAACCTAACGCCAAAGACAGTTGCTCGGTAGGAGACAACTATATAGAGACTAGATACAGTGTAGAAGACGAAGTGGACTCTAGGGAAAGGGAAGTAGAAAAGATTGAGCTGGAGATAAGAGAACTCCAACTACGCAAGCGATTGTTAGAGCTATCTCCGAACTCTTCAAACAAAGTGAGAAGACCTAGGGAGACTACCGAGTTGTCGGGGTCTCGATCCGAGGATAAAACTTCGGCAGTTACAGCAAGTCACCGATACACCAATGTACTTTCGAGCGATGAAATGCAATTCAAAGCACAGGTAGATAGTGTCAAGGCGTTATGTATGTCAGTAAGCTTACCGAAGATAGAAATCATGAAATTTGACGGGAGCCCTCTGAAATTTTGGACGTTCATGAAGGGATTCAAGGTTAACATAGCTGACAGAGTAAACGATGACACTCAGAAATTAATGTACCTGATACACTATTGCGAAGGTATAGCAAAGGATGCTATAGAACACTGTGTTTTATTACCAGAAAAAGAAGGTTATACTGAGGCAATTAAACTTCTACATGAACGTTTCGGCAGACCACATGACATCGTAGAAGCCTTCTTAACAGAACTGTTAAGTGGATCACCTTTGAATCAAGACGACATAACTGGCCTACAGAAACTGACAAGACTCATGACTAATTGTAAGATAGCCTTGTCACAGATGGGCAGGAATGCTGATCTGAATTGTTCGACCAACATAAAACGAATAGTGAAACAACTTCCACGTAGTATGCAGTTTAAATGGGCGGAGTCCGCGGACGATATTTTAAGAAAGGGGCTAGAGCCCAATTTCGATGATTTATTGCAATTCTTAGAAAAGAAAGTGTCAATCGCAACAAACACATACGGACAATTGGCAGGCGGAAGCTATAAGGCTCAAACGACATCGAACAACCGGTCGTCTTCCATAAGAGCGAAGATCCATACTTCGTCGATTAAAGGATCAGTCCATTGTGTAATTTGCTCCGATGCCCACGAAGTCGCATCCTGCCCTCAGCTGTTGTCAGTGAGTCACAACGAAAAGGTAGAATTGTTAAAGAAGTTTAAACTTTGCTTTAATTGCTTAAAACCCAATCATCGAGTCACAGAATGCAGACAGCCCGTGTTGTGTGAAATTGATGGATGCAAGCGACGCCATCATAGAATTCTTCACAACACAGAACCTGATGTTAAACGAGCATATTGTAACTCTACTCATACTACTAGGACGTATTTAGGCTTTGTTCCAGTCAGACTACATGGTCCCACAGGTTATGTGGATACCTATGCACTGTTAGATAATGGCTCGGATTCGACATTACTGCTTAGTGACGTAGCAAAGCAGGTAGGAATTTCTGGTGCAGGGACAAGATTAAACATATCTTTAGTAATTGGAGCGTCATCTCAGAACGCTGAACTTACCAATTTCGAAATTGAGTCTTTAGATAAGACCAACCGAATAAAAATCGAAGGTGCATATACTATAGATAACCTACCTATTAAAAGAGCAGAAATCCCACCAACGGACTTCCAAGAAAGATGGAAACACTTGAAAGGTGTACAACTACCCTCCATAGCCTGTGACAAGGTTGGTTTGTTACTTGGTGTTGACGTTCCTGAGGCCCACTGGGTACTCGATCAGCGTATCGGAAAACCTAAACAACCCTATGCTTCACTAACCATGTTAGGGTGGGCTTTATTTGGACCAACGGGTCAACCTAATAAAACATCAGTCTTCATGAACTGTTTAAAAGCGAAAAATTCCTTTGAGGAGGATATTCTCAAATTATTTGAACATGAATTTTCTGAAAATAAGTACTCTGATAAGGTTACCATGACCCTATGTGATAAGACCATTATGGAGATTACTGACAAACAAACAGTATTGCTCGATGGACATTATCAAGTGCCGATACCCTGGAAGGTGGATTGGCACTCACTTCCAAGGAATAAGAGCGAAATAGAAAAACGATTAATTTACCTACGTAAAACGTTGCTGAAAGACGAACAGCTTCGGAAACAGTATACTATTATATTAGCTACCCACGAAAGTAAAGGATATTTGTCTCGAGTAACTCAAGCTATCGAAGAAGAAAGGTATTTGATTCCACATCATCCCGTATTTAACCCTAAAAAACCAGGTAAAGTTCGGATAGTCTTTGATTGTGCTGCTAAGTTACAAAACAAGTCTCTAAATGATTGTATATATTCTGAACCAGATCTTACAAACGACCTAGTGGGAGTTTTGCTTAGATTCAGAAAGCATAAGATTGGATTGTCAGCAGACATTGAAGAAATGTTCCTCCAGGTATATCTACCCGAAAGGGATACAAAGGCCTTCAGCTTTTTATGGTATCCCGATGGCAATCTTGATTCTCCTCCTGAGGTCTATGAGTTCCATGTACACCCCTTCGGGGCTACGTCCTCGCCGTTTTGCGCTACCTATGCTTTAAGACGTACAGCTACAGACCACCGAGATTTGTTTGATGAAAAAACCCAGTCCACCTTACGAGAAAATTTTTATGTAGACGATTGTCTAGTCTCAGTAGAAACAATACCAGAAGCTGCCGAGTTAGCAAATAACCTGATAAGACTCGTTGCGCTTGGAGGTTTTCGTTTACATAAATGGGTTAGTAACGTAAATGAAGCGCTGAATGACGTCCCTATAGGTGATAGATCAAACAATTTCGTTCGTATACCAGGTTCAACAGAACGTATACAGAAAACTTTAGGACTTTATTGGCACACGCAATTCGATTGTTTTGCATTTGACGTAAATCTTCCCGAACGCCCGATCACTAAGAGAGGCATTCTGTCATGTGCATCATCGTTATATGACCCGCTTGGATTTCTAGCGCCTTTATCACTTACCCCTAAACGAATTCTGCAACAGCTATGTCGTAAAAACTATGGGTGGGATGAGATGATAGACGAAGAGTCACGATTGAGTTGGGAAGGTTGTTTAGAAGCAAAGAGTTCTATCGAGGACGGACCCACGCCACCCTCTTCTTTGACCACAGTAGCGCCTGAAAACTCTTCAAATCGTTTGTTGCCGTTCATAGATGATCCTGGTTTATGCCTTAAACACTCTCCTGATGTGGCACTCTTAGTCGATAATGATGATGTACGCTCACTCATAGTAGCAGCAGCCGCTGATGAGACTGAAGATCCCAGGGTCCATCAAGGCTTACCGTCAGTTCGTTCTTCTGGATTTAACACTCCACCTGATTCAAAACGTAACCGACTTATATACACCTTTGACTCTGTATCTAAAGCGACAGACGAGAATCTAATGGATTTAGAACAAGTTATTTCATCACCAGCTGTTGACGATGAGTACCTTCTAAAAACTGTCAACGATAGTCACGTCGATACAGTAGTGAATATTGACACTAGATGTATTTCTCCTCCAGACAAAATTCTTCCAACAGATAGCGGCGAGTTAATGTCATCGAAAACATCTGTTATGTTCTCTGCCGAAACAGATCTCCCTAGTGTTTCTGACGTGAACGATAGTGCTAAGTCTGTGATACTACTACACGAGTCATCAATTAGTTGCAAAGCAACAACAACTCAGTTCTGTGCAAATACGAAACTTGTATCTCCTGTAGTGGCGTCTGCTGAGAGTTCTATTGACATCAAGTGTGAAACAGAGAATCAGAAAGATGATTGTTTTATTCAGTATGCTGATGATGATAAGAAGTTTAAGACAACTGTATCCATGTCTCCTTTAGTTGGGTTAGACAAGCAGATACAACATCCATTACCAGACTTTAAGGATAGTAGAGTAGCCGAAGAAATGACTCATCGGAACATAGAATGGCACCATAACACTCCCTACGCAAATCATCATCGAGTATGGGAAAAATTAATAGGAAGCAGTATCTATGTCCTACGAGACACTCACCACCTGTTTGACTGAAGCAGAGAGAATACCTAATGATAGACCACTCTTACAGACGCGAACGAAATGGACACAAGGAAGACGAGATTTACAAGTTCGCGGTCCAGTCTTGATTATTGGAGACACTTGTGCACGAAATTACTGGCCTAAAGGCCTCGTGGTAAGTTTTGATCCAGGAGGAGATGGTCTATGGAACCAAGCGAAGATCAGAACGTGGAAGGGTACAATTATTAGAGGCATATGTAAAATTTGTTTATAAGAAGGAGCTGATGACCGAAAAGTAGAGGATAGAGAGACTTTTCAGAGTGACTGTGGCTAGAGTAAATTGTACCATTGTCACCTCTGAATGTTTTTACGTTAATACCTAATCAGCGAAAGTAAGGAAAGACATGCTGTCTTTGGGGGGCGGTGTTAAGTTTGTCTTACATTGTTCCTACATGTTCCTTTTCTACTCTTTTGTATGTTGTTTTATACTACTTATTTACATTCAGTAGGCAGTTGTATACCCAACAATTTTCACACTTATGTTGTAACTCAGGTTGTACTGTAACATTCTGGAATGTTCACATATATCTTTAATGTTTATTTCACTTATAATTGTATTTATCATTATAATCACTGTAATTTAATTACTGTAAAGGTTATCCACAGTTTTATGCATTTGTTTGAATCCAACGGTTTCCATATTGTTTGCTCTTGGTTCGAGTTTCGGTTGTTCATAAACTGTTACCAAATCTAGACACAGCTATCGGCTGTCTTTGGACTATCGTATGTTGTAATCATTCTTTATGTTACTCTTACAGGAAGCTTTTGCTATTTTCACTTTTGAACGACGCGTTTAAACGCCTAGACACCTGACAAGTTGAGGTTTGTAACTAAATTTTGTGTATTATTTAATAAAGAACCGCTTTTGTAGACAAATCGTTGTTTTGGAACTTCGATTTCGCGCGTATCTCAATCGGGGTTACTTCGACGCTTCGATAGAATTAACAATCATTCACACTATTCGGACTATCAGGAGCTCTGTACACACATCCGAGTAGTAGACTATGATTCAGGGTGTTGACTGATATCCAGACTGATTCTGGTAAACTATTCAGGACACTATCTTCAACGTTAATAATTGTTAGGGTATCCAAAGCATATATAATACAACCACCTCCCCGCTTAGTTTCTCTGTCGTAGCGATATAGTCGATAGTTCTGGATATTTAATTCTGAATTAGATACTGCTTGAGAGCACCATGTTTTAGTGATAAGTATGAAAGAAGGTTTGGCTAGAAAAGCTAATGTCTTCAAGGCTGAACTTTTGTTCAGAAGTGAACGTGCATTGATAAGTAATAAGTTTAAAAATGGAGTGTGGAGTGTAAAAAAACCGAGAGCTTCCCTATTGATGTTATGTAGTTTGGATTTGCATAGACTGTGGTTTATTATGTTTGACTGATCGTATGGGCTATCGCTTGAACAAACTGTATTGCTAGTGGGACCAGGGATTTCTGAAGGACAAAAAGATCATTATTTTGATAAAGTGGGTTAATTTGTTGAACTTGATTAGGCGGACAGTAAAGACAGGCCCCTGCCAGTTGGTGTTGGGTTGATGGCGCGTAACCTAATAATCCATCTTGCCCGATGGGAAAGTGCTGAGGATAGTTACGTCTTACAGGTATGTTATTTAAAACGTTTGAGGATAACCGTGGGGTGCGTTGGTTCATTGTGGTCTGTCCAATATTAGGCCTTTTTACATAATGATTGCAGTGGCCATCTTGTGAGACATTTAAACCAAGTCTGCTTTTATAACCTCCCCTACGATGCGTAAGGTAAAGCATGGTGTCGGGAAGTACAGTCTTATTTTTATTTGGTAGGGTCATCGTAGTATTATTGATATTGGGTCTAGAACCAGAAGGTTCTGTACCTACATTCTTCTTACGTGGCAAAGGTATTTTAATCTTGACAGCGTTTTTAAGAGTTGTAGCATTAGAACTAAGTACTTGCTTATGGGCTTCTAATGGTAAACTGGGTAATATCGGATTAGTGACGTCATTCGATGTACATTGGCTATCAGATGTCACTACAGACATAACAGGCAAATTAGCATTCTTTCTTGGTATATCAGTGTACTGGAGAACATGAGATAGGGTAGCTGCATCAGTGGATGCAGCAGCTGATGCATCGTGGTTTGTTGTGATCTCAACACCTTTATTTACGTTCAAGGTACGTTGTTGCGTAAGCATTTGATTGGTGGTCTTATGTGAGTCTATATGAGTGTTTCTAAATTTCGTAAGCGCGCAGATTAGCTGCTTGGATTCTTTTAACCGTTCAGCTAATATATTAGAGTCGAATCTGAACAAGACCGGGCACGAGTATTTCTGGTGCTTTTTATTAAGTCGAATGCATTGGCATGGACTGTCTTGAAGGTTTGATGCTTTTAATAACGAATTCCTTACAGTTTTAATGGGGATTCTGTCAGGTATATTATAGACAATCACGTTATTACGAGAGATTATTCGTTTGGTAACTTCATTACCGATAAAGTCGATAACAGATTCTGCTTTTATGATGTCATCAAGTTCCGCAGGAACGATATCTTCTGACAGGAGCAGCTTAAGGGGTGATAATGTTTATATAACAGAACTGTTATTATCTGCAGTATTGGGGCTTTTCCGGGCTCGTTTTTTGATAGTCGACCCATATCGCTTTAAGTATAGATTTTAAAGCTATCTATGAGTTATAAACTAGGATTCAACGATATTTAAACAATATAAATTAGATACCCTGTGATCGTAACGCAAACTTTAAACGTACCGCAAGTATCAAGTATACAATCAGCATGTTGGTTTTGTACTGAAATCATTAATATCTAGAATTCGAACCATAGAATTTTCAACACCATCCTCCCCCACGAAATAATGTTGGACCTTTATATTCGCAAGTTATGAATGGTGTGGCTTCATTTAAAACATATTTCTCACATTGACTAGAGTAAACATTAGAATTGACTTTGTGATAAGGATAATCAGTAGTTGATATGAAATCATCCGAATCGTAATCAAAATCGAGGTCATTTAGTACTTGTGCTCCGCATTGAACACGTTTTCCTCAAGAAACAAATGCATTATAAGAACAAATGATATTTGATAGAACGTCAAGAGTTGGGTCCTATGAAATAGTTTCCTCAAATTTATGAGGAATATAATTACAGGTTGAATGATTATTAGGAAAACCAGCATATGTCAAAACTACATCAGGTTTTCGACCATGTCTGAGTTCGTTCAACATATTTTCCTCAGATTTGCGAGGAATTCCGTCCGAAATAAGTGAATCATTAGGAAAAACCATATCTGGTACAATGACATGAGAAATCCGATAAGTCGACTGATTAGAAACTGTTGTCTCGCAAGGATTCTGAGTTTCGTTTAACTCTGAACTGCTTTATGACTCTACACTGTCTTTTGAAATCGTCGATGAGGATAAATGATCATTAGGAACACTGGATTCAATAGAATCAGAATTACAAGACATAATATTTGTTGCAGCGAGATGAACAGTAGTATTACAAATTCACTGAATAAGTCCATTATCACCACATTTAAAGCACTTAGAATCGCGAAATTTACTTGAACTAAAAGTGTAGAACTTGACCAAACTTATGCCCATCTTCGTGAACTGTATCGTAACTCCTCAATGAATTATCTGCATAACCGTGAGTATGCACTGGGTTGGGATGAAGTAATGCAGTGGAATTTCTGATATCCTCATGAATCACTTTACGACATTTTCCTCCTCTACCTGATTCGAAATTTGTATACTTATCATAGTCTAGCAGTAGGTCCTTGACAGTTGTATGAAAAAGCATAATGAATTTTTCCGGTGAAGCCGGAGTTTTATTAAGCCATATGCCTCTTTTCCAATGAATGTGAAGAAATGTGTTACAAAACTAACATCCTCATCATCTTCCTTGTTCATTGCCCGTATTTCGAAACTTTCGAAGTAAGCCCCAAAAGCATCAAAATCTGAATGTATGTCCAATCGTTCCATCACAGGATGCATCACGACGCCAATGTGGTATTTAGAAGTACTTGAATTATAGTTTGAACTAAGAATCACAGAAATAAGGTAATCGGACCAGAATGTACTAGACAAGCACGGACGAATGTACTGTATTTAGAACTCGAAATCAAGCACTCAACAAGTACAAATGAATCAGCAGCTCATTCAAACACCATAGATAATTATACGCAACTGAATTTAGGTTTCAGGTATTTGTTTCTCTTTGTTACTAACATCAATTTGACGATATGGTTTGCAAATATGGTTTGAATTACTAGAATCAAGCTTTTCAGCACATGGGCGAACTGAAATTATTAGAACGGAAATTAGTTTGAAGTTGTTTTCGACTTGAAGTAATGTTTGAAATGTTAACTGTTCCTTAAAGAAGTCGGGTACTGGGCAATCACAAACTCGTTGTGTTACTAGCATAAAATAACTATTATATAGAAATAAGGTTTGCAGCTGGCAATTAACCCGAGATACCGTACAATAAAACCTGCATGTGAAACGGAACAACTCTAATGATATTTATTGATCTGTAGTTAGTAGCTTCATCTCGATGTTTAGTCTCATTTTGTGTAGTGATGTAGCTGTTAATCTAGTTATTCGGATAAATTCCTGATCTTGCGACATAGCGCACACACCAAGAAGTATATTTAATGCATTATCGCATGTAAGATCCGTTTTGAATGTTTGGTGTGTGTGAAAATCCCTCCATGTATATAATTGCACTCTGTTCCTATTGATCCCCTTAATATTACATTGTTGTCTTTTGATTACATTTGAATTGTAAATATTTGTATTTTTTATTATAGTTTTTGTTTTTCTTACGCCTTCTCTAAGTTTTGTGATTCTTCCCGCACTGCATCCATGTTGTTTTACTTGATACTTGTTCTTAGTGGCAGCCATATTGATTTGCTCCTTCTTTGGTGTGTGTTCTATCCAGTCAGGATAGATTAGCGTTCATTTGTTGTGACTGGTAATTCTCCCGCATCTTTTATCAACTTCTTTATTTATTGTAAATTAGATTTGATTGATTGAACAATTATTGGTTGAATAGCCGGGTGGTACTATTTGTTTAGGTAACGATTTACATTTAAATTTATGATGATTTATGGAACCGCTATTTACCCGATTGCTTGATTTGACGGGCAAGGGCGCGTGTCTAATCTATCTGAGAGGCTATTCTTCAAACCAAACCGTAGTTTTCATTCTACATCGCCTAATCATTAACGAATTTGAGTGGAATATTGTCGGTTCATAAAATTGTTGTAGCCCTACGCCAGTTTATAGCTTCACTCATACTTTTAGAATTGAACTATACGTCTGTGCAGTTACTGGATATGAGAGTTGAAATGTCACGGCCAACAGATTGCTCATAATTAAATGCTTGCGGAGTGTTGTTAAATATTCTGCATATTATAGTGGTTATGCTTCGTTCATGGATCAACTCATTAACCATTATCATATAAATCTCAATGATGTTTGAAATCACTGAAATCTCATGAGGGCAAAGCAAAGCACGACAATGCAAGTTCATTCACTTGAACAACTTTTACAGTCATTTTGTGGTAAATGTACAAACTGCAAAAAACAACAAAGTAAATGTAAATTATATCAAAAACTATTTGCAAACTAAGTTTGCCCTCCCTATCGACACTTGCTTTTGAGGATTACCTTGAAATGTTCGAAACCTGGGCTATGGTTTTGGAGCATGTTGAGTATGTTAACATTGTGACGCCTTTCCTCACATTCATTGGAAAACTGAAAACAGCTTATTAAGTACTTCAGCTTTACCAGAGAAGCTCATTTTGCCCAATTACGCAACTCTTAAAGAACTACTGCCAGACTACGTCAACCCAATCTAATGCGTACTAAAGTTTATGGAGATAATTCATTGAGGGTTTGCGATACAGTTCACGGGGACTGGGACGAGTTTGGTCAATGTTAGTCCTGTGGCAGGTTCTACTGATTTATTCAATGTGTTTCTCGTACTTTTAAATGTTTTATATGTAGTGAGATTGCGCACATTCAGTCAGCTTGTAATACTACGGTTTATTTCGCTACAAATAATGCTGAATAGAGGAAGAAGTCCAAGCTTGGAATGGAAAGTATATTCTGCAAAACAGCCAGAAACGAGCGGTAACAACAAACACAATTCAAAAAAGTATATATATATATAGTGCAAACCGTCCTTCGGGAGAACTACCAAATAGCACACTGAAAGACACAACGGACCAATAGCGTTTAAGATATTTCTAATCGGGAAGTACGAAGTGAAGATGACAAGAGCGCCTTTGGCGTGAAAACAGAGAAATTCAAATTTTCTAAATAAAATTACAAACTTAGGTCCTTTTTCAAGTGAGTTCCGGAGAAATAACGTCCCCAACAACTTGTGATATTATCATGATGGGTATTTCTAATGATTATTTATCTCTATCCACGATTTCAAAAAAGGTGTTTAGAGTCACTTAGCATTCCAGAGTGAAGTGAAACTCAAATCCATTTTGAGACAAAAGTTTCTGATCAACCGAATTCTTATCAGATTTTTCATGTTATTGTATCGGCTATGGGAGTCCTAATGATTCACATATTTTTGATGAAATATCTTATGAATGTGGGAAAAGTTCATAGAGTGAATCAAATCACGATACAGTTTTGATAGATGCTGATTTTTATCATGATTCTTCAATCTTCAACGCATTCCCAATAAATTTGAAGAAAATACTTCAGAAGAATGAAATGCTGATGTCAATGCGAAGCAAGAGTCTTAAATGAGCTCGATTTTGATTACTGTTCGGATGATTTAATATCCACTATTGTTTATCCTTAACATGAAGTCACTTCTAATGAATACTTCAGTCAATGTGCAAAATATGTTTTATGCAGCTACATCATTTGTAACTTGAAGATATTAAGGTCCAACAATATTTCGTGAGGGACGATAGAGCTGGAAAGTCTTTGATTCAAAATCTAGATGTTATTGGCTTCGCTACACAACTGAAAAGCTGACTGTATACAAATTTAGGATCCAGGTGAGTCCACTTTTACTAAAACAATTGAGTAAATGTAGTCGTTTCAAAATGTCACAATTGTTTATTATACTCTTGTGGGCCGGGATAGTGTTACAAAGGTTTTTGGTAGAACCAGATACCTTAACAGTACAGTTCAATCCCGTCTGCTGAAGAGCCGGACACCATCCATGCTTAGACCTTATAAGGCGAGCAGTAAAGCTCAATCCAGCTTCACAGCAGTGAGACACTATTTAGGCTTTAGAGCTACAATCTGGAGCGTAGAGTTCAACACTGGGGCTCAACCACACAAACATCAAGCACTCTGGAGGACCATTTGGATCATTCATATACACATTCACATCACATGTACAATGACCGCGTAAATCAGTTATGCACAGCAAGAACAGGCCAAAGTTGACCCATTCCGCTTACACGGCAGTCGAACTCGTTATTGTTTGCAATGGCGATATGCATTACATTGTCCCATTGGCAGTGGCTCTCGGAAAAACTGAAAAGCAACCACTAATGAGAATGGAATCAGTTAATTGCCAAACCAATTTTGTGAATGAAAAGTCGGAAAAACTTGCCAAGTTATTGCCAAAACTTTCACAATATCGACGTCGAACTTCCAGTCTCATATGACACCAGCTCTACATAGCGATATAGCTTATACTGCACACAGTACATATGCAGACTAGTAAAGGAAATAGCCTAGCCTGAGTCGTTAAGGTTTAAAGAACGCGTAAAACACATTGTCTCGTGTAGGAATAGAAATGCAAAACCACCAAGATCATGTTTATTGCATTTGTGAAATCTTCATTTTTCCGACTTTTCAGAACCTGGGTTAGGGGTAGTATCCCTTTTAAATATTACCCAAACATTTTATATAAATACCACGTTGCCATCAAAGTGCCTTGATACTGTCAATGCTTTGTTGCAGTTATTTGGTGTAGCAGGAGTAATGAGTAATCCTTGTTATAGATAATCATGTTAAACAGCACAAGCGGATAACGAGGGTCTACTATGAGTCCTTATTGGTGCTCGAAATAATTATGTTTCGGCTAACTCAGTTTGTTGAGTTTGAGACAGAAATATCAGCTGTATGAATGGTATATTTTGAACGATTGTGCTGTATACACAAGCTGAACAGACCGTATCATAACATAAAAGAAAAATAGTCATCATTACACTAGACCTAACCAACAGTGTCTGTGTGTGAGATATGAAATTTGGTTATAAGTCAAGAACAATAAATCGCGTAACAGTGGAGAATAAGTCAAACGCAAACTTTTGAAACCAGAAGTGTGAATACAGATATAATAAATCTATCGAAATTTCCAGATCATCCATTTGAGATACATGAAAAATCGAAGTTCACAAAGCAATGATTTGTCGAAAATTGAGGTTCTTCATTGAATGGTGTAAACAAACTATTTATAAACCTCATTTGTAAAGGTGTCTGTGGCGTTTACCGCGTCTTTTTGTCTGAAATAAACAGACTCCGATAGTGCAAAACACAGCTGTTAGCTGTGTTGAAACTTGGTAGCGAAAGCTCAACCAATAACACTGCTCCCTCCTCAAAGAGAGTATCTGTTTCCTAACTCTTACTGATTATATATTTAGGGTGAAGACATTCAGATGCAACAATGGTACAATTTGATCTATCAACAGCCACACTGAGAAATCTTTCTACACTCTACTAATCAATCGTCTGCTCCTTCTAACAAACAAATATTACGTACGTCTCTGGTGCATATATTTCGAGTTCACCATTCTCATGAATAGCAGTGGTGGTACTCTTATTTTCAGCTCCTTACAGTAGGAATGTCTTGACGTTCGTATTGAACATTCCGTATTTGATGTTGGTTGACAGTTATTTTGAGTTCGTAAGTTCATCAAGTGTAGAAATTCTCCCATCGCCTTTACGTCTGCATCAGATTCTCCTCGTTCATCGATGATGCTTAAGTTGGTTGGTTAAGACTTACCTACTTATGCCTGTTACTCCTCGTGAAGGAGCATAGGCCGTTCACCAGCACTCTCCATCCAACCCTGTCCTGGGGAAATCCTTTCCAGCCTCTTTCCAGTTGTCGTTCATCATTTTCATATCTGCTTCTATCTCCCGAAGTATTGCGTTCTTTGGCTTTCCTCTTTTCCGCTACCCTTCAGGATTCCAAGTTAAGGCTTGCCTCATGATGCAGTTTGATGATTTGCGTGATGTATGTCCTGTCCATCTCCATCGTTTTTTCCTAATTTCTTCTTCAGCTGGAAGTAGGTTTGTTCTCTACCACAGAGGGCTGTTGCTGATGGTATCTGGCCAACGGATGTAGCTCTTCTAGAGTTACTGCCGTTCCCAAGCCCGGGTAAAGGAGGAGGGTTTGGCATATGGTTGGCGTCTCCATCCCGTTGAAAACTAACTCGCTAAAAAAGCGCTTATCAGAAAAAATAATTCAAACCATTTTAACTCTGCCCTGAGAGTTAGAAGGTCTTCATTTGGAAGAATTATGACGCTTCATGGTGAAAGCCGAGTTCCTTCGGAAGCCACGAGGCCGATGCCCCTTCTAACAACCAGAGGAAAAATTTTTATAGGTACATGGAACGTTCGAACAATGTGGGAGACCGGGAACACCAGTCAAATAGAAACGGAAATTAGAAGATGCAATCTGACAGTACTGGGAATCAGCGAAACCCACTGGTTGGTTGGTTAAGAGCTGACCCCAAACAACCAAGCATATGCCAAAACAGTATTGTTCAAGTAACCATTCACTTCCTTATTTTGTATAGGCGTTATATTTCCTATTATCGTATATTGAATATTGAGAGGCTTTGTTTGTCTGAACAAATAATCCCTTGCTCTAATGTGACTACGTGAAGATCTAAATAAAGACCTATTCACTACTTGTCTGGTTCCTTCTATCAATAGCATGAGGGTTACCTTAAGGCAAGAAACTGGTGAGCCCTTTTAAACACAAATTTAACCTCATTTCTGTTATTAACATTGTTTTTTTACTTGACTCTAAAAGTAGACCTGATTATCCGTAAACTATGTTGGCTATGTAAATGGTTTATTTTTTATTATCTTAAGTTATTCGTGTTATAGTAGTCATTTTTCGTGCTCATTTAATTGATATATTTGTCACATACCTCATGTCAGATTCAATAGAAACCCATCATCTTAAGGGATTTGTCACCAGTGGAGATAAACACTGTTATGACTATGAAATCACGACTTCCAGAATTTGATCGTAGTGATCCTGAGTTGTGGTTTACTCAACTAGAGCATAATTTCTTGAGACACAATATCCAATCTGAAGGGATTCACTATAGAGACTTGTGTTCTACCCTTCCTCCTACAGTCTCCAGAGAAGTCCGTGACTTCATTTTAATTTTACCATCTTAGGACGGGAGATACCGAACCGTCTATCATTATCAGACAATAAAAAAATCCAAAGACTTTTTCAAGAAGAAACACTAAGTGATAGGTCACCGTCACAGTTTTTGCATCACCTCTAAGTATTAGTGAGTGATAACACAGTGGGTAAACCAGTCCTAAAACAAGGATGGATACAAGCTCTCCCATGTTACGTCCAACACTGTTTGGATGCACAAGATCCTGAAACCTCATTATCCCAGTTAGCGCGTATAGCCGATAGAATAATGGAAAGAGGTCCTCCAACTGGATCAGGCACGATAAATCACACACAAATGAAGATTCAGCAAAAGACCCGGTCATAGAAGGACTAATTGCGAGTGTTAAAAGTCTCACTGAGGCTATCGCCAGAATGCAAACGGGTCATAGAAACAGGAGCAGGTCAGCACAACGACCACGATCCAAGTCACAAAACAGGCCACAAATGCCCAGACAATCTGGGCAGTTTTGGCATCAATGGAAGTTTGGTGTCAACACAACCAAGTGCATGCAAATATGCGCATGGCCCAAGCAAGATTTCAAGACAGCGGGAAACGAGTAAACCCTCCCCAGGTCATGACGACTGAGGGGCGCCTGAACGGTCGCTTGTTTCGCGTTAGAGACAGAAACTCTGGCTTGAATTTCTTAATAGATACTGACGCTGCTCTTAGTATCATCCCTCAAAATAAAACTGAGCTGAGTCGAGAAACATCCCCAAATACACTTCAAGCTGCCAATACAACTAAAATCGCGACATTTGGGCAGAAAACTTCAACACTAGGTTTGAGGTTCAGAAGGCAATTCCCCTGGGTTTTCACTGTAGTCGATTTAGATCTGGCAATACTGGGGTCGGACTTTCTAGAGAGAGAAGAATTTCTAGTTGACACTAAGAAACGACGCTTAACACTGAAAGAAACTTCGAATTACACAAAACGCGAAGAAAATCACATCACATCTCTTAACTTGATTAAAACTCCTCCAGTAACAACAGCGAAATTCCAAGATATACTCGCGGAATTTTCAAACTTAACTAGACCAAACCCACAGCCTTCCAAAGACAAACTAAAAGTAAGTCATACTATCAAAACCGAAGGTGCACCTGTGTTTGCAAAACCCAGGAGACTAGCACCAGATAATCAGGGCATATCACAATATCCTGGTGGCTGATGAAGATGTCCCCAAGACAGCCATTACTACACCTTTTGGCTTGTTTGAGTTTCTACGCATGCCATTCGGCCTGAGAAATGCGGCACAAACATTTCAAAGATTCATAGATAACCTACTTCAAGATATGCCATTTGCACAAGGGTATATAGATGATTTGTTAATTGCCAGCCCCGATTTACAATCACACGAACAGCACATACGAGCAGTGTTAAAAGAATACTGAATGAATATGGAATAAACATACATCAAAGTAAGTGTGTTGTCGGTGTTCGAACTCTAGAATTTCTCGGTCACACAATAAGTCCAGAAGGGATTAAGCCAATCAATCAATACCCCATACCTAGTTCTCTGACACAACTGAGAATTTTTCTAGGTCTAATTAACTTTTATCGCAGATTCATATCAGGTTGTGCACAATTAATGCAACCTTTGACAGATTCACTTAAAGGAAAACCAAAAGAATTCAAACTGTCTTCTGACGCCGTCAAAGCTGTTAAACAGCTTAAAGATAAACTGGCTCAAGCAGCTACGTTAATTTATCCGAATTCTCTTGCCCCACTTGCTTTCATGGTGGATGCTTCAGAAAAAGCAGTAGGCGGTACCCTTAAGCAGCTGGTTAAAAACGCCTGAAGACCAATTGCTTTCTTCACAAAAAGACTAGCTCCAGCAAAGACAAGGTATTCTACATTCGGACGAGAACTTCTTGCAATCTACCTGACCATTAAACACTTCCGACACATTTTAGAAGCCAGGGAATTTATAGACTTTACGGATCACAAGCCATTAACGAATGTATTAAAAGCGAGAGCCGATAAATACTCACCTCGAGAAGTCCGACACCTTGACTATATATCACAGTTCACAAGCGATATCCACCATGTCAAGGGTCAGGACAATCAGGTGGCAAATGCTTTATCTAGACTAGAAATGAATGTGCTACAGCAGTCTACAGTAATCTCCGAGACGTTGTGACACGAACAAGAGCAGTATCCAGAATTACAAAACCTACTTAAAACAAACAATTCAAGTCTAAATCTAAAAGTTAACATCACCTATCGATGGTATTCTAGTTTACCATGACACAGCCAAGGCAATGCCCCAACCTTTCGTTCCCAAAAGTATGCGAAAGTTGATATGTAATAACTTTCATTCTTTGTCTCATCCTGGCGCAAAAGCTCCAACTAAACTAATCAATGCCAGATATATATGGCCGAATTTACAAAAGGATGTACACAAGTGGTTTGGAATGTTCAGCATGCCAACAAACAATAGCTTATCGTCACACAAATTCACCCATAGGTGTTTTCTCGCAACCAGATGCACGTTTTGCCTATGTGCATATCGACTTGGTAGGCTTTAAATCAAACCATTAAAGAGTACTTGACACAACTGTACTTGATCCTCATACTCTACACAATTTTATTTCCTCCTAAACGGTATATTCTTTTTCGTTTTGTGGAGTATTCTTATGAACCCTTGGTGGCCTACCTCGTTATAAAAGGCGGTCATCACAGGCTCAAAATCATGCTTTGATCGGGTATGATAAAGAGCCCAATTTTTATAAAGTCCAAACTTTTACATATGTGCATTATAACAGAGTATTTTTTTGTTTTCATGCTTTTTCGTACACAAGATGTCTTCAATATGTTTAAATCATTTCAGTACATCAATCTGTTCTGGAGGCCAACCACTTATATGGAACCGAACAATTATCAATTATATTTATGTATTTCCATTTTATATCTTGATATTTTATGCAGGCAGTGGTGCATTTCTTCAGGTTTGATTGGTTTTCACCATTACCTTTGAAGCAGATTCTTCTTCACTTTTCACTTCAGGGCGACTCAAGAGGCAGGTGAGTAAACATCTGATGCCGGTCTCAGCATGGAGAAATCATAGCTCACCAACATGATGTTGGGTAGCCCGCTCGCGGCACTTCCTCAGATATTCTTGTTCCACATTCTCACACTCTTTCTCTAGAGAGCACGTAGCAAACCTTCAGCGAAAGTTGTTGAAAAAATCACATGCTACAAAATAAATTACAAGCTAGCAAATGAAGAGACATCCATGGACTATCGTTCATTGCTGACGGAGTCAGTCGTCAGTGATCAGAAGTCAAACGGTGAGCGAGTTGAAAATTTCTCCTTGGGCTAAGAAAACAGAACTAGGGTGTTTTTGATAGATAGATTAATCGTACCGACGTTCCTACAGAAGTCGATTCTAGGGGGAAGCAAATGTAACAGCTTAGATTGTTTGGTTAAGAGTTGACCCCAAACAACCAAGCATATGCCAAAACAGTATTGTTCAGGTATCCATTCACTTCCTTATTTTGTATAGGCGTTATATTTCCTATTATCGTATATTGAATATTGAGAGGCTTTGTTTGTCTGAACAAATAATCCCTTGCTCTAATGTGACTACGCGAAAATCTAAATAAAGACCTATTCACTACTTGTCTGGTTCCTTCTATCAATAGCACGAGCGTTACCTTAAGGCACGAAAAATGCTTCCAACTCTTCCAGAGTTCCTCTATCAAGTGAATTTGTGTTGGTGTTCTCCATGTTGCATTTGAGGATCTTGGTTTTTTCACTTGTGTATGTGAGAGTGCTATTGCTGCAAAGGGTGCTGCTACATTAGTTGTCTTCATCTGCATTAGTTCGCGCGTATGGTACAGAAGAGCTAGGTAATCTGCGAAGTTCAAATCTTCTAATTGATTCCATGTTGCCCATTGTATTCCACGTTCCCTCACAAATGTCGAGGACTTTATGATACATTAAACCATCTTACTCTGGATCTTACTTGGAATACGTCTGTCAGCTGTCCTTCTTGCACCGCTTTTGACTGTAGTCCGTCGTATGAATTCTTTAACATGTTGGCGATCTTTCCAGATACACAATAGTGTTGATGAAGTTTCCATAACGTCTTTCTATCGACGCTGTTAAATATTTTCTTTTAATGAAGAAAGTTTATGTATAATTACGAGTTCCATTTAATTGATTGTTCAACGATTACCTGTGGTGTTGATGTTTGGTCGGTGCACGACTGGTCCTTACGGAATTGTAGTGTTTGAATGAACTAAAGATCCATTTGTATCTTCAGTGTTTTGATTCAGATCCGTTCCTTAAGATGGTGCTGTAGTAAACGAGAAAACATGCAGGAACAACCAAATGTATTTGAAAATGTAAAATCTGAGGACTATACAGTAAATAATTCATTTACAAAATGTCAGTCAACCGTTTTAGACTTCATTGTTCTCTCATTTTCACACCAACCACCCTCTGGTCTAATTCTCTTTTCTTTTATATTCTTAACCTCTTGCAACCAGGCATTTCATATTCCACTGATGATACATTCTACTCGGTGTGCTACTTTGATGAACAGAGGTAACACAGTAACACACATGATTCTATAAATAACAAGTATTGTATCGATTGATAAATAACTCAGACGTAACAATCTCAAACATCATAATATTATTGGGCTACATTTTGAGATAATAACTGATAAATCTGAATTTATTGATATTTAGGCACTGACACTCAAGACCGAATGTCTTCGTTTAAGGTCTCACACGTGAGAACATGTATGCGGAGCCCAAAACTAGCACGAAACTTTGGTTAATTACACACTCAATAGTACTTGGAGTGTTCTTCACCAGAAATTCTGTCCATATCCAGTGTCTCAGAATTATTTGTCTTACAACTACTGTAGAAATAGAAAACTATCCAGCTAAACTATTTAGTTGACATCACAAATCGATATAAATCCAACAACCACTGAAATCTTTCAACCAGTGTAATAAAGTAAGTCCTCCAGTAACAGCCACTGATTATTCTCTTCAAATCTCTTACAGATCAGTTGATTGTCTTATAAGAACACTAAATTGGGATTGACAGACGACTTAAAACACGTTCACAACATTCGTCACGTCATGTTAATCATTAATCATCGATTTTATGCTAATGACATAAACGTTTTTAAATTTTAGACTTATACTACTGCGAAATGTATTTAGTAGTAGTCTGAACAAATCGCAACAAAACTCTCGTGATCTCCCCATACATTTATTAATTTTGTTTCTTGTATCGCTGTTATTGTACATCCATTTATAAAACTTAACTTTGCATTTCTTTTTCAGGACGTGTATCTTATATTTTTAAAAAACTTCAAACTAACACCCACTATTGTGTTTAGTCTATCTGTTACATTTAAATGAATTATGTCAAAATTATTAACACTACTTTTGGAGTTGTTTGCCTGTATCTTCACAATTTTCTTTGGGACTGCAATTGATCAATCTCTTGCTTGCATATGTGTATTCCGTGCGGATTGTCTCTATATCACATTATTTCACAAGCATTCTAAGGAAAGATGGACAGTGAATAACAGTGTAATCCACGAAGCGCATTTCCTTTTTATTGCGATTCATCGATTGAATGTACCTGCATCTCAGAGTACGAGTTCACTCCGGGTTCGGGTTTTCGATTCCACCACAAGCCGTCAACCATCTTTTCTCATAATGTTTGTGATTCAAGGCGATATCGAGGCAATCGTCACAGGAAGCACATATGCAAATAAGAGACCGTTCAATTGTAATGCTAACCATCATTGGGAAAATTCAAGTAAACAAGACAAAGTGGATTTAAACTTGGACAGACTTTACAAATAAATCAATACTAATTCGATCCCTTATCCGATCCTCACTTAATTGTTATTAAGGTCCAGGTAAAGTCAATCAATTTCAAGAGTTCAAAAATAGTCTTTTACAAAGATAAATTAGTATTAACCACATGTTATTCAGTTAAGAATTTACCTATCGATAGTTTTCTTCATAAGCGAGAATGTAGAACATGATTACTAAATGATTATAAATGTCCGTATTACTTTGATTGTTTGCATTTTTCAATGAGCAGTTTCATAAAATAAATATCATTATGTGAAGGGTCTTTTCATTGACAAGGTGCTAACATTTAAAGTATGCATACGTTTGACAACCAGTTCAATCTTTGTTTGAACCTTGAATAATAACACTTCTTTCATACAGTCATCTCAGCAGGCAATGTCAGATCCACCGTATATATTAGTGGATTTATTTGGACTTCTTTACATTAATAACTGATTATCAGCAAGAGAGAAAACATCAACAAGGAGACGCCCGTACATCAAGATAAATCGACCGGAAATAAGAATAATCGCGCATGCTGCATTCCACTGCTTGACAATATCCAAATCTCCATGAAATGTTATTAAATTTTGAAAATGGGATCGAAAACATCGACGAATTAGCAAATATCCATGTTTCATATGACCAATATAAAAAAATTAAATAGAGCAAGAACAAAGATTGGTGCAGAATAATATGAATTCATTTTATTTCGTTAGGTTCTCATCAGCTGCTTACAACCTAAAGATGACATGGTTAATAACCATAGGCATATAGAATCGATTCATTTTAGCGCATCGTAATATTGTATATTTATTGTCTAAGATAACATATCGTTCAGTCATACGAAAATAAGTATTCTCACTTGTTTATTTGATAAACAATCAAATCATCTTTTGAATGGATAAAACTTTATTAACAGTTAAAATATCTAAGTAACCTGTGCGATTAACAAAGTTGGGAGTAGAAAATACACTAACCTATGACATAAGATAAACACTATACATCCTAAACTTAAAATGTGAACTATTAAATTTCAGTTTTAATGAAGAGTTGTAGTGGCATTGGACAATAGCCACACAATCCACAAAGCTGTGAACACGAGACTACTCAGAAAATAAATATTCAATATTTAACGCCGAGAAATACCTAAGAATGAAGAAGGCGCGAACAATGAATTGAATGGACTGGAGTTGATCGAGTGGCATGGCTCGGCCATGCAGGCGTGGTCTCTATTCATATTAAATATATTGTTCTTTCTCTAACCCAACCTCTTTCTTCATCATGTATTGGTAATTGATACGATACAGTGAGTTGGCGTAGTCGATGGTGTGACTTCCACGTAAGATCTTATAGATTAGGCAGTTATATCATGACGAATCTACAAATTTAGGATTAGGTCTATTATTAGAGCAGTACTAATATCATAGTAGACCATAATTCTACATTGGTGAGCCCGACGTGACAAACTTGTGAATTCTCTTCAAATCTCTTACAGATCAGTTGATTGTCTTATAAGAACACTAAATTGTGATTGACAGACGACTTCAAACACGTTCACAACATTCGTCACGTCATGTTAATCATTAATCATCGATTTTATGCTAATGACATAAACGTTTTTAAATTTTAGACTTATATTACTGCGAAATGTATTTAGTAGTAGTCTGAACAATATCTGTTATAATTTGAATTTCAAATAATTTAGGTTGTAAGCAGCTGATGAGAACCTAACGAAATAAAATGAATTCATATTATTCTGCACCAATCTTTGTTCTTGCTCTCTTTAAAATAATAAAGGGAACTATGTGTATGAAATTTCTCAAAATGCGTCTTCCTGCACAGTCATTCAAGCCACTGAATCGCTTGGTGACAATACGCTGCAGAATATCGAGAGAAATAACTCGGCTCAAGTTTTTTGATGAATGTCTCAAGTCATGCCGTTTCCAACGTCAGTTCTTAAAGTTTTTACGCTCATTTAAACCTCCGCCTTCTCTTAAAAATCTTAGACGCATCACAAAATCTCACATTGAATCAACAAAGTTATTGATTGACTGTTTGAGGGCAGAAACTAATGCCTTTGATGACTTAATCAACAATCTAAGTATCGTATGTCGCATAAAATTTATCAACTTTATACAAGATCTGCAGAGCAAAATATGCAAGAATTTCCAGGTAACTTTGTCAAGGACTCTGTCAAAGGAACACTTATGTTTTGGCTTTCCGGAAAACCCCGAAAAGTTTCTCTATAATCTATCAACAATGAAGTTAAATCCGATAGAAACAGAAGCCTTGTCACTTGGATTTAAATTTCATATCCCCAAAACACATGCCGACAGAATCGACACAGAAAATCAATTTGAGAATTTATTTGATCAAACTAAAGAGCTGCACCCAATTAGTGAAGAAAAGTAAGGCTGGCTTAAATCTAAACTAGTCGATATTGCAAACCAATATCTTGTTTCACCCACACCACAGTCTAAGCTTTTATCCAAAGACCACCAAACAGCATTACGAAATATTAAACGAAATGACGATATAATGATATTACGGTCAGACAAAGGCTCAAGTGTTGTTCTAATGGACAAAACAGATTGTGTCTCTAAGATGAAGTCCATCTTGAATGACCATATGAGATTTAAGTTAGAAAAAAGTAACAAAAACTTAACTGATTCCATTGAGAAAAGAATCACCAAAGTACTCAGAGATCTTCTGAAAAAGAAGATGATCGATAACCCTACTTACAATAATCTACGACCTCGTGGGTCTCGTTTGCCCCACATGTATGGATTACCGAAAATACATAAACAAGGTTATCCTCTTAGACCTATTTTGTCAATGATCAATTCACCATACCACAAAGTTGAACGATGGTTGGCAGATAGGTTGGAACCAGTGCGTCATTGATTAGCCACCTATACACTAAAGGATTCATTTGTATTTGCTGACAGCATGAATCACATAAATATTGCCGGTAAGTTTATGGTTTCTTTTGATGTAACATCTTTGTTTACATAAATACCACTTCTTGAAACCATAGACATAATTTGTCAACATTCTGACATCCTGCCTCTACCAGTACCAGAATTCAAACGACTATTACTCATTTGTACAAAAGATGTTCAGTTCCAGTTCAGCGATATCAAATACAAATAAACCGACGGTGTAGCGATGGGAAGTCTGTTAGGTCATGTCCTAGCAGATATTTTCATGGCTAACCTCGAAAGAACCAAACTCAAACGAGCGATTGATGAAATGACGTATTATTCGAGGTATGTTGATGATACCTTCATCGTATGTAATAATAAACAACATACAATAAATCTGCTAGAGTTTTTCAACAAAGCACATCCGAATATCCATTTCACTATGGAACATGAAAAAGAAAACAAGTTCCATCTTCTCGATATCGCGATGAAAAGAAGAAAAGATGGTACGGTTCAACGTTTAGTTTATGAGAAAGACACATGGAATGGTAGTTATCTTAATTTCAATAACTTTTGTCCAATCAGTTACAAAAGGCAGTGGTCAAAACACTTTCACAGAACAGAAAGAATATGTACTTCCGATACACTAGAAGAGGAAGTTATGAATGTTGAAAAATGTTTAAAGAATAACGGATACCCACTGAAATTTATTGAAAAATACGGCAAATGGGAAGATAAAAAACCGAAAGAAATTACAGCAAATAAAAAGCCTACTTTTATTCAACTTCAATTCAAAGGTGACGACATCGCAGGATCAATCAATATGAGACTAAAAACTGCACTGACGAGAACTTATCCTGCAGCGAAATTGATTGTTCTGTCCAAAACAACATGTTCTTTGACACAATCAAAGGTCGACAGTTATCCCTTTCATGTTACCACCAGCTGTGTATACAAATTTACATGTACCTGCCAAAGCAGTTACATTGGTAGAACAGAAAGGAGAGCCTACGTCTGATTCAAAGAACATATTCCGAAAAGTTTAAGGTTAAATGGATTGGACGTATTTAACAGTGATATCGCAAGACATCTCCTTGATACAGGACATGAAGTTGATATACTGAAGTGCTTCAACGTGATTAAAAAACAATCAAACTCGAACCTTTTGAAATTCGCTGAAGCGTTAGCAATCAAACGTTAAAAACCAGATCTATGTATACAAAAGGAGACAGTAATAAATCTTTCCTTACCCTGGTAACAATAACCCCCACCCTTTCTATTCATTTGCTCCTATTTATGTATTTATTGCGTCATTATTGCAACTCTTTCTGAAGTTTAAAATTACATCATACATAACTGACTGATTTCAATTCATATCTTCCTTTATTACCATTATTCTATTTTCATGAGTTCTAATCACTATTTCGATGTTCCAGACCTTTCCCTCTCTAACTTTATTTATTTATTCGAATCAAACATTTTATGAGCTCATTAACTCTATCTGAATCTTTGCTACATCATGATACACATGTATTAATCCTTGATTACACTCTTATGTATAAATATATCAATATCCGTTATAGTTTGAATTTCAAATAATTTAGGTTGTAAGCAGCTGATGAGAACCTAATAAAATAAAATGAATTTATGTATTAATCTGTACCAAGCTTTGTTCTTGCTCTATTTACGATAATAAAGGGAACTATGTGTATGAAAAATAAAAAAATTATTCGGTCAAGCACTGAATCAAGAGAAGAACAAGGCCAATGAAAAAAACGTGATTGAGACAAAGTGTCCAATGATTATCCATGACATTGTTTGTGTATATTCGACAACATTACAAAGCACATATTTCACAAATTAGATGTAATCTTACCTCATTCCATGGATAGTAAAACCATCCAATTCTTTCGGTGGTGCACTCTATAAGGAAGAATTTCAAATGATTATTACTCAGTTGAACAACGATGAATGTGAATATAATATGTGCTGAAGCTTATCAAATGCAATTCAAGTGACTAGATAATTTTCCAAAGTGAAATAAGTTGTTTCGGCCATTTGCCTTCAAAAACTAACCCTTGATATACACTCGAAATAACCCATATCCAAGCTGACAGACCTAACCACTGAAAATGTCATTGTGTTTAATTTCAAGCAATCTTTGGCAGTGATGTGCCTAATTGTCCTGATTCAATCCCATCAATATACAGTTAGAAACCCCATGTTTGGTGAAATAAAGTATTGTCTCTACAAGGTGAGCACAACCTGTCAATGAATATCACAATGATCAGTACTCGATCAGCGAATGACTCTGATCTATATCCACGAACGGAATAGAATCGTACAGATTGATTTCGTGGTATATTAACCAGTGAAATTCATCTGTGAAACGTGAATCGATAGATTCAAGTTCATGGTAAAGGATAACATTTCAAGTAAACGAAAGTTTTATTACTTTTTGCGCCAGATAATACGATGGTGGCTAAGTCACAGCAAACAAGTAGTATTCAAAGTTAACTTGACCGTATCCTACATGTAGGATGATAACAAGTGTTGGCACAAGGAAACACAGTGACCTGCAAACAATAGACAATTAATATGGTCGATGAAGTGCAAAACACATCTTTAAGAAATACGAAAACAATGAAAATCGCTAATTTACTGGAATATTTCTATACGAAACTTGATTACGGGAGACCGTTCAGTCAACAAATTGTTGATGATTAAATCTTACATACCAGAATGCAATGATTAGCTTAAAGAATCGATATTTCTAACATAACTTTGAATGTATCTCTTCCCAGTACTTTAGTAATGGGAATAGATCATTGCGTTTTCATATTAGCAAAATCAAGTACACTTTATATGCAGAGATGGATGATGGCGGCCGTAGAATCCAAGGACAGCGTTTCGTCTTATTTGGAACCTGTCATTTGAATGCACTTCTATCACAGACTGGAATTCAGTTCAGTCTCCATTACCATATACATCAAACACATTATTTTAGCTATCACGTGAAGCTAATATCACATTTACCAGTGATTTTCAATCCAACTGTTTATTGTGTGAGCTCGGTAGTTATATACAATACCAATTTGTACTATGTTCGTTATGCAAAGCGACCATCTACTCCGAGGCAACATGAATAGTTTTACTAAGAGTTTTATGACGGATAAAAGTTTGACCAACCATTTCTTCGTAAGCCGACTAGTTCAACGACGAAACTCATTGCTATTACATTGAATCGTGCTCTCGATTAAAATAGAAAATAACCATTTTGAAAGATTCTGTCGGAAACCTTTTCCACAATCCCTTGAGATGTTGCTAAATTTTAAGTAACCAGATATATCGGTTAATCATAATTCCGTTACACTAACATTGGGCTCTTTGATGCTTCGTTCAGGATCAGTGAATGTTTGCTGAAGTAGTTCGTGTAACGGTTAGTACATACCAAAACAGAACACTAAGCAAAGACGCCGTCGTATTGGCAGATATCTGTGTCTCATATGACCAATACAAAAAAATTATTCAGTCAAGCACTGAATCAAGTGAAGAACAAGGTCAATGAATAAAAAACTTGATAGAGAGCATTCGGCAATTTTGTCTGTGAGAAAGAACGACTGGCTCCTCTTTCCAAAAATAAAGGATGGTTTATCGCTCTTACCTGATTCGCAGATAATAGTATTTGTCAAACAGGCAATGAAAACAAAACTCACCACTCCAAATCAGCTGATGTATTGCGATAACTGATTAGACAACAGTTCCAACACTGTTTTATATACGCTAAAATTTACACGGTTTTAACTAGTAAAAGAAGATGGCACATTCACAGAACAAATATTGCAATTAATAATACTGATCTCATAATCTCACATAATCTCACTCAGCGTGCTGAGCTCCATAAAAGCACGTCAAGTGATACTCATTGATAAACTTCGTTTTTCTCCATGTATGTTTCTATTCTTTTTCAATTTATTAAACCATCAACCATCTGATAATCAACAAAGAACTGCTGCATTATCATTTCAAGGTTCTGATTTTGGTGTTCCTTGCCTCTACGACAGTCCTATCACTAGTACAAGCCATGTTACATGTTTCACTCAAATCATCAATTATTATCTGGCAGTTTCTATGTTCATCATTATCACATCTATCACCTCCTCATACAATAACGAATGATTGTTTTGTATTGTGTTGACTGACCTTTAGTTTAAGGCTTTGTTCTTTGCATAAGTCCAACCATTCACGTTTGGTTAACCACCGATTCACATGTATCTCATGTAGGATGAAAAAAATACTTCACTGAATAGACTGATTGATTCTTCAGCGAATTATCAACTAGATAATTATTTTGCCAACAGACACTGACAGAAATGTGAAATAACGACAATTCGATGTGAAAAATTTTCTTTTTCATGAAGTTTCTTACTCATTCACCTCGGGAGTATTTAAAGTTGATTTCACCCTAAATTGTTTTGCGGCCTCATAAGTATTAAAGTTGGTACTGATAAATATTTGGTCGAGTAGTGAATTTAGATGATCAACTCACTGTTGAATGAAACCTGACCAATAATGCTTCCGTACACAGAGTTCAGGTAGAAGACGGAGACTTGACGATGTCAATTTAGTCTATAAGGCATTAGTTTGTTCTGGTTTCGAGAACAGTCGCTTGACTTCAAGAGCTATTTCGGAGCACATCTGTGGTGGTGTGGTGTGACTAGAATTCCCTAGATGACACGATGCACATATTGCACATGCTTATTTTCCAATTCATCCATGAAAACTCACGAAGACGAGTTCAGAATTAGATCATTCTGCAATAATATGAAAACTCGTAATCTGACATTGATTGTCATTAATCGCATTGTTTTTTCCGACGAACAAGTAAATCTTTAAGCATCACTACACGTTGGCATTCAACGATCACATGAGTATTCGTGCCATATTACTATATTTTATTATCGCGATTTGGAGCTATTATGAATTCAAACAATAGTCTTACATTCAACGTAAGTGTGAAACAATGTACATGTTAGTCGGTGGTAACAAAGCGTGAGTGTTTGGATCGGCATTGTTTTATTGATTATGCTCTTGAGAGTTTGTCTCTTACTCAATCGCTGGACATCCGACCAAGATTTAATCTAATTTAGATTCTGTAGCAGATCAAAAACTGGTTTCGTTGAAACACCTTCACTATGTATGTTGTTGAGTACTTTCAGCATTCTGAATATTATCCACACGGTGATGTGTATGTGTCTTTCAGCGGACAGGTTTGAAAGGTCTAGCCAGCAGCTCCGGATATCAGTCAACTACTTCCATGCGTCAAATGGAATTGTACAGAGAGTGCGCAAAATGCGATCAAAAGCTTTATTCCAGGGTTAGGTTATGTACAGTAAAACGTGAGTATTCGAACTGGTAGAAAAGGCCAAGAAACTATGAAAAATTTCGAAATGACATATGTATATGTGAGTATCAAATCAAAACCATATATGGTGATAATTTATCTTCTGTTTGTTTTACACATGATTTAATACATCACTAATTTGATAAAACGTTTTCAGACATTTTTATAACGTGAGTTTTTTGTCTGGTTGTATTTTCGTAACAACTTTGACAGTTCATTACTTTGCCACACAGATTGATCATGTTTTTTCTTCACGATTCATCTTCTGCAATTTAGTAAATTTCGTTAAATTTTTATTACGAATGTCGTTGAACAAAACTTGATTGTCATATCACATACTGAATAATATAATTTAGAATGATGTGTCATCCAACATAAACACATCCACTACCCCCAACACAGTGGCAGTTACTTCTCCACAATTAAATAGTATTGTTTTCAATGATTTTGCAATATAAATTCTTTCCATAAGAAACCCCTTATGATGATCATGCATTATTTTCACCATATGTATTCAAAATAAAGTAACCCTGTTCAGTCAGCTTCCTAATTGCCATCTGACTTCGAATTATTCGAAATTTAGAGTAAATGGATTGTTAGTGGACGGATTGCGTTCATGGACATACACATATCAGTGACCGTTGAACAACAAATAAGTTTACATAACAGAGTTGTTTTCTCTTTAGTTCACTTCAAAGTCAATCTCGTGTTGAAAAGCGGACATTTCGGGAAAACTGCATCGATTATAGGGAAACGTAAAAAAGAAATAAAATTTCATCGGAACAGTGTTGACGTGCGACTTATGTTTGAGAACCATATTTCAACATTTCATCTCATCCAAAATTGTATTCAAACACTTTATTCAGTCATAATCACGCTGTGAATTGATTCTTAACAATCTCACTTACAAAAACAGTACATGTGACGACGTGTGGCCTGCAAATACAGACAACGTTTGAATAATCATACAAACGTTGTTATTAAGATAAACAGAATGGAAACTATTCCGCACTTGAATTTTGTGGTCACGTTTGTTTGCTTCAACAAGAAACCATGAGTCACTTGAGGTAATGTGGGCTAGGTATACGCAATTGGATGTAAGACAGAAGTTTTGTTTCTCTCTGTTCCTAACATCTGTTCAACAATATGGTTCATAAATGTGGTTTGGACCACTAAAAGCGACGCTGAAATTGATCACAAAGGCCTATCGAAATAATTGAGTGAAGACTTAGCATTGGATTATCCTAAAGCATATGTAACAATAGAAATGTTTTATGTTTCTCCAGAGAAGCTTCAACCAGCTTACCATACGCCAATTGAAACTTATAAAATTACAGCTGCTGACTCGACAACAAATGTAAATAATATACTTTCAATCCAAAATACCTTATTTCAACAAAATGCTTGTTACAAATATCGACTAGTGTTCGTATAATCTTTCAACTGTTTGCTCGATAAACTCAAACGCTACTTGTGACAACCTTGAATCCAAGACTATTGTTTGAATTCATAATAGCTCAAAATCGCGATAATAAAATATAGCAATATGGCACGAATACTCATGTGATCGTTGAATGTCAACGTGTAGTGATGCTCAAAGATTTACTTGTTCGTCGGAAAAAACAATGGGGTTAATGACAATCAATGTCACATTACGAGTTTCCATATTATTGCAGAATGATCTAATTCTGAACTCGCCTTCGTGAGTTTTCATGAATTGACGTTATCCGAAGCTGCTTGCTAGACATCTTAAACCCGTCGGCTGCAAGATACATCAGTCTCGTTGTACTCCTGCTGTACAAATTACAAGTGTCATATATTTAATCTTTGTGGCCTAGTACGTTTTCTTCAGGTCATCAGAATACAATTATATCTTTTATAATTTACTTCAGACACATATGGTGTGCACGTATATTACGAATATAAGAGGTCTTGGTACATTCTCCTGAATAACCACACTAGTTAATTTTTTAAGCGCTTATGCATTTGAATTTGCTAACGATCATCCAAGAATGAGTAAGGCAGGCAAAGTAAAGGCCGTGTATTCCATTTAGTTTGTGATATGGTATACTGTGTGATACATCACCAAATGGCTTGAATATGAATATACCATACGACTTTGGGCGACTACCTTTTAAAAAACCATGTTGTGGTTTAGGAATGAGGTGTTGAAATGACAAACAACCTGAGATACCGTATATTACAACCTCCATGTGTCATTGGATTAGTGAAATTATATTTATTGACCTGTAGTTAGTGGCGTCACTTCGGTCATTGGTGTCATACTGTGTGGTAATGTAGCCGTTCATCCAGTTATTCGGATGCACGCCTGATCTGATGATATAGCGCACACATCAAGAAATATACTTGGTGTATCATCGCCACATTACTAATGAACATGAGGGTGATACCGACGGTTCATATAGTTGTTGCAGTTGTACGTCATTTTATAGCTTCACATATAGTTTTAACATTGAGCGATACGCCTGTGAATTTACTGGATGCAATAAATGTAATCTCTAGGTCAACAGTGTGCACATAATTAAATGCTGGTAGTGTTACTAAGTATTCTACATATTATGGTGGTTATCGTTCGTTCATCGATCACCTCGATAATCGTTATTATATTAATCTCAACAGTGTTGTAGATCAGAAGTTAACGAGCAGCTACAACTAAAGTTTATTAGCGGATAACGCAGGTTACAAAGCTGTGAGCTCATCAATAGAATTTGAGGTTGAGAGACGAATGTATGTGTGCGAGAAAATGCCAAAATGTTATTGTAAAATCGCATAAGATCACAGCAAGGCAAGGTCTGGAGTCCACATATAAATGAGGAAGCGAATGAATATTCGATTGATATTTAAGCGATGAACAAATCAGTTAGAGTCTATCATGTGATCTTATGATGATAACAGTACAAAGAAAAAGATGAATTAATACCATTCAAACAACACTGTATTTCAAGTAAGTTAATTAATAAGCTCAACCAAAATTACCCGATATTGAGATCATTTATTGGATAGATGCTCTAATATATTTGCTGAGAAGCTTTACATCATGTTCTGCCGGATGAATAATGCATGTATTTGTTTGTAAGTTATGCTAGACCACTTATTACAGAGCTACTTCTGGGGGAGTGAACATTCCTTTTACTTTTATTCTCAACACGTCAATTCTGTATTTCTACTGAATATACCATATGGTAGTAATATATAGCAAACACCAGAAGCCATAGGTATACATAACATCAATACTCGGATTTTAAATTAAAATTGGATTTCTTCCTAAATATCGTCACATGGTTGAAAACCTTTCTTTCGGACACTTTCGGCTTTTTATAACTTTGATTAGAACTAACACAGTTACCGAATATTGCATTACAAAATGAACTCATCACATTTTTGTTCCCTCTTTCGTTAATGTAACATTTATACATACAAAGATTGATAGTAGAATCGACGACTTACATTTTGCCCTATTTGTGACTTATACGCTGGAAATACTTGCATCCCAGAGCTGATGTCTATTCCAGGACTTGAACCTTGTTTCTTTCGCATCAAATGCCATCACGTTATACACTTAGCTAATAAGTCCCGATAACCACCTGTTTGAACATTGGAGTGAAGTTTAAATTCACTTGATATTGCTTACTTGAATCTTTCCATTGTTGTTCAGGACTGTAATCAGTCAGTCTTTCATCGGCATACGTGCATTCTCTGCGGACTGCATCGCTTTAGCCTTAATCGACAAGCATTTCAAGCAAAAAAGACGAAACTTTAGTCCTCGATCCTACTACTTGCCACTATACATCTTTCGTTAGAATTCTCCATCTATGTTGTCAGGTCATTTGAAATGTCGTCATATTTCTTTCTATAGCTAATTGCGTAAGATCCTTTAGGTTCCCATGTTTTGCCTGAACTGAATTTACGTTAACTCCGCCTGTAGCTTTTTTATAGTTACAGCTGGTCCCAAATCTGAGTAAGGGTGGAGGGTTGCGAAAGGGGCTGATAACTCAATCCCGTAAAAAATAATCTTCCTAAGAAAATGCCAATCACAATGAACGAATTATGTAATCAAACTTGCGTTGTTTAAGGTCAAAATTAACAATAGCTTCAAGCATAATAAATCACTTTTTATTGTTTTGATTTCATTGACTAGGATTGTGTATTGAAGTACTATTTTAGCATTAAAAACATGTCCTATGTTCTAACGAAATCAAAAATTTCCTTTTGAACAAACTGTAGGTGATTTTTCCAGAAAAAATAGGGAACATTTATTTTTTACAATCAATGATTTCGCACATCATATATCAACTTGTCTATTTATTGTCATTTATATTTGACTACTGATTGAATAATTGAGCAGTAATACGGCCAACATGTACAGCTTTGGGCTATGTGTTTCATTCTTTTTGCTACTGGATGACCAGTGGGAAACCGTTTCAGAACTTTCAGTCATAAAAATGTCTACACAAACACACTCTTTATGCACCAAGCATTTGTCAACGACACATGATGAATCTCGACAACAGTAATATTGCTTCATGTCACTCTTCAAAAAAGTAGACAGATAACTGTTATTAACTTGGCTTATTGCACTGTTAATGATTGAGACCTCTTCGTATGCGGATTAAATCTCTGACGTTGACAACGCATTAGTGCAGAGTTTACATGTAGGCCTACTGACCCTTTTAAACCGACTTTATGTTCGAGTTGGTTTCTAAATTTTAACGGAATCCATTTCACGAATATGAATTTGTGGGTCCTGTAACGATTTCGTTTGAACATAAAATTTCGCGATTAGACGTTAAAATTGTTAAGCAATATGGCTCAGCTGATTTTCGTTCGTGGTTAAAACGAAAAAGTATTCATGTTTTCATGAAACTAAACGTCTGTGACTGCATGCTGATGATGAGGACTAGGACTACAAGCTGATCTTCTGCGAAAGCCTTCGGCTAGAAACCTTCAAATTCACGGTTTGAGATGGTCACAAGAGTAAGTAATTCAGCGTCCGCATTCATCAGCTTCCAACACAGATAACGTACGTTTAAAAATGATTATTTATTTAAAAACTGTTAAACTAATGACTGGACAGTTTGAACAAACAAGCGTTTATGTGAGTACTGTAGCAACAGCAAATATCAGCGTCTCAATAGCTCACTTTGTTTTGATTTATGAAGTAGCATCTATACCTGTATTTGATCTTTTTAAAATGCAAAATCAGAGTTAAATAGATCCTTCTAAAGCTAAATTCAAGCATCAAAATTGACATTGGCTTCACAATGGCAATGAAAATGAACAATACTTTTCACGATACCACCAAGCGACAAAGTGAAAATGAGAATTGACGAGCAAATCTAAGAAGTAAACGCATTTTTTAAATCTGTAAGCATCTGGATATCTTTGAGGTGGTTCCCAGCAAATGAAGCTTATACGAGATATATCGATACACTAGGTTAATAATAATATACTAAGAGAGTTAACAGTAAAAACCCTAGGTGTCTGTCTGTGAGTAAAACCAAGCGTAACAAAATACAGTTAGGATAAAAATGGTGTATTAAACAAACGGATAATAACAGATATTATGGAATGAATGTTACACGTAAGCTGCCTCGTGAGATAACAACCACAAATTGAGTTCACTTGATTGATGAACGTTCCTCTGCAAGTGATTTCACCAACGGCGTAATGAGAAAGACAGAGTACAATAGCATTATATAGTAATAATCCGTGCCAAAAGTTCAACCTAGTGTCAGAAGGCCTAAAAAGATATTATAACACTATTGTAGTCTTCAATCAGCCGTGGCCAATAAAGCAGAAGAACGAACGGCTTAGATAGCGTTTTATATTTCAAACGCGTGATAGTAAATTCGTATATTAATCATCGAAACAATTATCATCGTTTTTAACAAGTGATACAGAAAACTACAGATATTGAATAAAAATGTGTTTACATATAAGGTGTGACAAATTGGAGAGAAAATGCGGTTTTTATTTTGTCTTTACCAAAATCACTGAATATACGTCACCATAAAATTCACTGGTTCCGGAAACAAAATGGTAGTTAGCTGTTGTTTTTATACACATGTACCTTCATTACTCATTACCACACTGCATGTTTCATCGTTGTTCATTTCATTCGTATTGATGATTGAATTCACATTTCAATATACAGTCAGGCTTATTATTCGCATTTAAACTGTTTTGCCACTTATCCTGGGATAGCTCTCCTTACCTTGAGTAGAGCTTTTCTGCCTGTTAACCAAATATTTTATTTCGATTTATATTCCATATCATGACTATTGCACAAACCCCCCCCGAAATGATTGATCATTAAATGACATTCAGTTGCCACCATCATCGTCACAATCAGACCAATCATTAATCACCGACGTACTAATTTAACTATCAGATGGCCATTGTTTTAAAATTGTTATTTTTCAATTTTGACTATTTGAAAAAAAACTGTTTCGCACTTTGCATCTACAATGATCGTTGTTCATGTGAAGATTGGGTTTCATCTATTATCATTTCCCTTTCTTTTCTATTTGAACAAAATACCATTTTTCTTTTGCAAATTTACCGTTACAATTTTAGATTATCTTTGATCTGTTGATCAAATGCTTGATTCATTTTTGTCATTGATCATTGGTAATTTATACCAAGGTAATTACTTATGCACGTTACCACTCTGGAGGAGTATGAACCGCCCATCAGGATTATCCATCGAACTATGTTCTAGGCAATGCATTCCTGTCTATTACGAAGTGATATTCTTTCTTTTAATGTCTGTTTCAGAGCAAACTGATATTTGAACTAGTGGATAAAATGAATAAAATTTGCTATTTGAAGAAACATTGACTTCGATTTTTAAAGTATTCATTGTTAAACAGATTAAGCTTCCGTGCAAATAGACGAAATTGTTAGATTTAATTAGTGTAGGATGAATAGTAAATGAGAATTTTACAATGACCACAGTTAATTGAGTAGAGCTGTGCTCATTTGTCATTGGAAATGAACTAGTTACAAAAATATCAGTCAGCAGCCATGAGCAATGCAGAAACATGAGTTGTAATATCATTTGAAATTAACTTCACATAATTTATCCCATGGTTTGTATAACATTGCAATCACTATAAGATTAGAGACAGTGTATATGCTTTAAGAAACTCATGATTCATTTTCACTGTCCTTTTTTTCTTAATTTTTTATCGTTTGAAAAAAATGAATCACTCATTTGTGTAGTTTTATTCTGTGAGATGGATGGTTTGATTGTTGGGATTTTACTATTCTTTAGAACAACATCAACAACCAAAACTCCAGATAGAAGTGAGGTATTTCATTTTCTCTACATACGACCAACAGCTTGTACTATCAACATAGATATGGATTGGATATTGTTAACCTTTAACCAATTATTGTCTGCCTCTTCATTTTGATTGTATCTTCCTTGTATCTGATTCTTCATCAGATATTTGTTTTTTATTTTCCTGGTTACTATGAAGCACATTCTACTCAATCCTTTAAACGATCTCTTCCATTATAAATGAAAATAATATATTTGTAATATCAGAAGGGGTTTGTGGAGATTTTTAGAAATTTTCACAGATTGAAATCATGAGTCAGTTAAAGCTAGACCACCATTGAAAACCTGGAAGCACTGGACAGCCGTTTCGTCCTAGCATGGGACTCCTCAGCAGTGCGCGTCCACGATCCCGCACCACGCGGGGCTCGAACCCAGGACCTACTGGCTTCGCGCGCGAGCACTTAACCATTAGACCACTGAGCCGGCATCCAACGGTGTTAATGTCTAACTTCAACCAATCCACAAATTTGCGCCACCATATACCATTGTCTTCAGTGAGCTGATATCTCACAACAGATCTGGTTGTACTCCACTGGTAACGGCTTCAACTGACTCATGATTTCAATCTGTGAATATTTGTAATAGCCCAATGAGTGGAAAATTAGATTTTCTGACGTTTCGTGACTTAGCGTAAGTCACTTCTTCAGAGAATAAATAACCAAATTAAAAGTCAATCCAAGTTGAAATAGTACAACGGAACAATGCAAGAATAATATTTGATTAATTTTTAATTTGGTTATTTATTCTCTGAAGAAGTGACTTACACTAAGTCACGAAACGTCAGAAAATCTCATTTTCTACTCACTGAGATATTACAAATATATTATTTTTATCTATAACAATCAACCCAATGCTCAATTTATTCGAAATTATCAAATCAAACCTTGGTAATGATAACTACGATCTCTTCCATTGTTCAAAGAATCTGAAAACTGGCCACATGTGAAACTGAATATGTAGAAATGTATTGAAAATTACAAGTTGATATTTATAATATGTTCCGTCTGAACTGAACAGATTTAGAATCACTTGGTATTGTTTATTTAAATCGTTCCATTAACGTTTAAAACTGATTTAAAGACTGATCAGTCGGAATATTGTAGAAGACAGTACCAAGGGGATTTAAACATCACCTCATTTCACAGGCAAGTGACTATCAGGATATAACATTACATCTCCATGTTTTTTCTTTCATTTGTAAACGATTAGTTCGATGTACTAGCGGAAAGAAATCAACTACATTTTGTAAAATTCCATTTTTGTTCATTTTCAATAAATGTGTATTAAATTTTGATCCCAATTTCGTTCCATTTCAGTAAAATTTATGGTATATTTTGATCGCAATTTTGTCTTAAGTTAGTAGCTAAGCACCGATTCACAACGTGATGTTTTAGAATCGTTTTTCGGATTTGAAACTATGTTGCAGCCTAGCTAGAACGACGTATAGAAAACCGGGCAGGATTGGGCATTCAGTGATTGGTAGTCTCGTCTCATAATAATATAGTTACATAACATTTATTGAAGCCGATTTTGATAATATTGTTTTCGGAAAATGTATTTTTGCTGTGATGTGGTGCAACTACAATCACAACACATGACATGCAAGTATGGTATAGTACACGAAAACAAACAAGTGGGGAAAAAGTCATGTACTTGAATATAGAATTACAGAACGTCTTTGTAAATATTTCATTTCCAAATATCACTCAATTGTCTTGGACTTCATTGCTTCTCCACACCAATCATTCTCTGTTCTCGTTCTTTTTTCTTTGATATTCTTAAACCTCTGTCTTCAAGCATTTCACCTTCGTTTGATGATAAATAATAAATAATGAATCTGAGATTATCACACAATTGCAACTCAATTTCCATTATATTAGCTTAACATATATAAGTCAATGGTTATATGATAATTGCTGTATTCCAAAGAGAACATTCACAAGAGTTCTTTGGATATGCTTACGTCTGTGTTGTGTATCGCTCCATTGGTAACTCTTCTCGATGCTCACATTTTAACAAACAACGAAAGATTTGAACCGTTGTCAGATGACGTCAACTCATGTATCAATCAACATGTAGGTTCTTTTTTTTGTAATAATGTTCTAAATATCATTATTTTAAAGTTGTAAATGTTGTATCTGTGTATGATCCGTTGTTTTATCGATCGAATTAGAGTAGGTCACTTGTTTTGAGAAGCAATTTCGTTGTGTACGAAACGAGACTTCAATGAAGAGATTGTATAATCACTCAAATGTTTCTACTTTGAAAACTGAACCTAGTTTTAGTAGCTCGAATTCATTTCTATATTGTTTTAAATGACAAGATAAATCCTTTCGTACGCCATCACCATAATACTGATTTGATTCAATGCTTTCGGGTTCAATACAACAACTTACAGTTGAAAGCGGAACTAATCTAAATCCGAAACGTCGGACAGTATAAGTGCCAGATTATCTAAAGGAATCGTTTCTTTGAATGCTGTATGACAGCACCTAGGTCAATGTTGAGTATCACATCTGTGAACATATGTCCGGTGACTAAAAGAACTAACGACACAGATCATATTGAACTCAGGTGGCTGGTAGATGTTGACCAGTCATTCCACGTAAATACGCTATGAAAATTAGAAAGTTTTGGTGTTATGATTGCTTTTTTCAGGCTTTCGGTGCTTTCCAAGCAATGAGTGATGAAACATGCATACAGTCACGTAGCAGACAACCTGTGGAAATAAGTGCAGTGAATCTTGTGAGCTGCTGCAAAGGTTGTGGATTTGGTTGTGATAGTGGGTTCCTTGATCCTACATGAATTTATTGGGTGGAGAAAGGTATTGTTACTGGATGTTTGGAAGAGAATCACACAGGCTATCAACCATATCCATTCCCAAAGTGTGAGCGTCATGTCAAAGGGAAGTCTCCTTCATGGTGGTGAAAAAATCTACAAGGCTACTCGTAGTAAACAGACTTGTCAAAGAAATTATAAAACCCCATACACCAAAGTTAAGCATCGAGGTAAGTAATGTTTTAGACAATGGTAACAATTCATTATGGAAACATTGACTTGTCACTAAGACAGATTGATCAACAAAAGGGCTTCTATATCCCAATTTCACATGAACACTTTCCACTCAAAACTAGATTAAGAAACAGGCAACGTAACCCTAGTTTACATAAAATGAATACGTTTATTCATCAACATTCTGACTGTTTGATCAAAGAGAATAGAAATCAAATTTCAAATAGTGATAAAGGAAATGCATTCATCAATAATCTTATGAACATTTTTACTTGGAATTGCTTGTAAATAAGCCTGTTTTCTTGTAAACATTCTGAGAATCGAGGAATGTTTCTGGAACTAAAATATTAACTGTCACCAATGAAAGCTGGAGCTGACGTGGTGGAACTCATAAGTCAATCAACTATAACGAAAACAGCTTCATTCTAAAGCTACGTTCATATAAAGTCGCTGACTGGATGAAACAATCGTTTTTCAAGATCCTACCATGCCAGATAGTTCGGTTGAAGAGCGGTAAGACTAAGAGCAAAAAACTCAAAGTCCGAGAGCGAATTCGTACTGCGGATTCTATAGAGGTGTGACAGAAGTAAGGTGTTTACTTCAGACAACCAGTATGACAGCGACGCTGCCTTCCCACAAGGAGGGATGGGGTTAGAAAACGTCCACCATAAAAATGCGCACCTCGCCTTATCTCACGGATATCCGTCCCCAGTGGTAAGGTCTCAACAATTACGGAGCTAACACAAAAATTACTCATTAAAAGGTCGTGTGTGACCGACCTCAGACAGTTGTCCCTTGGGCACTGTGGTCACGCTCTCAGGTCACTGAGACCACCTCTAATCAAATTTCCTCTTCCGGTACCTCCAGAAGAGCTTTTTCACGGTGTGGGCAACTAGGAAGTGATAACCGCTCTCATACCTCTAACAGCACTCAAGACCAGTGTATTCACAACCAACCACGCTCTTCAATTCCTATTATTCTTCTTGCATCGATTTTCAACACTGAGATTCCTCTTTCAGCTTCCTCCCCAAGTGTCACCATAGCCAACGATCCTACCGCAGGTCTACTGAAACCTCACTCCAAACTTCACATTAGGGCGTTCGACGCACGCACACTATGCCGAATCGGTCAGCACGCCTCCTTGTCTAAAACCCTAGATCCTCGTACCATTGATGTATGGTGTCTCCGAAACACGCATGCAGGATCACAGTGTGGTCATTCAGTTGACCTCACCTGGACGAAACTGTAAGCCGACGAGACACACCCTCTGTGTATCTGGTGACACAATGGCCGGTTTTCGTGGAGTGGCATAGCATTAGGCATGAGGATGGAAAAAGCACTGTCAGAGTGAATCCTCAATAACAGTCTTCCATGTGTTGTTCTGCTAAACGGCTCCGTAGGAACCAGGAAGGATGGGGAAACACTTCGTCACCTTTTTGTCGTTTCTACCTACGCTCCCATTGACTGTAGTTAGGATGAAGTCAAAGATGAATCTTACAAAAAGTTGTCTGTACTTCTTCAGAAAGCTAAATGTTCAGACATAGTAGTCGTAGCAGGTGAATTTAATGCACAGATATGTAGCTTAAACCAAACACAAAGGCATTTAGGTGGGCATTTTAGTATCATGGCACAGCAAACAGATAATGGTGATCATCTGCTGCTTCTCTTGCTCAGACAATAGTTTTTTTAGCGAACACAAATTTTACGCATAAGGAAGACATCGTCTAACATGGCGACTTTCTGCACCAAACCAATGGTGGACTAAAATAAACCGCATTGCCATCATTCATCGTTGGATAGTTTTATCTATTTATTTATTTATTTCAACACATAAATATTGGTACAAGAGGGCACCAAATATATATGCGCCACACCATATTTGTGTGTGAGTGGGCTGTGACACTGCCCGGGTGCCCAGACCGAAGCAGGTGGTTTTCTTAGGGGACCCCACCTCGAGCCTTTGACCTAAAGGTCTGACCCACAAGGCAGTGGGGCATCGTGAGGAGATGCATTCCCATGGTAGCCGCTGACCAACGATTGGTTCATACGCCATTTGTTCTTTCAGGATACTGTCGCCCATGTGCACCATTGGTTTGAGATCCGGTTGAAGCGTCGGACATTCACTTTTCATCCTCTCATTTTTGTAAACAACAACTCTGCCACGAGAAGGCATTGAGTCGGCCGTCCCTGGCAAAGGCTGTATACGCGTGGCCGTGTGAGAGCAATTTGAGAGGGAGGGCGGGCTCACCCCACTCTCGGCCATACCAGGGCATTTGGGAACCTCGTCAGTTTACTTTTTTATACTGTCAATGTTATGTTTAAACTAGACTTCATTTCACAACCTGTGATTCAAAAATCTCACGGTGTATGTCTATCGATTTATACACAATGCTGTGTACATACATATGTTCAGATTAGAAAATTAATACATACTGACGACCTTGGTTGACTGATCAGCCAGTCAAGAAGAACTGCCCAGTTGTTAAACCCCTAACAGTGGTCGATGCAGCCACGATCAGGTCTTAAATCAGCCTGATTTTCTCGTGTTTGCAGTTCACGTGTCTTTGTTAGGCGTCCGATAATTTTTAAGGCTAGTATTTTATATGCTATATTAATCAAACTAATATCTCCATGGTTATCGCAGGATGGTTTTGACCCCTTCTAGCATATTGGGACCTGTTCGCATGAGTAATTGAACATCCTGGATTGCAGCTCCACTGTTGAAGTTAGAAATGCTTAATCCTGACTAGCCTCATGCCAGAAAATGCAGCTGTCTATTATTTCTCAATTGTCTAGATAAGATCAATTTCTATAATTAAAAGTATGAAAACTCTACAACTGAGAGTTGAGGTTCTATTGGGTTTTCTTCACCGAATGACATCAGTTATACATTAAAGAGTTAGGGTTATGCTAGAAGAGTTAAACTGTAGCTTTAAGTTGGTTTTAAAAATCGAGATCAAGGATTTTTTCATGGACTGACACCAACTATATTGCAATGCCTTGCCTTCCGGTTTACGTACTACAGAGGAATGTGAGAACATCGTGTTACTTCACTGATCGTTGGATAGGGTCGGTGAAAGATCGTCGCTCATTCTGGAGTAACTGCTTGAACTCCGACCACGCTTTAATACGGGCACGAATCTGCTTGTGCCTCACTGGACTCAAGAAAAACACACTAAAAAGACCCATTATAACTGAATCGATTAACGAGAAAATCAAAGGTAGGTTCCAGGAACAATTGAGGTCACACTTAGGTAGTTCTGAAAACAAGGCTTACCCAGATTTCGCTTAGAAAGATACACAAACACCCGTGGAAACAGCAGTGAAACCTATTAGTGATTTAAACCATTTGTTGCAAAAAACCAAAGGATTTCTTCAAGGTCTATTGCAATGATGGATTCTCGCAAACTCATCCCATCAGGTTCTGAGCATGATGAAGACCGTAAACAAATCAGAGCTAGGTTAAGCAAAAGCCCAAGGAACGATTGTGAGCAGTGGTGAGCTACAAAAGCACAAGAGATGGAAAAGGCGGTCATAGAAAACACAGGTCAGCTTTACAGACTAATAAAAGAAGCTGGAATTACTAAGTCAAGTGTAAATCAAACTATTTCGGAAAAAGACGACACTCTCATCTGCTCCCAGTCCAGACGTTTAGAACGATGGGAGGAATATTTTAGAGGACAGTTTAGCTGGCTTTTAGCTACTCTGTGACTACCCTTCATTCCTAGACAGTGTGAATGGAACATTGAAGTAGGTCCCATAACTCTAGCAGAAGTTCAAAAGGCTATAGTTAATCTGAAACGACGAAAGGCAGCTGGTTCAGATGCATTGGCTTCAGAGGTCTTTAAGGATAGTGGTCCAATTTTAGCGATTAGGTTGACTAATATTTTAACTAAAATCTGAGAGTTCAACGTAATCCCATCTGACTGGTCACAATCACTTATTGTCCCAATATATAACATAACATTTAATCCTAATTTCAACATTTATCTTATCATGCTGAGCTATACTTTCCCCTATCTATCTTTTGATGGATGCTTAAGCCATTAACAATCAAATGATTATTAAACTACACTTCTTTTTAAAAGAAATTTTTTAACAACTTTGTTTATTTAACCTCACTGTCAACATGTCTAACGGAAGTTTTTTTCAGTAATATTATCATCCTGTGAAAATATGTATATATATTCGCGATTTTACAGCTTCGAAAATGAATGCGACGAAAAGTGAAGTATTCGCTGAACGAATCTGTGTTATATAAGAGAGTGAAAATCAAATTGTCACAGCCATAGATGCATTCGCTTAACCAATATAACATCTAAAATACTAGCCTCGATAATTATCGGACATTCAACCAAAACTCGTGAACTGCAAACACGAGAGAGCCAAGCTGGCTTCAGACCTGGTCCTGGCTGCATCGACCACATGTTCACCATTCATCAGGTTCTAGAATACAGGCGTAATTATCAGCGTCCGACAATGTTGGTGTTTCTTGAGTTAAAAGCAGCATCTGACCTCGTAGATCGCGAGATTCTGTGGAAGTGTCTGTCATTGAAAGGCGTACCTCAGAAGTACATAAAACTTGTGAAGGCTCTTTGCTCGAATACTAGTTGTCGAGTCAGAGCTTATGGCAAGTGGTTGTTGTCTGATGAAATCTCAGTACGGATACTGCGTGACAGTTCGTTCTGTTTTACTCCCCGACTGAGAAACATGGCCAACAATAGTCAAAGGTAATCGTGAACTAATATTATTTTGACCACAGGTACCTTAGAAATATTGTTCGCATCTGCTGGAATTACCGGGTGAGTAATAGTGAGGTTAGAGGCAGGGTATTAAGGATTGATGGTAAATCAGTGAATGAGGTTATGAATATTCGTGGACTGAGATGGTTGGTCCACATGTTACGTATGCCTGAGCACCAATTACCACGGCTTGTAATACCAACCGGTGTTGGGGATAGTTGGAAGAACGTTTAGGGACGGCCAAACCAAAACGTGGCATCAGTGCTTGATGTTACTGACTTCTAGTCTGTGCCATGTTGGAAAATGAAGACCATTTGGTTGGGGTCCGCGTGACTATCGTATCCAATGTTTGAAGACTCTTGGTGACATGAATCAGATTCGATCACAATGGCATAGGTGTATACACTCTCTATCTTCCCTTGAACCAAGAGAGTATAATTTCTTCATATCTTTCTTTCCACGTACTACATCTTTCTTCCTGTGCTATATCCTTATATGCAATCCTTCTTTTATATATTACCACAAGTAACTTAAATACTCCTATGAATCTGGTCTGCATCTTGCTGCGGTAATGCTGTACGACAACTCGGAACGATGCATTTATGTGCCTGGTCCTACGTTGCAGCAGAATGACTGACTTACACTCGTTAGCCTCCCGTCGTGGAGCGTATGCCGTTCTACAACATTCTTCATCTAAACATGCCCTAGGCAAACCTCCACAGTTATTTCTGGTTGCTATTTATCCTTTCCATGTCTGCTTCCGATTCCCAACCCAATGTGTTTTTGGCCTTCCCCTTTTACATTTTCACTTCGCGATTTAAGGTTAGGTCTTGCCTTACGGTGCAGTGTGGAGATTTCCTAAATGTGTGTCCTATCCAATTTCAAAGTCCTTTCCTCATTTCCTTCTGTGCTTGGACCCGTTTTGATTAAATAACTATTGAACTCAAAGATACAAAAATTTATTACCAAACAATTGATTGAAATTTGTGCTTCTTCATGTCAGATATTCATTTTTGAAATTAATTTTGATAGCCCTCCATTGAATGAGTAACAGTGCAAAATAGTTTCACATCAATCATGTTGTCTTTATCTTCCTATGGAGTATACTTCATACATTGTGTTTACCTCTATTTTACATTGCCATGAAAATTCCATTTACTTCTTCATTATAACCGATAACAGTTTCATTTTCACTACTGTTTTACTCATCTGTTAGGTACGTTATCCCACAATGTTGCTGATAATGAATTGTCTATTCAAAAAGAAATCATGGAGTTTGGACCAGTAGAAGCGAGCTTCACTGTTTATGAAGATTTTCTAAATTACAAATCTGGGATCTATGAACATATTACTGGGGAGCCAGTTGGTGGGCGCGCCATATGTCTAATCGGATGGGATGTGGAAAAGAAGACTCCTTTTTTGTTGATCACGAATTCTCGGAATGAAAATTGGGGTGGGAATGGATATTTCAGAATACTCCGTGGTCATGATGAGTGTGACATAAAATCCGAATTAACAGCTAGTAGAATTAACTAAATACACAATCTTCAAACAATATCATAAAATGTTTCTTAGATTTACTTACTTACTTACGTCTGCTACTCCCAGTGGAGCACAGGCCACAGACCAGCGTTCTTCAACCCACTCTGTCCTGGGCCTTCTTTTCTAGTACCATCCACTTCTTGTTCAATTTTCTCATATCTATTTCCATTTCTCGGCGTAATGTGTTCTTTGGTCTTCCTCTTTTCTTTTGGCCTTGAGGATTCCATGTGAAGGCTTATCTTGTGACGCAGTTGGTTGTTTTCCTCAATGCGTGTCCTATCCACTTCCAGCGCTTGTTCCTGATTTCTTCGTCCACTGGGATCTGGTTTGTTCTCTCCCACAGTAGATTGTTGCTAATAGTGTCCGGACAACGGATCCGAAGTATTTTACATAGACAACTGTTAATAAACATCTGTATTTTCTGGATGTTGGCTTTCGTAGTTCTCCAGGTTTCCGCCCCATACAGTAGAACTGTTTTGACATTTGTAATGAAAATCCTGACCTTGTTGTTGGTTGACAGTTGTTTTCAGTTCCAGATGTTCTTCAGTTGTAAATATGCTGCTCTTTCTTTGCCGATCTTCGCCTTCACATTTGCACCAAGTCCTCCGTGTTCATCAATGATGCTGACCAAATATGCAAAAGTTATTACATCCAAATCTTCTCTATCAATTGTGATCGGATTGGTGGATGCTGTGTTGGATCAGAGAATCTTGTTTTTCCCTTTGTGTTTCTCGTGAATTATTGGGAATTTTTAATGTTTATTAAAATTTGCGTTATATTCGCGTAACTCTGATTACTGTCGTGGTTTGCGCTATTCATGTCGATAGATATAATCAGTATGTATCATCAATCGAAAAGGAAGGTTAAGATGAAAGAAAAGAGACGTTTGCTTTTCCCTTTGTGTATATTGTGACCTACTGCTGCTGAGGCTGCTGCAACACTGGTCGTCTTCTTAAGCATTTGTTGTTGCGTTTGCGATAGAAGTGCCAGATCATCTGCGAAGTCTAGATCGTCTAACTGCATCCTAGATGTCCTTAGAGCTAATTAGGTCATTACAAATATATACTGAATACTTCTGAGAAACGTTCTATATTCATATTATATTTTGGTTCATTTCATATTATAAATAAAATGTTGCGAATTTTCACTGAACTCATTACTGAATAAATTTCTTTGTTAGGCGTATTCTTGTTACAAGAAATTTATTCAGATTAGCAAAGTGACTAAAAGCTGAATTATTTTAGATGAACTACTTCACCGTTCTCTACAAGATTTCGTTGAATGAGTTCAATGTTATTCCAAATACATGTTTGTTCAATTGAATTCATACATTCAATTCCACAATTCTTAAAAGTAGAAAACAATAAATTCAGCCATGGAATTCTTTTTTAATGATATATGGAAATTTATCATACATTAATTTAGACAGGAAATTTTCACCTGATTGCTAATGATAAAATCTGGATCATGTTACGTCTCCCTAAACGCGTACACGTTGATTGAATGATGAGATAAGTTGTGCACAGAGAGGTACAACTCCAGTGAACGAGTAACCAAATGCGTTCAACCGAAAGTAATTGAATGAGAATAAAGTGGGAGACTTGTACAATGTATTTGAATATAAAATTACAGGACGTCTTGATGAAATCTAAGAACCATACAGAACATAATTCATTCGTAAAATATCAATCCGTTGTCTCAGACTTGATTGTTTCTTCGTTTCCACAACAATCAGGGCCAGTTTTGTTTAAGTTAAGTATGAAAAAAAGCAAAAAGCAATAATAAATTCAACTGTGCTTAAGTCTATTCGTTAGAGTTTGTTTCAGTCAGTAGCGTGAATGTTTGCATAACGAGTCTATGTCTTGGACAGAATTGAAAGGGTTCAGCATTACTAATTCTTTAGCTGATATATTCATCATCTTGTTACAACAACTCTGTGAATCCGTGGACTTTCTGGCCACGTGCTGAAAAACAGTTATTCAATGTGATGATAATGAAAACAGATTTTCTTTTTCGAAAACATGAAGTTCGGTAATTTGTAAACTTAATGAATTTTTAAATAACAGTTCTTTGTAAAACAATCCACTAGCAAATATAAATACTATTGAAATGACACTAAGCAAATGTACATAATTTCAATATAGATGGTCATTATAAATTTGAATGAAAACGGTTGGAGTGATTCAAAATTAAAATATGAATCACTCAACACCCCATTTAGCAGCAGATGTTTAATTGAAGTTGGAATACAGAGCAACGACATGTGGTAACCCACCAGGATGAAGTTCAATTTCCCGAAGTCTAAGTGAGTGATTCGTTGAAGTGTCCTATTTCAATGCAAATAATAAACAGTTGTAATCTCCATGTTCAGTGAAATACGTTAATGCCCTTACAAGTTGAGCACATCCTGTGAATCAATATCACGATAATCAGTGCTCGATCAGCGAATGACTGTGATCCATGTCCACTAACGGAAAATTAGAAACCTTTGATTTATTTGTATATTACTCAATAAAATTCATCTGTAAAACGTGAATCGATAGATTTAAGTTCACGAAAAGGGACAATATTTCAAGTAAAAGAAACGTTAATTACTTTTTTAGCTTCACAATACGTTGGTGGCCAAGTAACAGAAAATATGTAGTAATCAAATTTATTTTCACTGTATTCTGCATGTAGGATGATTACAAGCGTTGACACAAGGAAACACAGTGACCTGCAAACAATAGACAAATAACATGATCGATAAAGTGCAAAGCTGATCCTTATGAAATATCTGAATTGTGGAAATCTCTAATTGACTGGAATATTTTCACATGTAACTTGACAAAATTAAATCATTCACTCAACGATTTGTTGATGAATAAATCTGACAATGCAAACTGCAATGTACAGTCAGGAGAATCAACACTCCTAACATCGGTTTGAATGAATGTAATCGTAGTGCTGGAATAAGGAGAAAAATAATCACGTTTTCATAATAATGAAATCAAGTTTACGTTATATGCAGAGATGCATGAAGGCTAGCCTTAGAATCCAGAACGAGCGTTTCGTTTAATTTAGAACTTTACAACTGAATGTACTTGTATCACAGACTCAAATCTAGTACCGCTTGCTTCAAATGTCATCACACTATAGACTTGACTACTCAGTACTGATGGCCAATAGGCTGTCTAGTGAAGTGAAGATTAATTTTGTTTCAGAGTTTCTATGGGTCTCAGAATCTGCTTTTTATAATTTGTTCAACATTTCCATCACGTATGCATTTTATTAATTCTTATCTCAATGGAATTTTACGAATAAATGCGAACAGTTAATTTTTAATAATCACTTAAATTCAGATTCGAATGATCTGTTATAAGATCACAGTTTTGGAACGTATCATTATCAAATCTATCACTTCTTCAAGATGTTGAAAGACGTTTCACGCGCTAGGATGTAACTCGAATCTCGATTACACAGATAGATGTAAGCACCTATCTTTAGAACCTTTATGGCACCGTAGACTAAAGAACAATATAACATTTCTCTACAATGCGATACATGGGCTCTCCTTTCTAATATCCTGTCCGACTATGACACACGACCCAGCCTATAGACTTAGAAGCAACGCATATACACTACTTACCGTAAAAACACCAAAAACAAAAGTTTTTTACTGTACGGTATAGTTTATTGTGGAACAGGCTGCCAATGCCTATCCGTAACTGTGATACGTTTACCAGATTCAAAAAGCTAATGACCCTATTTCTAGACTCTAAAGAGCTTCAACATTCCCTTGAACTTCCGCCCACCAATGAGGCACTTTATTACGGACCACCTAGTATCTAGACAGAACAAGAATATAACGAACCCGACTGTTATTAATATGAATATAACCAAATCACAGAATATATGACTTGTCCTTTCCTATTATTCATTGTTTATTAATCATGGCATTATGCTCCTAACCCTCACTTTCAGTTCCCAAATCTCACTACAGGTTAAATGTACATTATTCTTCATAAAAGTAATGCCTTTTCTTTCTATTGCAAGAAGACACATAACTCACTAATCTTATGGATGCTGATGTACTAAGGCCGATCATACAAAGCTCAAAATTTGGCCACAAAGTCTTGTGAGTTTCTCAATGTTTTATTTTTCTTACCCTAAAATCTTTTTTCCTTTCTAAAATTTTATACCCTCTCATGTCCTTCGACTTGCTTTTAGTCCTTACTTCTTTAAACCATTAGTTATCTTCATAGCAGTGTGATATACTATGTGGACATATAATCCATAAAACAAACTTTTTAACTATCTGATTTGCTTGTAACATGGACCTAGTAGAGACAGTGTATTCCAACTATGGGCTTTGATTAAAGCAGTATTCATACTTACCACAAACGTAAGAGAGCCTAACATCACAAAAGGTGGGAGGGTGGCGTGAATGACCAGCAAACATGATGGCGGGGAGATAAATTCAATCAACCCATGTCTGTAGGACAGAACATTTTGTTTAATTACGGCTCCTTATGGCTTAGTGGGATGTCACGAACTTATGGTATTGAAGCTGATTTATCACGCAAAATACCACTTTAAATCGTGTTGCGAACGTTTAATTGGTTTCACTTCCTACCCAGTAATCCTATTACAAGCAAACTAGACAATTCGAAAATATACGAAGCCTACTCAAGATCCTATGATACTTAAAAATAATAATAATAATATAAAAAAGATGAAAAGGGCTTCAACAGCTTCGATAAAAAAAGGAAGATAGTCAATTGTATATCATGATAACTGTTTTCGGCACTATATTTTATGACGACACATAATCTCGTACTTTCAGCTCCTTTCTGAGCCGCCTACATTTGTCAGTTGTATGTCCACTCATACCTTGTTTACACTTATTTTCTTTAACCTGTTAGAATGCTCTTGCTTAACAAATACCTTAATAAAAGAAAGTAAGACTGAGTAATCATACGTTAAACATTCCTTCAAGAATATTGGCTACTCCGCTTCTCGTGTTTTCTTTTTCTTGCTCCCTCTTTCAGCCCCCTTGAGATATGGAACGGGTGACTTCATCCTGCACCATCCTTAAAGCCTCGGATATTCCAAAGCGACATAAGGTTGCGATTTCTAGAAGCTCATACCTTCAATGGACCTATCCTTGACCATCAGTTGCACATTCGCAACGCAACTTTCATGAAGCGTGCCGACGGTGATACTGACTAAAACCATCTACATTCATATCTTTTCAATTATCAACCCAACTAAGTAATTTACTACAGTGGGTATTGTATCATTTGTAAAAATTTGATCTTGCCTGTAATCTGGCATGCCTCATGTAACAAACTGTTATTTGAGAATAAATTATTATTATTATTATTATTATTATTATAAGAAATAGGGCATTTTTGTTTAGTATAGTGTTGACTGACCATCAGTTTTAGGCTTTGTTTTTCTGGTAAGTCCGAAATGGATTTGTAATATGAATCTATATTTCCTCCTTCTGTGACTAACGACTAAAATGCACAAAGTCTGAAGTCAAGCAGCATGAAGAATGTGATTCATCCAATGAACTGGTCGATTCTTCAACGACTTGTCAACTAGATGTTTATTTCACCAACAGACACGGACAGGTATATAAAATAGCGAAAATACGGTGTGTGGAATTCTTTTTCACAAAGTTTCCTACTCAACCAAGTCGGAAGTGCTTAAAGTTGAAGTCATCTTAAATTATTATGAAATTTAACTGATAAATATTTGGTCGAGTAGTAAATTAAGATGATTGACTCATAGTGGAAACACGCCTGACCAATATTATTTCTGTACGCAGAGTTCAAGTTGAAGATGATAATGATGATTGCAGTCTTGTCCATAAGATATTGATTTTTCCCAATTCGAAAACATTCACGTGACTTCAAGAACGACTCTAAAACAGGTGGTTTTGGGTGTGCTATGACCAGAAGTCCCTAGGTGACACGATGATGTTCACTTGAATGTTCCACATTCTTAATTCATCCGTGGAAACGCACGAAGGCGAGTTCAGCAAAATATCCCTCTATATTAATACGAAAAGAAGTAAGCTCACGTTGATCTAGTCTGATGCCATATTTTCCCATTTAGCACACTGTTCCTCCTGATAAAGAAATAAATTATACGGGATTCGACGATCAGATTAGTGTTCGTTCTACATTATTATATTTTATTATAGGGATTACGCACTATTAAAAATTCAAATAATAGACTTCCATTTAACGTAAGTGTGAAACAAAATGCATGTGAAGCGGTTGTTAACTAAGTGTGAACTTCTGGATCATCATTGCTTCATTGATTGAGATTTTGAATGTTCGTTCCTTCTTTAAATCCTGGACATGATATCTGATGCTGATTCTCCTCATTACCATTTATATAAAATTGTGTTCATGGAATATTAAATGTATCACAGAATATTTGGATTGATAGAGGCCAACGTTTTGATGACTATTTGATTTATGTCACTAATAATTATTGCATTTAAAAAACATCGCTTCATGCTGAGACATGGTTCTCAAACGTGGGTAGCTCGTAAACACTGGTTCGATGAGACATCTATATATGATTTACGTTTATTCAGGATCGCCTCACCTGTTGGGTTCGAGAAATCAGTTTCTCCTATTCGACTGCTTTTAAACACTAGATTGAGTATAAAGTGACGGAAAGAAGCAAACATTCAAGCGTCGACACAGGACTTGTCAATTAATCATCCAATCAAACAATGGATTACAATAATACGTAGTGTTTTATAATCTAGTGAGTATAAGTAGCCATTACGATTGTCTCTCTATAATGATTGAAAATATTTCAGGATTCGTCTCAACAATCACTATCAACTAATTCCGTGTTTACCATATGCACCGCTGTTTAAACAAACGTTTCCTTACGAAAACATTACAATAAGATGATTTGTCAATTCTCATATATGAATTCATTATGTCACTCATTAACGCACGGGAAGCAATAATGTTTAATTATCCTACGACCCATTCATACAATCATAACTTTAGTCCATTTACTTAGACTGTAGATTCAGAAATATAAATAAGTGCGTTTATTGTGCTTCACTTGAAAAGCCATGAATATATATTTCATAACACTTGCCATACGATTTCCAGAACTTAAATCACTTCTAGTTACAGAACGATCACGCTATCTTTGAATAACTTTGACCATGTGCTTTACGACATGTGCATCTCAAGATACCATTATTTTACCGATAGCAGTCTGTGAATAAGGAGTGAACAATCAAACAGCAGATGTTACACGGCATTGCAGTCATTATAAGTAAAGACATTGGAACTCAGTTGAGTGGAGGTATTTGGGTTTCATTTTTAATTAGTGAATCATTCGTCATATCGTTATAACTGACAGGTATGTGTGCACGAACCGAATACATCCATTACTATACAATGCATTCTACAATTCGAATACTTTCGATGTCAGATGATCATTATGAAGTTGACTGAACAGTGTTGAGGTATCGTGAATATATTTGATGAAAACAATACAAAATCTTGCGAATGTCCTACCCATCGATCGACTTTGTAATGTAAGATCATTCGAAACAATAATTCGAACTTGTAAAGCAATGATAGCCATCATTTAATTTTTTTCGATAAGATGTGAACCAGTTGTTGGATCTGTCGACGATTGTTTGCAGGATGCATTCTGAACACTGTGTAACTATTCTTTATTAAAAATTCAACGTAATTGTCCTCACTAAATGGCCTAAAATGTATACTTAACGAAAATTAAATTATAGAAACTGCATACATGGTTTACGTTTATTTCTAGACATCTTTAAGTTTACGCAATTTGGAAATGGAGTGAAAGTGAACTTATTCGGACAATTGGCAAGAAGCGGGCAATCAATGGAATGATGACTTAAATTCCAGGGTAGTCGCACCTCTTGAAGATGCTGCATCTTACTCTACAAAAATGAAAGGAGGTAGGGTTTGAAGATCATATAAATAAAATGAGCCTTAATATATCGATATTGCGTAAGAGGCCAATGTGTATGGACGGGAAAGTGTTTCATCGTTAACATCAAGCGCTCATCACACGCACCCGTAGACCAATTTAAATTCATTTTGTGTATCAGACTGCATAGCATTTTGTCGAGTTGTCAACGATTCTTTTTGTTAAAAATTACGATTATTTTTAGAGTACAATGATTACTTAAAATCGTTTGCGCAGAATCAGAAAACGTTATGAATAACGCTCGAAAATCTCCGCTTATCAACTGAGAGTAGAATATAAGATTGTTGACCCTTCGTGAATTATTGTAAACCGACTCTTTAAAGAACAGAAATGCATCAAAGAAGAACTAACACAATTTCAAAATTTTCAGAGGATCCAACGCAAAATCTTTTATTATTGGTCAAACGTGACACAAAATACATTACTGAACAAACCTTATCTGATTAATCAAATAAAGACCGTCAGTGTAATATACTTAAATGTTAGTTAATAATGAACATGACATGTTTATAATGATTAAGCAAACTGATCAATTGCAGTCTTAAACCTCAATGAGAAGATACTAGCCAAACAATACCAAGTGAAGTATGTATGGTCTGTTTCCATTTATTATATAATTTTGAATACAAAATTTCATACGACTGTCAGTGTATACTTACAGGAAAAATTAATCACAAGTAGCGTCTGATCTTATCAGGCGAACAGTAGAAAGATGATATGAACACTATTCGTCATTTGGAACACTGATTTTATTGAAATAAAGTATTATAGATTGAGGAATATTATTTACATTTGCTGTCACGTCAGCAACTTAAATTTCACAAGTTTCAATGAGTCTGTGGTAAAATGGTTGTAGCATCTCCAAGCGAACACCAAAGCATTTCACGTGTTACATATATGGTTAAGAACAACTCAGTGCTAGATCTCCAATCAAATATGTCAGTCCGCCTTTGTGCTGTTATGACGTACTCAATTTAATAATTTGACAGATTAATGTAACAAGGGTTAATCATATTCAGAGCTGCTGAAGTAAAACTTTACTTTAGAATACCTCAGAAATCGATGATTTGTCAATTTTCATGAATAAATTCATTATGTCACTCGTTAACGCTTTGTATTAGTTATCCCACGACCTTTTCAGATATTAATAGCTTTATTATATTTGTTTTGACTGAAGATACATAATTTAAGTCGGTTTTAATTACAAAACTTTGACAACGTACTTCAAAACATCTGCTTTGGAAGAGTTAACTGATTAGCGAATTATTGTCTGCGAGTGTCGAGCAAACAGATGTCATAACACTTTGCAGTCAAAATAGCTAAAAATACACCAACTATATTGAATAAACATATTGCTGTTTGTTATTTTATTAGTAAATCATTTGTCGTACAGTCCATGAGTGGAAGCCATCCATTGTGATCGATTTCATTCTACATTTCGAATACTTTCGAAGACAAATGATCATGATGAAGTTGACTGAATAGGGTTAGTGTATGATAGATACACAATGTGAAAATCATACGTAATACTTCGAATGTCCTACCCATTTACAGATGTTATAATGTAAACTCATTCGAAACAAAAATGCGTTATATAGAGTAATATCTGCAATTATTTCATCTTCCAATGAGATATGAACAAGCTGTGGGGTCTATAAATCGCTGTTTGCGGGGTGCATTCTGAGTATTGTGTAATTAAATAAGAAATAAAGATTAGTTCAGCGTAGAGTTCTCTTTCCGGCGAATTCATTTTCAAAGCTGTACAATCGTGAATGTAAATACTTATTTTTACGGAATTATAATAATACTGATAATAAACTTCTGTTATACATGGCGACAGTGAGGTTCAATAAACAAAGGTATTAGAAAAAAATTTTTCATTCTTTATTAAAACAAGGAAAGTAAATAATCGTTTGATAGTTAATGGCTTAGGTATTCATCGGGTAAGGATGGCTCAGCATGATAAAATAAAATGTTGAAACAGAGATGAAATTTAATCCGAAAGATAGTGAAACTAAAAACAAACCGGTTGGGGGCAAAAGATTTGAAGGGAATATGAAAGGTGAAGCAGATGGCTGTAAGGGAACATGAGTATGATGTAGATATGACAAGAAAACAAGACGGTACTTTAAAAAGAGCTATCTACAGGAAACCCATGTGGAATGGCCAACTATTAAATTTCCACAGTTGGGTTCCCATCAGCCGAAAAAGAAACTTAATAATAACTCTCGCCACAGGAATATGAAGAATCTGCAGCCCGGAGTTCGTATATAAAGAATTGAGCCTTTTAAAAGAGATACTTATCAAAAACGGATATTCTTCTATATTCATTGATAAGAACATAAAGCCGAAAATGCCAAAACCACAAACAATTACAGAAGAAAAGAAAATCTTATACATGATCATCGACTTCAAAGGTGATAGAGCCGCATATATCTTAAAGAGGAGAATTTCGGACTTCTTAAAAAGAACATTCATCACAACAACATTGCAAATATTATTCTTTAGCCGATCGCTGTTCATCAATAACCTGAAAGATAAATCATCGCATCTGACCAACTCAATGTGTATTTACCAATTTACCTGCTCTTGTGCAGCTAGGTATATAGGTAGTTCGATGCGAACTTTATACTAAAGAATTCAAAAACATTGTCCGGAGTGACTAAGAAGAGGAGACAATGGCTCAATAAAAAGTTCTATAGTCGAACACCTTGTAAACACAGATCACTCAATCAAGACAGACTCTACGTTCAAAGTCATCTACAAGGTAAGTGGAAGCCTTCATAAGACAATTAGACTGCATCTTCTTTGCATTGCCGAAGCAACAGCCATACATTTTGAAAATCCAGAATTAAGTGTACAAAAGAGACTGGTACAACCTCTTCTTTTACCATGGTCTTAATGTATTAAAATTTTTTTCTCTTTCTTCATACTCATGTTCTCTTACAGCGAACTGCTTCAGCTTCCATCTTCCCTTCAAATCTTCTACCCCCAACTGGTTTCTTTTTGTTTCCACGATCTTTCCGATTACATTTCATCTCTGTTTCAATATTTTATTAAACTTTCCCTGTTTTATAATAAAAAATTTTTTCCCAATACCCTTGTTTATTTAACCTCATTCTCACCATGTATAACAGAAGTTTATTATCAGTATTATTATAATTCCGTAAAAATAAGTATATATATTTGCGATTGTACAGCTTTGAAAATGAATTCGCCGAAAAGACAACTCTTCGCTGAACTAATCTTTATATCGTATTTATTGTCATAATGAGTGTATTCAGTTTATCATGTAATTATTCATTATCAAACTTTCAACTTATTTACCCTCAACATATAGCCTGAAATGTATAGTTCACAAAATATGAAACAACAGAAACAGTAAACATGATTAATTCTTTTTACTTTTCGTCCTATTTTAAACTATTACAAGGTATTTGTGAAAATGGAGGAAAAGTAAAATTAGTGGAACAACGGCCTATTGGTGGGCAGTCAGTGAAATTATGTTTAGGATTCAAACACAGCCAAACCTCTTCCAGGCGTTGCACTCCTGTAGTGGCATTGGACAATAGCCACACAATCCACAAAGCTGTGAACACGAGACTACTCAGAAAATAGATATTCAATATTTAACTCGGGGAAATACCCAACAATGGAGAAGGCGCGAAGAATGAATTGAATTGACTGGAGTTGATCGAGTGGCATGGCTCGGCCATGCAGGCGTGGTCTCTATTCATATTAAATATATTGTTCTTTCTCTAAACTTAACCTTCTTATACATCATGTATTGGTAATTGATACGATACAGTGAGTTGGCGTAGTCGATGGTGTGACTTCCACGTAAGATCTTATAGATTAGGCAGTTATATCATGACGAATCTACAAATTTAGGATTAGGTCTATTATTAGAGCAGTACTAATATCGTAGTAGACCATAATTCTACATTGGTAAGCCCGACTAGAAAAACGCAACCTATTATTATTAATCCTTATTTCCACTTCAACTTTCTCGATCGATTTTATATTTATGTTAACACTGTATTCTAATAGTCCTCTGATTAATGCTCACATGCATTATCGTAATGTTATATTGATTAGTCCTCATGGCAAACTAGCCCAATCGATAATAAAAACTGGTCGTCTATATTAACTAATTAGCTTTGATGGTTTGTTAACAAGCTGTAATAGTATTTACATGCTTCAGCGACATAGTCTTGTTTAAACATCAAGCTCTAATAAATATGACCTGTAAATAGCGTAAATATACATTGACTAACAATGCGATCAAGGACTAAATAGTTATCTGGATCTAATATTCAGTGTTCCTTATCTTATTACCTCATCCTGTTTTAAACTATACACTATCCTGTAATATCTTTTCTTCTGACCACTGCCTGCCTAATTTCATATTCTCGAGTTCCATTGCCAAACAACGAGGATGACTACTCCAAAAACATACGGTGAGTTCCAGCTATAAGTTTTCTGCAATCATAAGTTCATTTTAGATGGCACACACAATTATCTGGATTCATTCAGTTGTTCTGATCAGAGCGAGTCCCAAAGACCTCAACAGCATCAAGCACCCTGGAAGTGATTGCCATACTGTATGTTTTATTCTGGATGCTTTTGGATCATTACTACTCCTCACGAATGGCGTTATATATGTCGTCCACTGAATAATCTAATTTTCAAAAATAATCCAGGCGAGTTCAACTATTTTACTGGATGATTTTTTTTACTTAACATGTTTATGTTTTCCGGTTCCTTTTGCTATATATTTGTAAGTGTCCCTAGGCTAAATGCAGTAACTTCTTATGGAATGTTTATAACGCATCATATTCCTGCCTGAAGTTTCACAAGCAGTCTAAACTTTAAAATTATTTTCTGGTCATGTTCATTATTTTTAAATCGTCATATACGTCAACAACCTGCATGTTAACCTGGCCCATACATACGTTGCACTATATCTCCATGTCTTATGAATTTAGAAATCATCTGGATCGCCTTTAACATTTATCAATAAACCCATCATAGTCGTTGTTGCTAATCGTATTTGGGTTTATGGATTGGTGTATCATATTAGCAGCCTAAAATGCGAACATAGTATAGATAATGAGATTGAAAATTTAGGTACTATCAACTGCACTAGTAAAATAACTAGATCCTCAGGTAGCTGTTGGCTAAACAAACGTTTCAAATCAAAACTCCGTAGCCTACTAGAATTAACACTAAACGAATATTTCTAAATTGGAATTTATAATTAAATTAGGCGTCTCGGATTCTTTTACGTTACAAATTTCTGACAATCTCGAATCACCTAAAGCAACAATATCTATTTTTCCACTGACTAATCCTCATTCAACACTATAAGTAGTTAAACATAATAGTTTCAGGATATCGTCATAAAGCATTGTCATAACTTGACAATCACGTAATATGACTGATAAAATTAATGAAACTATTAACAAAATCGGTCATCAAATCGACTTATAATTATCACTAGTGTTGTTTTTCTTTTATCTTCATTCACTACGGATGATTACAGTATGTTTCTCTATCAGTTGCTCATTCAGTAAATATCTCAAAACCTTGTCAGTCTAATTGGAGGTTTAGCGACTCAATCATGCATGCAAATAATCAGTATAAGCAGTCGAGCAAATCTCCTGCAAACTGAAAACATCAATGTCGAATTTACCCCAACACTGACTAAGGTTCAAGCCATTATCATAGACGTGAGTTGGGAGTGTACTCCCCTTGGTTACAACTTGTGTTCTTCCTGATAATCACATGAGCATCACTCACTGTTAATCATCTTGTAAAAGCTTATTTAGCCGAATACATCCTGCGGCACCACATCACTTCGTAATATGACACAGGCCTAAATGATTTTAATAACCTATAACCACTATATCTCAATTTAATCTTATTCCGCCTTATGATAAACTGCATACTTGCAACTAACTTGTATGCCCAATCAGCCAGCAAGTATAAATATAAATAAATAGTCTATTGCAGATCAGAACATTGAGTCCAGAGCATGTCTCTTACGAACACACTCATGTTTAGCGATTTGTTCCTAGCTATCTGTCCAAAATTCATATAATTATCACTCACGTATTTAAATTTTATTTTGATAACCATTCATGTGTATTGGTAGTATTACTAAATTCTATCACGGTCAAGTAAAAATGAAGTTGAGAAAATCTCCCCGTAACTAAATAAACCGTATCAAACTAACTAGAACACTAGTTGGAATTCTTTACCATGGTAATACTTTTGTTCCTTCAGTTAGCCTACTGATACAGATGCAATTGGAAATCAACTCTTATGGACAACTTACCGGCATAATCGTTATCCGATTTCATAATTTAAACCAAAACTAATACCAATATTAACATTTCTACAATATTCATTATTTTAATATTTCTAAACACAAAATAATTACTACCTTTAAGTTAAGTTATTAACACGCATCGTTTTATTATTATTATTATAATCTCATTTTTTATAGTTCAAATAATCTTCACCCAAATTCTTATTTCAAGCGTTTTAATCATGAAAGCAGATATTTTAAGATTATTACATATATTTCCCGACCAGATGCTGCCGCCTTCTTTTTGATTTATCTTTCAGCTTACCAATACCCGGGGGATTCTTCCTAGTCTTGGTAACCTTCGGCGCACGACGATCCCATCCAATTTGGTATCGAACCAACATCACGTTGATTCTGGTGGGAGAGTAGTGTAGTGGCATTGGACAATAGCCACACAATCCACAAAGCTGTGAACACGAGACTACTCAGAAAATAGATATTCAATATTTAACTCGGGGAAATACCCAACAATGGAGAAGGCGCGAAGAATGAATTGAATTGACTGGAGTTGATCGAGTGGCATGGCTCGGCCATGCAGGCGTGGTCTCTATTCATATTAAATATATTGTTCTTTCTCTAAACTTAACCTTCTTATACATCATGTATTGGTAATTGATACGATACAGTGAGTTGGCGTAGTCGATGGTGTGACTTCCACGTAAGATCTTATAGATTAGGCAGTTATATCATGACGAATCTACAAATTTAGGATTAGGTCTATTATTAGAGCAGTACTAATATCGTAGTAGACCATAATTCTACACTCCTTTCTACAAAAATGAAAAGACGTTAGGGCTTAGAAAATATCAGCTCTACGCCTATCAATTCAAAGAAACTATGTAGGTAAAATCCATATATTAGAACGATTGTATGTTTACAAATAAACTCTGCACATAATTCGTAAATGCGAACTGTTTACGAATGGTTATTCAAAATATAACGTGTTAGGTCTTTAGGATTTCTGCATTCGATTTTAGGGGTATCTAATTATTATAAACAAAGAAGAATAGTGGCTAGCAGTGTAACTCAGCATGCACAATTCGTCTAATTGGGGACTCCTCAGCTGGAAGTACTTGCTTCTCGGAGTTGATATTCTTCGCAGGTCTCAAACCCTGTTGTTTCTGCATCAAGTGCCATCACGTTATCCCTTTAGATACTGAATCCTGGTAGCAACCTGTTTTTGCAACGAGATGAAGTTTGAATTCACTTGCTGTTGTGTGCATCCATTCCTGGTCACTATCAATCTTTGCTTTTAACGCTTGTGAATTAAGACAATATCGAGACAATCTTCACAGGATGCCTATATTTCACGACCAGAGATTGATCAATTGAAGTACTGAACAAAATTGGGAAGATATAAACAAACAACACGATGTGAATATCTAATCACTGTTGAGTAATGTTGCTCCATATTCAATAGGAGGCCAAAAAATTTCCGTCAAAAATCACTGTTGAATTCTTCTTGTCTACTCATTGCTTGACTGGTGTCAAGAGTCTCTGAAGATTGTGCTAGGGGTTGTGAAAATGTTTAGATTCGTTGATCAATCGTTTCGCTTCATATAATTCAGTATTTGCTATTAATCTCACTTATTGTCCAACCACATTCTTGTTAACATCTTACTCAAACACCATCTTCTGTTACGCAACAATGTAAAAATTCGAATGGTACGATGAGCAAACACGTTTGTTTATTTTGAAATGAAAATGACTACTGATTATTGATGTACTTACCTGTTTTTTTTTATCGACGCACTGAACAGAAGCATTATGACCATATGCTTTCTTCAGTACATCCTTTAATTTGGTTGTCTGAACAAATGAATTCAACGGTTTATTTATATGTGATAGGTGTACAATAATTACAATGCTTTCGTAATAATAATTAAATATAACAGTGTTGGTGAATTATTTAAAGTGATATCAGAAACTATTTTGAATAAAGTCAAGAAGACACAATTGAAACAAGTGAAAAGAGAAAGAGCTATGACCGATTACACACTCGAATATACTTTGTAATTTGTCTGTGCAAGTTAAAATATTGGTTTATTTAATATGTGAATGAAGTATGCTGATGAAAATGATTTCGTCACAATAATCAAAAGTAATAGAGATGAGGAATTATGTGAAGCGATACCACAATTATTAGTCAATGCAATCGTGGAGATATTAAACACAACTGAGGTGACAGAGTGATATTTTCAAACGTGAGGAAGTAGGTGCACACATAAACGGACAGACGCGAAAGCCTATTCTCTACATATAAAGAAAAGTAGTACTACAGCGAGAGGTTTGTAGTTAACTTAGTTTAAAAAGCGAAAGCTTTCAATATTTTTGATAATAACATGAACAAATTAACGAACCTTAACCGCGTCGAATGTGTAAATACTCAAGTGCAATTTTTCTCGTAAACTAATAGTCGTTTACCTAGAGCAGTAACAAAATAACTGTTCCTGCCCGTTGACCATCGAAGTTGTAAATCCTTGTTTTGTTGATTTCAATGACCACATGAGTTTACTATGTTCTATCACCGTCACACTATTTGTCAGTAGTTATTTCTTGAAGTCAGACGATTATGCAAGAATATCTCTTATAAGTTCAATAGAAATTCGTTATTTAACAATGAACGTTGACATGGTTAATTATTCAATGACATATTCCCTTGGAATTGGCTCACATTGTTTCCACTAATGCATAATTAGAGATGTGATCGATGTTTGAACTGACTGAGATCCCAACCTCTATATAATCGAGCATACATGATATTGTGACCGAGAGATTTGATTTATTTTCTAAGGCTATTTATCAATTGCCGATTAAACGTACTTCATATTGTGCGGAAACACTTGGTGTGATCCCATTTTCTTTTAATTTTCTAAAATAATAGAAGATAAATGGGAAAAAAGACACGAGATGAGGTGGTACTATTTGACAAATATTCACTTGCAACTGATAGATACGTCAAATTATATGCTCTTCTCAATTTAATGAACTTAACCAACTGAAATGAGCAAATTCAGTCAAAATACGGCATCCTCGTTTCCACAAATGGGGCACAACACATCTGTTCATAGTCATTATGATAAGTTTGTTTCATGGGTTGATCAGAAATGTGAGAGCGATCAATTAAGCCAACTACATTTCGAATCGACACTGTAGCACACGATTTTAAAAGTTTTTAAAGAAATGTAATCATAAATTCCTTACAACATTAGTCACTTACTCTAGTAGATGCAGACTCTTCTTCAGTTTAATATCAACGTCAAAGTAAACGTATTGATCACGTGTTTGAAGATCCTCATTCGATCACACAACATGTTTTTCAAATTCATGTTCCTTACGAGTAAACACCGTTCAAAACATTTCGTACAATAACGACATTTCATTTGAAAAACACACGATAATGGCTTAAAACTGTCTACGGAAACTGAAATTGCGATTTTATTATTTGCTGAAATTTGCCTTATTTGAAACATCTGAAAGTTGAAGATTCAGCATAAATTGCCTTATCATTTGTTTATTGATTTTTGTGTGATATTTTACTCACAACACCTTTACAGTATTGTAAGGTCCCGATAAGTATAGTGAATGATAACTTTGGGATCCATTTATGGACTAATACTAAACGTGTGTTTATGTCACATGCTGTGTTTCAAGTAAACGTGTGAGAAACTTGTGTTTTTATGCAAGTCAACATGGTTAGTGAGATTATACAATCAGCATTATCATGCTCAATATTTGTTCTGTGAACGTGCCATCTTTCGACCATTCAAATCACGTAAATCGCAGTATATATATATATCGTCTTTTGAAGAACGTGTACTTAGGTATCACAATACATTAACTGTTTTATATTGGTAATGAGAGCACAGTGAGTTTAAGGTTGGCTTTCATATGCTGTTTGACTAAGTTTATTATCTGACCATCAGGTAAAATTGATAATGCCTTTAATATTTTTGGAAGGGGTAGTCAGTCTTTGATCTTTACAGACAAAATTGTCATATACTCATTATCACGTTATTTAGACTATTGACTTTGTTCTCAACTTCATTCAATACTTGTTATATTATTTACAAATATTTGGGATTGATGTGAAAGTCAGGAATAACTGATGGTGAATTTTGGAGAGAGTTTCCGATATATTCCTGTATAATAGTTATTGTAAAGTGATGTTATTGAATCGGATCTTTATAAACGTACGTCAGTGTGAAAACTCAAACGAACGATAAGAAACGAAATTAAATGTTACTCCATTATACAAGTCAGAGTCTATTCGTCCTAAGTAGACAACTGGTTAATGTGATGACATTTGAAGCAAGCGGTACTAGATTTGAGTTTGTGTTAGGTTCGTTAACCTTGAGGATACTACTGATTCGACTTATTAGGAAACAGAACGAAAGCTCAGGATTCGGAGACTCAATAGACTATTCTGGTCCGTTGTCTTCGACTCAGCTAACTCGATCAAGAAGTCTTGGTAAGGCGTAGAAAGTGTATTCTACAAGCAACAGCAGATACCAAGTCAGGCAGGCAGATCAGATCAAGCATACAAGTCAAGCGTATTTATACAATTATTTACAATCGATATTGTCATAGAAAATTTTTAAACATCAATCAATGAGTTCATTAACTGACCTATTTGCGCACCTAATCGATCAGTTCATCAATTGACCCCAATACAAATATTTAAACATTTATTCAATAAGTTGATCGATGCGATAAAATTCAAAACATGAGTATGGGGAACTATCGTCTTCAACAGACTGTGATACAAGTGCATTCAGTTGTAAAGTTCTAAACGAAACGCTCGTTCTGGATTCTAAGGCTAGCCTTCATGCATCTCTGCATATAACGTAAACTTGATTTCATTATTATGAAAACGTGATTATTTTTCTCCTTATTCCAGCACTACGATTACATTCATTCAAACCGATGTTAGGAGTGTTGATTCTCCTGACTGTACATTGCAGTTTGCATTGTCAGATTTATTCATCAACAAATCGTTGAGTGAATGATTTAATTTTGTCAAGTTACATGTGAAAATATTCCAGTCAATTAGAGATTTCCACAATTCAGATATTTCATAAGGATCAGCTTTGCACTTTATCGATCATGTTATTTGTCTATTGTTTGCAGGTCACTGTGTTTCCTTGTGTCAATGCTTGTAATCATCCTACATGCAGAATACAGTGAAAATAAATTTGATTACTACATATTTTCTGTTACTTGGCCACCAACGTATTGTGAAGCTAAAAAAGTAATTAACGTTTCTTTTACTTGAAATATTGTCCCTTTTCGTGAACTTAAATCTATCGATTCACGTTTTACAGATGAATTTTATTGAGTAATATACAAATAAATCAAAGGTTTCTAATTTTCCGTTAGTGGACATGGATCACAGTCATTCGCTGATCGAGCACTGATTATCGTGATATTGATTCACAAGATGTGCTCAACTTGTAAGGGCATTAACTTATTTCACTGAACATGGAGATTACAACTGTTTATTATTTGCATTGAAAAAGGATACTTCAACGTGTCACTCTCATATACTGCTTGAAATTAAACAAAATTTCGATCAAATTATTTGACATGCAGTCACATGAGTCAACAGTTGTCTCAACTTTTTTAATCGTCCTACGTGTAAACTTCAATATAGTGAACTCTGATTGCTACTTATTTCAGTGAACTGTAGTGTATATGCTACCGTACTTTCAGTGTTCAGGTTTACTATGTGAAATATGGGTAATTTCAAGTGTATATCAAGTGGCGGCATCTGAAGGCAACTGACCGAAAGAACTTACTCCACTTCTGGAAATTTTCTAGTCACTTGGATCGCATCTGACGACATGCTTTATTACATATTATGTTCTTACACATCTTTGTTCAGTTGTGTAACAATTAATTGAAATTTTTTTCTTTTAGCTTCCTCTACCGACAGTATTAATTAATTTCACCATTCATGGATTGTGGTAAGATTGCTTCTGATTTATAAATATATGTATTCGTAATACTTTCCAATGTATAAAAACAAAATGATGGAAAATGATTAAACATTATTTATGTGAACTGCCAACTTGCTATGATTGATCTACTGACTATAACTATGATTTAATAAAACGAGCTCATCCGAAACGCCTACAACTGTCAACACTTCACTCCTGTATACTCAACTCAAACAGCATTCTTGAAAAACATTGAATTTGTTAGTTGCGGAGCAATGTGAAATTGTGAAGTGAATGCTGGCCATTGGTTTATCGTTTTCAGTGCACTTATGCGGCTGACTGCGTTCACACAGTGGAGTCCACTGATCCACATTACATTACTTCATGATCTACGTTTCACTTTTTCACAGCTGAACATTAGGTCTTCTCGCCACAGTATCAACCATACTACTTGCTGTATAATTTTGTTGATAATACTTGAATGTTCACCTGTATGTACGCCTTTCAACTACAATAATGTATTTACTCCAAATGATGTAGGGAGTTCACACTGACGTTATAGCTGTTTAGTGACAAACATGGTTGATCACGTTTCCGAAATATACGATTCATTGAATGAATGTAAATGATTGGTTGATTGTAATGTATTATGTATATCATAAATTTTAGGCCCAAAAAGTTTCCTAACATAGAACCGAAGTGTACATCGAAGGAACAATTTAATATTACAAAAGTACAGGTGAGTCTGATCCAAAGTTCAGCTATTTTAAATATGATCTCTCTACCTCCTATTGATCACCTGTGTGAACCCGGTTGTCGACTATCTACTAAAATTGTCATGCAAACTACTGCGTTTGAATCAGTCACTGACTCGTAGTCATTGAGCTGACATCCAATTATTCTAAGCAGATAGTGCTGAAGATGGATCGATTTTGGATCTCCGAGAGATCATAACGTGAGGGTAATAAGTTTGGAAGCTTACAATAGTGTAGGCCACAGAAATCATTTACAGATCAAAAATGCTAATACCAGCCTGTTTGCATAACTGATTTGTTGAAATCACTCACTGCAATTTTTCTATAAGTTCATTCTCTGATTTTATTTCAGAGTCTACAAGAAGATCTAGAAAAATTGTGGCCAAGTCTGAGTAACTACAGCGATCCAGTCTCATTTTGGTAAGATATCTAATAAAATTTCGTCAGTCGAATATTTCTTTCGGCGACTACACAACGTTTGATATCGATTTGACGATATAGATTTACGACCATTTTCTCCATTATAACCGGTATTAAAATCACACACCGTAAATGCAAATATCAATAGGCAAATGAGGACGTTTGATAATTGCTTAGTTGAAGTGTGTTTGGAAGACGGAGGCGTTCAGTGATAATATTTTGGCTCGGAAAATGAACTGCACTTGGAAGTGTGTGTTGTTTATGAAGAAGAATGATCTGCAATCAGTAATCAATTATCGACGATATGAGTGCGACCACAGTGACAAACGTTTTCTCGCATCGCTTCCTCAAATTGAAGATGCTAGAAGCTACCATATTGTCGTTGCTATTTTCAATGTGTCGTCGTACAGATATCAATGGTGTACAGGTGTTCTGAGTATAATATCACACGAAAATTAATTTACAAATGATAATGCACTTTGCTCTGAACCTTCAACTTTCAGATGTTTCAAATTAGGGAAGTTTCAACAAATAATGAAACCGCGATATTATTGAATTAAATGTTTTCAAATTTGTCCAAATTTAGGAAACATGAATTTAACAAACATGGTAAGTGCGTAAATGAGGATCCCCAAATAAAAGATCAGTACCATTACTTTAAATTTGGCATTGATCTGATGAAGAGTCTGCATCTACTAGAGTAAGTGACTAATGTTGTAAGGAATTTATGATTACATTTCTTTAAAAACTTTTAAAATCGTGTGCTACAGTGTCGATTCGAAATGTAGTTGGCTTAATTGATCGCTCTCACATTTCTGATCAACCCATGAAACAAACTTATCATAATGACTATGAACAGATGTGTTGTGCCCCATTTGTGGAAACGAGGATGCCGTATTTTGACTGAATTTGCTCATTTCAGTTGGTTAAGTTCATTAAATTGAGAAGAGCATATAATTTGACGTATCTATCAGTTGCAAGTGAATATTTGTCAAATAGTACCACCTCATCTCGTGTCTTTTTTCCCATTTATCTTCTATTATTTTAGAAAATTAAAAGAAAATGGGATCACACCAAGTGTTTCCGCACAATATGAAGTACGTTTACTCGCCAATTGATAAATAGCCTGAGAAAATAAATCAAATCTCTCGGTCACACTATCATGAATGCTCGATTATGTAGAGGTTGGGATCTCAGTCAGTTCAAACATCGATCACATCTCTAATTATGCATTAGTGGAAACAATGTGAGCCAATTCCAAGGGAATATGTCATTGAATAATTAACCATGTCAACGTTCATTGTTAAATAACGAATTTCTATTGAACTTATAAGAGATATTCTTGCATAATCGTCTGACTTCAAGAAATAACTACTGACAAATAGTGTGACGGTGATAGAACATAGTAAACTCATGTGGTCATTGAAATCAACAAAACAAGGATTTACAACTTCGATGGTCAACGGGCAGGAACAGTTATTTTGTTACTGCTCTAGGTAAACGACTATTAGTTTACGAGAAAAATTGCACTTGAGTATTTACACATCCGACGCGGTTAAGGTTCGTTAATTTGTTCATGTTATTATCAAAAATATTGAAAGCTTTCGCTTTTTAAACTAAGTTAACTACAAACCTCTCGCTGTAGTACTACTTTTCTTTATATGTAGAGAATAGGCTTTCGCGTCTGTCCGTTTATGTGTGCACCTACTTCCTCACGTTTGAAAATATCACTCTGTCACCTCAGTTGTGTTTAATATCTCCACGATTGCATTGACTAATAATTGTGGTATCGCTTCACATAATTCCTCATCTCTATTACTTTTGATTATTGTGACGAAATCATTTTCATCAGCATACTTCATTCACATATTAAATAAACCAATATTTTAACTTGCACAGACAAATTACAAAGTATATTCGAGTGTGTAATCGGTCATAGCTCTTTCTCTTTTCACTTGTTTCAATTGTGTCTTCTTGACTTTATTCAAAATAGTTTCTGATATCACTTTAAATAATTCACCAACACTGTTATATTTAATTATTATTACGAAAGCATTGTAATTATTGTACACCTATCACATATAAATAAACCGTTGAATTCATTTGTTCAGACAACCAAATTAAAGGATGTACTGAAGAAAGCATATGGTCATAATGCTTCTGTTCAGTGCGTCGATAAAAAAAAACAGGTAAGTACATCAATAATCAGTAGTCATTTTCATTTCAAAATAAACAAACGTGTTTGCTCATCGTACCATTCGAATTTTCATATATTTACATAACAGTAGATGGTATTAGAATAAGATATTAACAAGAAAGTAGTTAGACAATAAATGAGATTGATAGAGAATACTAAATTATATGATGTGAAGAGATTGATCGACGAATCTAAGCATATTCACAACCCCATACACAATCTTCAGAGACTCTTGACACCTGACAATCAATGAGTAAACAAGTAACATTCAACAGTGGTTTGCGACAGAGAACGTTTTGGCCTCCTATTTAATATGGAGCAACATTATTCAACAGTGATTAGATATTCACATCGTGTTGTTTGTTTATATCTTCCTAATTTTTTTCAGTACTTCAATTGATTAATCTCTGGTCGTGAAATATAGGCATCCTGTGAAGATTGTCTCGATATTGTCTTAATTCACAAGCGTTAAAAGCAAAGATTGATAGTGACCAGGAATGGATGCACACAACAGCAAGTGAATTCAAACTTCATCTCGTTGCAAAAACAGGTTGCTACCAGGATTCAGTATCTAAAGGGATAACGTGATGGCACTTGATGCAGAAACAACAGGGTTTGAGACCTGCGAAGAATATCAACTCCGAGAAGCAAGTACTTCCAGCTGAGGAGTCCCCAATTAGACGAATTGTGCATGCTGAGTTACACTGCTAGCCACTATTCTTCTTTGTTTATAATAATTAGATACCCCTAAAATCGAATGCAGAAATCCTAAAGACCTAACACGTTATATTTTGAATAACCATTCGTAAACAGTTCGCATTTACGAATTATGTGCAGAGTTTATTTGTAAACATACAATCGTTCTAATATATGGATTTTACCTACATAGTTTCTTTGAATTGATAGGCGTAGAGCTGATATTTTCTAAGCCCTAACGTCTTTTCATTTTTGTAGAAAGGAGTGCAACGCCTGGAAGAGGTTTGGCTGTGTTTGAATCCTAAACATAATTTCACTGACTGCCCACCAATAGGCCGTTGTTCCACTAATTTTACTTTTCCTCCATTTTCACAAATACCTTGTAATAGTTTAAAATAGGACGAAAAGTAAAAAGAATTAATCATGTTTACTGTTTCTGTTGTTTCATATTTTGTGAACTATACATTTCAGGCTATATGTTGAGGGTAAATAAGTTGAAAGTTTGATAATGAATAATTACATGATAAACTGAATACACTCATTATGACAATAAATACGATATAAAGATTAGTTCAGCGAAGAGTTGTCTTTTCGGCGAATTCATTTTCAAAGCTGTACAATCGCAAATATATATACTTATTTTTACGGAATTATAATAATACTGATAATAAACTTCTGTTATACATGGTGAGAATGAGGTTAAATAAACAAGGGTATTGGGAAAAAATTTTTTATTATAAAACAGGGAAAGTTTAATAAAATATTGAAACAGAGATGAAATGTAATCGGAAAGATCGTGGAAACAAAAAGAAACCAGTTGGGGGTAGAAGATTTGAAGGGAAGATGGAAGCTGAAGCAGTTCGCTGTAAGAGAACATGAGTATGAAGAAAGAGAAAAAAATTTTAATACATTAAGACCATGGTAAAAGAAGAGGTTGTACCAGTCTCTTTTGTACACTTAATTCTGGATTTTCAAAATGTATGGCTGTTGCTTCGGCAATGCAAAGAAGATGCAGTCTAATTGTCTTATGAAGGCTTCCACTTACCTTGTAGATGACTTTGAACGTAGAGTCTGTCTTGATTGAGTGATCTGTGTTTACAAGGTGTTCGACTATAGAACTTTTTATTGAGCCATTGTCTCCTCTTCTTAGTCACTCCGGACAATGTTTTTGAATTCTTTAGTATAAAGTTCGCATCGAACTACCTATATACCTAGCTGCACAAGAGCAGGTAAATTGGTAAATACACATTGAGTTGGTCAGATGCGATGATTTATCTTTCAGGTTATTGATGAACAGCGATCGGCTGAAGAATAATATTTGCAATGTTGTTGTGATGAATGTTCTTTTTAAGAAGTCCGAAATTCTCCTCTTTAAGATATATGCGGCTCTATCACCTTTGAAGTCGATGATCATGTATAAGATTTTCTTTTCTTCTGTAATTGTTTGTGGTTTTGGCATTTTCGGCTTTATGTTCTTATCAATGAATATAGAAGAATATCCGTTTTTGATAAGTATCTCTTTTAAAAGGCTCAATTCTTTATATACGAACTCCGGGCTGCAGATTCTTCATATTCCTGTGGCGAGAGTTATTATTAAGTTTCTTTTTCGGCTGATGGGAACCCAACTGTGGAAATTTAATAGTTGGCCATTCCACATGGGTTTCCTGTAGATAGCTCTTTTTAAAGTACCGTCTTGTTTTCTTGTCATATCTACATCATACTCATGTTCCCTTACAGCCATCTGCTTCACCTTTCATATTCCCTTCAAATCTTTTGCCCCCAACCGGTTTGTTTTTAGTTTCACTATCTTTCGGATTAAATTTCATCTCTGTTTCAACATTTTATTTTATCATGCTGAGCCATCCTTACCCGATGAATACCTAAGCCATTAACTATCAAACGATTATTTACTTTCCTTGTTTTAATAAAGAATGAAAAATTTTTTTCTAATACCTTTGTTTATTGAACCTCACTGTCGCCATGTATAACAGAAGTTTATTATCAGTATTATTATAATTCCGTAAAAATAAGTATTTACATTCACGATTGTACAGCTTTGAAAATGAATTCGCCGGAAAGAGAACTCTACGCTGAACTAATCTTTATTTCTTATTTAATTACACAATACTCAGAATGCACCCCGCAAACAGCGATTTATAGACCCCACAGCTTGTTCATATCTCATTGGAAGATGAAATAATTGCAGATATTACTCTATATAACGCATTTTTGTTTCGAATGAGTTTACATTATAACATCTGTAAATGGGTAGGACATTCGAAGTATTACGTATGATTTTCACATTGTGTATCTATCATACACTAACCCTATTCAGTCAACTTCATCATGATCATTTGTCTTCGAAAGTATTCGAAATGTAGAATGAAATCGATCACAATGGATGGCTTCCACTCATGGACTGTACGACAAATGATTTACTAATAAAATAACAAACAGCAATATGTTTATTCAATATAGTTGGTGTATTTTTAGCTATTTTGACTGCAAAGTGTTATGACATCTGTTTGCTCGACACTCGCAGACAATAATTCGCTAATCAGTTAACTCTTCCAAAGCAGATGTTTTGAAGTACGTTGTCAAAGTTTTGTAATTAAAACCGACTTAAATTATGTATCTTCAGTCAAAACAAATATAATAAAGCTATTAATATCTGAAAAGGTCGTGGGATAACTAATACAAAGCGTTAACGAGTGACATAATGAATTTATTCATGAAAATTGACAAATCATCGATTTCTGAGGTATTCTAAAGTAAAGTTTTACTTCAGCAGCTCTGAATATGATTAACCCTTGTTACATTAATCTGTCAAATTATTAAATTGAGTACGTCATAACAGCACAAAGGCGGACTGACATATTTGATTGGAGATCTAGCACTGAGTTGTTCTTAACCATATATGTAACACGTGAAATGCTTTGGTGTTCGCTTGGAGATGCTACAACCATTTTACCACAGACTCATTGAAACTTGTGAAATTTAAGTTGCTGACGTGACAGCAAATGTAAATAATATTCCTCAATCTATAATACTTTATTTCAATAAAATCAGTGTTCCAAATGACGAATAGTGTTCATATCATCTTTCTACTGTTCGCCTGATAAGATCAGACGCTACTTGTGATTAATTTTTCCTGTAAGTATACACTGACAGTCGTATGAAATTTTGTATTCAAAATTATATAATAAATGGAAACAGACCATACATACTTCACTTGGTATTGTTTGGCTAGTATCTTCTCATTGAGGTTTAAGACTGCAATTGATCAGTTTGCTTAATCATTATAAACATGTCATGTTCATTATTAACTAACATTTAAGTATATTACACTGACGGTCTTTATTTGATTAATCAGATAAGGTTTGTTCAGTAATGTATTTTGTGTCACGTTTGACCAATAATAAAAGATTTTGCGTTGGATCCTCTGAAAATTTTGAAATTGTGTTAGTTCTTCTTTGATGCATTTCTGTTCTTTAAAGAGTCGGTTTACAATAATTCACGAAGGGTCAACAATCTTATATTCTACTCTCAGTTGATAAGCGGAGATTTTCGAGCGTTATTCATAACGTTTTCTGATTCTGCGCAAACGATTTTAAGTAATCATTGTACTCTAAAAATAATCGTAATTTTTAACAAAAAGAATCGTTGACAACTCAACAAAATGCTATGCAGTCTGATACACAAAATGAATTTAAATTGGTCTACGGGTGCGTGTGATGAGCGCTTGATGTTAACGATGAAACACTTTCCCGTCCATACACATTGGCCTCTTACGCAATATCGATATATTAAGGCTCATTTTATTTATATGATCTTCAAACCCTACCTCCTTTCATTTTTGTAGAGTAAGATGCAGCATCTTCAAGAGGTGCGACTACCCTGGAATTTAAGTCATCATTCCATTGATTGCCCGCTTCTTGCCAATTGTCCGAATAAGTTCACTTTCACTCCATTTCCAAATTGCGTAAACTTAAAGATGTCTAGAAATAAACGTAAACCATGTATGCAGTTTCTATAATTTAATTTTCGTTAAGTATACATTTTAGGCCATTTAGTGAGGACAATTACGTTGAATTTTTAATAAAGAATAGTTACACAGTGTTCAGAATGCATCCTGCAAACAATCGTCGACAGATCCAACAACTGGTTCACATCTTATCGAAAAAAATTAAATGATGGCTATCATTGCTTTACAAGTTCGAATTATTGTTTCGAATGATCTTACATTACAAAGTCGATCGATGGGTAGGACATTCGCAAGATTTTGTATTGTTTTCATCAAATATATTCACGATACCTCAACACTGTTCAATCAACTTCATAATGATCATCTGACATCGAAAGTATTCGAATTGTAGAATGCATTGTATAGTAATGGATGTATTCGGTTCGTGCACACATACCTGTCAGTTATAACGATATGACGAATGATTCACTAATTAAAAATGAAACCCAAATACCTCCACTCAACTGAGTTCCAATGTCTTTACTTATAATGACTGCAATGCCGTGTAACATCTGCTGTTTGATTGTTCACTCCTTATTCACAGACTGCTATCGGTAAAATAATGGTATCTTGAGATGCACATGTCGTAAAGCACATGGTCAAAGTTATTCAAAGATAGCGTGATCGTTCTGTAACTAGAAGTGATTTAAGTTCTGGAAATCGTATGGCAAGTGTTATGAAATATATATTCATGGCTTTTCAAGTGAAGCACAATAAACGCACTTATTTATATTTCTGAATCTACAGTCTAAGTAAATGGACTAAAGTTATGATTGTATGAATGGGTCGTAGGATAATTAAACATTATTGCTTCCCGTGCGTTAATGAGTGACATAATGAATTCATATATGAGAATTGACAAATCATCTTATTGTAATGTTTTCGTAAGGAAACGTTTGTTTAAACAGCGGTGCATATGGTAAACACGGAATTAGTTGATAGTGATTGTTGAGACGAATCCTGAAATATTTTCAATCATTATAGAGAGACAATCGTAATGGCTACTTATACTCACTAGATTATAAAACACTACGTATTATTGTAATCCATTGTTTGATTGGATGATTAATTGACAAGTCCTGTGTCGACGCTTGAATGTTTGCTTCTTTCCGTCACTTTATACTCAATCTAGTGTTTAAAAGCAGTCGAATAGGAGAAACTGATTTCTCGAACCCAACAGGTGAGGCGATCCTGAATAAACGTAAATCATATATAGATGTCTCATCGAACCAGTGTTTACGAGCTACCCACGTTTGAGAACCATGTCTCAGCATGAAGCGATGTTTTTTAAATGCAATAATTATTAGTGACATAAATCAAATAGTCATCAAAACGTTGGCCTCTATCAATCCAAATATTCTGTGATACATTTAATATTCCATGAACACAATTTTATATAAATGGTAATGAGGAGAATCAGCATCAGATATCATGTCCAGGATTTAAACAAGGAACGAACATTCAAAATCTCAATCAATGAAGCAATGATGATCCAGAAGTTCACACTTAGTTAACAACCGCTTCACATGCATTTTGTTTCACACTTACGTTAAATGGAAGTCTATTATTTGAATTTTTAATAGTGCGTAATCCCTATAATAAAATATAATAATGTAGAACGAACACTAATCTGATCGTCGAATCCCGTATAATTTATTTCTTTATCAGGAGGAACAGTGTGCTAAATGGGAAAATATGGCATCAGACTAGATCAACGTGAGCTTACTTCTTTTCGTATTAATATAGAGGGATATTTTGCTGAACTCGCCTTCGTGCGTTTCCACGGATGAATTAAGAATGTGGAACATTCAAGTGAACATCATCGTGTCACCTAGGGACTTCTGGTCATAGCACACCCAAAACCACCTGTTTTAGAGTCGTTCTTGAAGTCACGTGAATGTTTTCGAATTGGGAAAAATCAATATCTTATGGACAAGACTGCAATCATCATTATCATCTTCAACTTGAACTCTGCGTACAGAAATAATATTGGTCAGGCGTGTTTCCACTATGAGTCAATCATCTTAATTTACTACTCGACCAAATATTTATCAGTTAAATTTCATAATAATTTAAGATGACTTCAACTTTAAGCACTTCCGACTTGGTTGAGTAGGAAACTTTGTGAAAAAGAATTCCACACACCGTATTTTCGCTATTTTATATACCTGTCCGTGTCTGTTGGTGAAATAAACATCTAGTTGACAAGTCGTTGAAGAATCGACCAGTTCATTGGATGAATCACATTCTTCATGCTGCTTGACTTCAGACTTTGTGCATTTTAGTCGTTAGTCACAGAAGGAGGAAATATAGATTCATATTACAAATCCATTTCGGACTTACCAGAAAAACAAAGCCTAAAACTGATGGTCAGTCAACACTATACTAAACAAAAATGCCCTATTTCTTATAATAATAATAATAATAATAATAATAATTTATTCTCAAATAACAGTTTGTTACATGAGGCATGCCAGATTACAGGCAAGATCAAATTTTTACAAATGATACAATACCCACTGTAGTAAATTACTTAGTTGGGTTGATAATTGAAAAGATATGAATGTAGATGGTTTTAGTCAGTATCACCGTCGGCACGCTTCATGAAAGTTGCGTTGCGAATGTGCAACTGATGGTCAAGGATAGGTCCATTGAAGGTATGAGCTTCTAGAAATCGCAACCTTATGTCGCTTTGGAATATCCGAGGCTTTAAGGATGGTGCAGGATGAAGTCACCCGTTCCATATCTCAAGGGGGCTGAAAGAGGGAGCAAGAAAAAGAAAACACGAGAAGCGGAGTAGCCAATATTCTTGAAGGAATGTTTAACGTATGATTACTCAGTCTTACTTTCTTTTATTAAGGTATTTGTTAAGCAAGAGCATTCTAACAGGTTAAAGAAAATAAGTGTAAACAAGGTATGAGTGGACATACAACTGACAAATGTAGGCGGCTCAGAAAGGAGCTGAAAGTACGAGATTATGTGTCGTCATAAAATATAGTGCTGAAAACAGTTATCATGATATACAATTGACTATCTTCCTTTTTTTATCGAAGCTGTTGAAGCCCTTTTCATCTTTTTTATATTATTATTATTATTTTTAAGTATCATAGGATCTTGAGTAGGCTTCGTATATTTTCGAATTGTCTAGTTTGCTTGTAATAGGATTACTGGGTAGGAAGTGAAACCAATTAAACGTTCGCAACACGATTTAAAGTGGTATTTTGCGTGATAAATCAGCTTCAATACCATAAGTTCGTGACATCCCACTAAGCCATAAGGAGCCGTAATTAAACAAAATGTTCTGTCCTACAGACATGGGTTGATTGAATTTATCTCCCCGCCATCATGTTTGCTGGTCATTCACGCCACCCTCCCACCTTTTGTGATGTTAGGCTCTCTTACGTTTGTGGTAAGTATGAATACTGCTTTAATCAAAGCCCATAGTTGGAATACACTGTCTCTACTAGGTCCATGTTACAAGCAAATCAGATAGTTAAAAAGTTTGTTTTATGGATTATATGTCCACATAGTATATCACACTGCTATGAAGATAACTAATGGTTTAAAGAAGTAAGGACTAAAAGCAAGTCGAAGGACATGAGAGGGTATAAAATTTTAGAAAGGAAAAAAGATTTTAGGGTAAGAAAAATAAAACATTGAGAAACTCACAAGACTTTGTGGCCAAATTTTGAGCTTTGTATGATCGGCCTTAGTACATCAGCATCCATAAGATTAGTGAGTTATGTGTCTTCTTGCAATAGAAAGAAAAGGCATTACTTTTATGAAGAATAATGTACATTTAACCTGTAGTGAGATTTGGGAACTGAAAGTGAGGTTTAGGAGCATAATGCCATGATTAATAAACAATGAATAATAGGAAAGGACAAGTCATATATTCTGTGATTTGGTTATATTCATATTAATAACAGTCGGGTTCGTTATATTCTTGTTCTGTCTAGATACTAGGTGGTCCGTAATAAAGTGCCTCATTGGTGGGCGGAAGTTCAAGGGAATGTTGAAGCTCTTTAGAGTCTAGAAATAGGGTCATTAGCTTTTTGAATCTGGTAAACGTATCACAGTTACGGATAGGCATTGGCAGCCTGTTCCACAATAAACTATACCGTACAGTAAAAAACTTTTGTTTTTGGTGTTTTTACGGTAAGTAGTGTATATGCGTTGCTTCTAAGTCTATAGGCTGGGTCGTGTGTCATAGTCGGACAGGATATTAGAAAGGAGAGCCCATGTATCGCATTGTAGAGAAATGTTATATTGTTCTTTAGTCTACGGTGCCATAAAGGTTCTAAAGAGAGGTGCTTACATCTATCTGTGTAATCGAGATTCGAGTTACATCCTAGCGCGTGAAACGTCTTTCAACATCTTGAAGAAGTGATAGATTTGATAATGATACGTTCCAAAACTGTGATCTTATAACAGATCATTCGAATCTGAATTTAAGTGATTATTAAAAATTAACTGTTCGCATTTATTCGTAAAATTCCATTGAGATAAGAATTAATAAAATGCATACGTGATGGAAATGTTGAACAAATTATAAAAAGCAGATTCTGAGACCCATAGAAACTCTGAAACAAAATTAATCTTCACTTCACTAGACAGCCTATTGGCCATCAGTACTGAGTAGTCAAGTCTATAGTGTGATGACATTTGAAGCAAGCGGTACTAGATTTGAGTCTGTGATACAAGTACATTCAGTTGTAAAGTTCTAAATTAAACGAAACGCTCGTTCTGGATTCTAAGGCTAGCCTTCATGCATCTCTGCATATAACGTAAACTTGATTTCATTATTATGAAAACGTGATTATTTTTCTCCTTATTCCAGCACTACGATTACATTCATTCAAACCGATGTTAGGAGTGTTGATTCTCCTGACTGTACATTGCAGTTTGCATTGTCAGATTTATTCATCAACAAATCGTTGAGTGAATGATTTAATTTTGTCAAGTTACATGTGAAAATATTCCAGTCAATTAGAGATTTCCACAATTCAGATATTTCATAAGGATCAGCTTTGCACTTTATCGATCATGTTATTTGTCTATTGTTTGCAGGTCACTGTGTTTCCTTGTGTCAACGCTTGTAATCATCCTACATGCAGAATACAGTGAAAATAAATTTGATTACTACATATTTTCTGTTACTTGGCCACCAACGTATTGTGAAGCTAAAAAAGTAATTAACGTTTCTTTTACTTGAAATATTGTCCCTTTTCGTGAACTTAAATCTATCGATTCACGTTTTACAGATGAATTTTATTGAGTAATATACAAATAAATCAAAGGTTTCTAATTTTCCGTTAGTGGACATGGATCACAGTCATTCGCTGATCGAGCACTGATTATCGTGATATTGATTCACAGGATGTGCTCAACTTGTAAGGGCATTAACTTATTTCACTGAACATGGAGATTACAACTGTTTATTATTTGCATTGAAATAGGACACTTCAACGAATCACTCACTTAGACTTCGGGAAATTGAACTTCATCCTGGTGGGTTACCACATGTCGTTGCTCTGTATTCCAACTTCAATTAAACATCTGCTGCTAAATGGGGTGTTGAGTGATTCATATTTTAATTTTGAATCACTCCAACCGTTTTCATTCAAATTTATAATGACCATCTATATTGAAATTATGTACATTTGCTTAGTGTCATTTCAATAGTATTTATATTTGCTAGTGGATTGTTTTACAAAGAACTGTTATTTAAAAATTCATTAAGTTTACAAATTACCGAACTTCATGTTTTCGAAAAAGAAAATCTGTTTTCATTATCATCACATTGAATAACTGCTTTTCAGCACGTGGCCAGAAAGTCCACGGATTCACAGAGTTGTTGTAACAAGATGATGAATATATCAGCTAAAGAATTAGTAATGCTGAACCCTTTCAATTCTGTCCAAGACATAGACTCGTTATGCAAACATTCACGCTACTGACTGAAACAAACTCTAACGAATAGACTTAAGCACAGTTGAATTTATTATTGCTTTTTGCTTTTTTTCATACTTAACTTAAACAAAATTTGCCCTGATTGTTGTGGAAACGAAGAAACAATCAAGTCTGAGACAACGGATTGATATTTTACGAATGAATTATGTTCTGTATGGTTCTTAGATTTCATCAAGACGTCCTGTAATTTTATATTCAAATACATTGTACAAGTCTCCCACTTTATTCTCATTCAATTACTTTCGGTTGAACGCATTTGGTTACTCGTTCACTGGAGTTGTACCTCTCTGTGCACAACTTATCTCATCATTCAATCAACGTGTACGCGTTTAGGGAGACGTAACATGATCCAGATTTTATCATTAGCAATCAGGTGAAAATTTCCTGTCTAAATTAATGTATGATAAATTTCCATATATCATTAAAAAAGAATTCCATGGCTGAATTTATTGTTTTCTACTTTTAAGAATTGTGGAATTGAATGTATGAATTCAATTGAACAAACATGTATTTGGAATAACATTGAACTCATTCAACGAAATCTTGTAGAGAACGGTGAAGTAGTTCATCTAAAATAATTCAGCTTTTAGTCACTTTGCTAATCTGAATAAATTTCTTGTAACAAGAATACGCCTAACAAAGAAATTTATTCAGTAATGAGTTCAGTGAAAATTCGCAACATTTTATTTATAATATGAAATGAACCAAAATATAATATGAATATAGAACGTTTCTCAGAAGTATTCAGTATATATTTGTAATGACCTAATTAGCTCTAAGGACATCTAGGATGCAGTTAGACGATCTAGACTTCGCAGATGATCTGGCACTTCTATCGCAAACGCAACAACAAATGCTTAAGAAGACGACCAGTGTTGCAGCAGCCTCAGCAGCAGTAGGTCACAATATACACAAAGGGAAAAGCAAACGTCTCTTTTCTTTCATCTTAACCTTCCTTTTCGATTGATGATACATACTGATTATATCTATCGACATGAATAGCGCAAACCACGACAGTAATCAGAGTTACGCGAATATAACGCAAATTTTAATAAACATTAAAAATTCCCAATAATTCACGAGAAACACAAAGGGAAAAACAAGATTCTCTGATCCAACACAGCATCCACCAATCCGATCACAATTGATAGAGAAGATTTGGATGTAATAACTTTTGCATATTTGGTCAGCATCATTGATGAACACGGAGGACTTGGTGCAAATGTGAAGGCGAAGATCGGCAAAGAAAGAGCAGCATATTTACAACTGAAGAACATCTGGAACTGAAAACAACTGTCAACCAACAACAAGGTCAGGATTTTCATTACAAATGTCAAAACAGTTCTACTGTATGGGGCGGAAACCTGGAGAACTACGAAAGCCAACATCCAGAAAATACAGATGTTTATTAACAGTTGTCTATGTAAAATACTTCGGATCCGTTGTCCGGACACTATTAGCAACAATCTACTGTGGGAGAGAACAAACCAGATCCCAGTGGACGAAGAAATCAGGAACAAGCGCTGGAAGTGGATAGGACACGCATTGAGGAAAACAACCAACTGCGTCACAAGATAAGCCTTCACATGGAATCCTCAAGGCCAAAAGAAAAGAGGAAGACCAAAGAACACATTACGCCGAGAAATGGAAATAGATATGAGAAAATTGAACAAGAAGTGGATGGTACTAGAAAAGAAGGCCCAGGACAGAGTGGGTTGAAGAACGCTGGTCTGTGGCCTGTGCTCCACTGGGAGTAGCAGACGTAAGTAAGTAAGTAAATCTAAGAAACATTTTATGATATTGTTTGAAGATTGTGTATTTAGTTAATTCTACTAGCTGTTAATTCGGATTTTATGTCACACTCATCATGACCACGGAGTATTCTGAAATATCCATTCCCACCCCAATTTTCATTCCGAGAATTCGTGATCAACAAAAAAGGAGTCTTCTTTTCCACATCCCATCCGATTAGACATATGGCGCGCCCACCAACTGGCTCCCCAGTAATATGTTCATAGATCCCAGATTTGTAATTTAGAAAATCTTCATAAACAGTGAAGCTCGCTTCTACTGGTCCAAACTCCATGATTTCTTTTTGAATAGACAATTCATTATCAGCAACATTGTGGGATAACGTACCTAACAGATGAGTAAAACAGTAGTGAAAATGAAACTGTTATCGGTTATAATGAAGAAGTAAATGGAATTTTCATGGCAATGTAAAATAGAGGTAAACACAATGTATGAAGTATACTCCATAGGAAGATAAAGACAACATGATTGATGTGAAACTATTTTGCACTGATACTCATTCAATGGAGGGCTATCAAAATTAATTTCAAAAATGAATATCTGACATGAAGAAGCACAAATTTCAATCAATTGTTTGGTAATAAATTTTTGTATCTTTGAGTTCAATAGTTATTTAATCAAAACGGGTCCAAGCACAGAAGGAAATGAGGAAAGGACTTTGAAATTGGATAGGACACACATTTAGGAAATCTCCACACTGCACCGTAAGGCAAGACCTAACCTTAAATCGCGAAGTGAAAATGTAAAAGGGGAAGGCCAAAAACACATTGGGTTGGGAATCGGAAGCAGACTCGGAAAGGATAAATAGCAACCAGAAATAACTGTGGAGGTTTGCCTAGGGCATGTTTAGATGAAGAATGTTGTAGAACGGCATACGCTCCACGACGGGAGGCTAACGAGTGTAAGTCAGTCATTCTGCTGCAACGTAGGACCAGGCACATAAATGCATCGTTCCGAGTTGTCGTACAGCATTACCGCAGCAAGATGCAGACCAGATTCATAGGAGTATTTAAGTTACTTGTGGTAATATATAAAAGAAGGATTGCATATAAGGATATAGCACAGGAAGAAAGATGTAGTACGTGGAAAGAAAGATATGAAGAAATTACACTCTCTTGGTTCAAGGGAAGATAGAGAGTGTATACACCTATGCCATTGTGATCGAATCTGATTCATGTCACCAAGAGTCTTCAAACATTGGATACGATAGTCACGCGGACCCCAACCAAATGGTCTTCATTTTCCAACATGGCACAGACTAGAAGTCAGTAACATCAAGCACTGATGCCACGTTTTGGTTTGGCCGTCCCTAAACGTTCTTCCAACTATCCCCAACACCGGTTGGTATTACAAGCCGTGGTAATTGGTGCTCAGGCATACGTAACATGTGGACCAACCATCTCAGTCCACGAATATTCATAACCTCATTCACTGATTTACCATCAATCCTTAATACCCTGCCTCTAACCTCACTATTACTCACCCGGTAATTCCAGCAGATGCGAACAATATTTCTAAGGTACCTGTGGTCAAAATAATATTAGTTCACGATTACCTTTGACTATTGTTGGCCATGTTTCTCAGTCGGGGAGTAAAACAGAACGAACTGTCACGCAGTATCCGTACTGAGATTTCATCAGACAACAACCACTTGCCATAAGCTCTGACTCGACAACTAGTATTCGAGCAAAGAGCCTTCACAAGTTTTATGTACTTCTGAGGTACGCCTTTCAATGACAGACACTTCCACAGAATCTCGCGATCTACGAGGTCAGATGCTGCTTTTAACTCAAGAAACACCAACATTGTCGGACGCTGATAATTACGCCTGTATTCTAGAACCTGATGAATGGTGAACATGTGGTCGATGCAGCCAGGACCAGGTCTGAAGCCAGCTTGGCTCTCTCGTGTTTGCAGTTCACGAGTTTTGGTTGAATGTCCGATAATTATCGAGGCTAGTATTTTAGATGTTATATTGGTTAAGCGAATGCATCTATGGCTGTGACAATTTGATTTTCACTCTCTTATATAACACAGATTCGTTCAGCGAATACTTCACTTTTCGTCGCATTCATTTTCGAAGCTGTAAAATCGCGAATATATATACATATTTTCACAGGATGATAATATTACTGAAAAAAACTTCCGTTAGACATGTTGACAGTGAGGTTAAATAAACAAAGTTGTTAAAAAATTTCTTTTAAAAAGAAGTGTAGTTTAATAATCATTTGATTGTTAATGGCTTAAGCATCCATCAAAAGATAGATAGGGGAAAGTATAGCTCAGCATGATAAGATAAATGTTGAAATTAGGATTAAATGTTATGTTATATATTGGGACAATAAGTGATTGTGACCAGTCAGATGGGATTACGTTGAACTCTCAGATTTTAGTTAAAATATTAGTCAACCTAATCGCTAAAATTGGACCACTATCCTTAAAGACCTCTGAAGCCAATGCATCTGAACCAGCTGCCTTTCGTCGTTTCAGATTAACTATAGCCTTTTGAACTTCTGCTAGAGTTATGGGACCTACTTCAATGTTCCATTCACACTGTCTAGGAATGAAGGGTAGTCACAGAGTAGCTAAAAGCCAGCTAAACTGTCCTCTAAAATATTCCTCCCATCGTTCTAAACGTCTGGACTGGGAGCAGATGAGAGTGTCGTCTTTTTCCGAAATAGTTTGATTTACACTTGACTTAGTAATTCCAGCTTCTTTTATTAGTCTGTAAAGCTGACCTGTGTTTTCTATGACCGCCTTTTCCATCTCTTGTGCTTTTGTAGCTCACCACTGCTCACAATCGTTCCTTGGGCTTTTGCTTAACCTAGCTCTGATTTGTTTACGGTCTTCATCATGCTCAGAACCTGATGGGATGAGTTTGCGAGAATCCATCATTGCAATAGACCTTGAAGAAATCCTTTGGTTTTTTGCAACAAATGGTTTAAATCACTAATAGGTTTCACTGCTGTTTCCACGGGTGTTTGTGTATCTTTCTAAGCGAAATCTGGGTTAGCCTTGTTTTCAGAACTACCTAAGTGTGACCTCAATTGTTCCTGGAACCTACCTTTGATTTTCTCGTTAATCGATTCAGTTATAATGGGTCTTTTTAGTGTGTTTTTCTTGAGTCCAGTGAGGCACAAGCAGATTCGTGCCCGTATTAAAGCGTGGTCGGAGTTCAAGCAGTTACTCCAGAATGAGCGACGATCTTTCACCGACCCTATCCAACGATCAGTGAAGTAACACGATGTTCTCACATTCCTCTGTAGTACGTAAACCGGAAGGCAAGGCATTGCAATATAGTTGGTGTCAGCCGTTTAGCCGAACAGCAAAAACAGGACTGTTAACAGAGATCTGCTCGAATAGTGCTTGTTCCACCTGCAGTACACGAGAACCAGTCATTGGGTCGCCATATGCATAGAGGGTTTCTCCCGTTGTCTCTCCGTTTTGCCGAGGTGAGGTCAACTGAATGACCACACTGGGATCCTGCATGCGTGTTTCGGAGACACGGCATACATCAAGGGTACGAGATTCCAGGGTTTTAAACAAGCAGGCTTGCTGACCGATTCGACATAGTGTGCGTACTTGAAGGCTCTAATGTGTATTTTGGTGTGAGGTTTCAGTACTATTGCGGCCGATGAAGGAAGTTTAGAGTTGAAAGTCGATGTTGGATTAATATTAGGTATTGAAGAGGGAGGTCGATTATGAATACAGTGGCCTCGAGTGCTGTTAGAGGTATGAGGCCAGTTGTCACTACCCGGTTGCCCATACTGTGCAAGGGTTCTCCTGGACGAACCTGAATAGGAAATTGGATGAGAGGTGGTCTCAGTGACCTGAGAGCGTGACCGCAGTTCCCAAGGGACAACTGCTTGAGGTCGGTCACACACGACCTTTTAATGAGTAACTTTTGTGTTAGTTCCTTACTTCTTGAGACCTTACCACTGGGGACGGATATCCGTGAGATAAGGCGAGGTGCGCATTTTTATGGTGGACGTTTTCTAACCTCATGCCTACTTGTGGGAAGGCAGCATCGCTGTCATGCTGTATGTCTGAAGGAAACACCTTACTTCTGTCACACCTCTATAGAATCCGCAGTACGAATTCGCTCTCGGACTTTGAGTTTTTTGCTCTTAGTCTTACCGCTCTTCAACCGAACTATCTGGCATGGTAGGATCTTGAAAAACGATTGTTTCATCCAGTCAGCGACTTTATATGAACGTAGCTTTAGAATGAAGCTGTTTTCGTTATAGTTGATTGACTTATGAGTTCCACCACGTCAGCTCCAGCTTTCATTGGTGACAGTTAATATTTTAGTTCCAGAAACATTCCTCGATTCTCAGAATGTTTACAAGAAAACAGACTTATTTACAGGTAATTCCATGTAAAAATGTTCCTCAGATTATTGTTGATTACATTTCTTTTATCACTACTCGAAATATGATTTCTATTCTCTTTGATCAAACAGTCAGAATGTTGATGAATAAACGTATTCATTTTATGTAAACTAGGGTTACGTTGCCTGTTTCTTAATCTAGTTTTGAGTGGAAAGTGTTCATGTGAAATTGGGATATAGAAGCCCTTTTGTTGATCAATCTGTCTTAGTGACAAGTCAATGTTTCCATAATGAATTGTTACCATTGTCTAAAACATTACTTACCTCGATGCTTAACTTTGGTGTATGGGGTTTTATAATTTCTTTGACAAGTCTGTTTACTACGAGCAGCCTTGTAGATTTTTTCACCACCATGAAGGAGACTTCCTTTTGACATGATGCTCACACTTTGGGAATGGACATGGTTGATAGCCTGTGTGATTCTCTTCCGAACTTCCAGTAACAATACCTTTCTCCACCCAATAAATTCAAGCAGGATCGAGGAACCCACTATCACAAGCAAATCCACAACCTTTGCAGCAGCTCACAAGATTCACTGCACTTATTTCCACAGGTTGTATGCTACGTGACTGTATGCAGGTTTCATCACTCATTGCTTGGAAAGCATCGAAAGCCTGAAAAAAGCAATCATAACACCAAAACTTTCTAATTTTCATAGCGTATTTACGTGGAATGACTGGTCAACATCTACCAGCCACCTGAGTTCAATATGATCTGTGTCGTTAGTTCTTTTAGTCACCGGACGTATGTTCACCGATGTGATACTGAACATTGACCTATTTGCTGTCACGCAGCATTCAAAGGAACGATTTCTCTAAATACTCTGACTCTGATACTATCAAGCGTTTGGTGAGGTCTCCTATAAAATCACAGATGTGTAGAAGTATTCATACTCATACCAACATTGTACACATTTTTCAAATAATGCGATAATTATAACTCACCCAAGATGATCTACATCGTGATTGATCACGAATATTCGCTACACTTTTACTACGTGGCCATTTCTTCCTTGAATCGAAACTCGATGGAACTTCTACATTCCAATCATTATGGTTAACTGTGGTACGTCTCTTCCTTCTTGATTCTGAATCCTCTCTTCGCGCACCCATCAGAATACCTGCGTCATCAAGTGAGTGGAAACTTTTGCTTTTCTAGGCATTCAATTCAGCATTCGACTGAAGAAGAAAAACTTTGAAATCATAATAAAATGAAAGACAAATAGATTCGTTCTGCTTTCGACTGTAATTTGTTGTATTCAACTAGGAAGTAAGAAATCGAATCACTGTTAGGGTGATAGCGTACGAAAGAATTTATCATGTCATTTAAAACAATATGGAAATGAATTCGAGCTACTAAAACTAGGTTCAGTTTTCAAAGCAGAAACATCTGAGTGATTGTATATTCTCTTCATTGAAGTCATGTTTCGTACACAACGAATTTACTTCACAAAACAGTCGACCTATTCCAATGCGATCGATAAAACAATTGATCATACACAGACACAACATGCATCACTTTAAAATTAATGCCATTTAGAACATTGTTCCAAAAAAAGGACCTGCATGTTGATTAATATACGAGAATATGTCATCTGACAATGGTTCAGACTTTTCGTTCTTTATTAAAATATGAACATCGAGTTATCAATGAAGTGATACACAACACAGACGTAAGCATATCCAAAGAACTCTTGTGAATGTTCTCTTTGGAATACAGCAATTATCATATAACCATTGACTTATATATGTTAAGCTAATATAATGGAAATTGAGTTGCAATTGTGTGATAATCTCAGATTCATTATATATTATTTGTGATCAAACAAAGGTGAATTGCTTGATGACAGAGGTTTAAGAATATCAAAGAAAAAAGAACGAGAACAGAGAATGATTGATGTGGAGAAGCAATGAAGTCGGAGACAATTGAGTGATATTTAGAAATGAAATATGTACAAAGACGTTCTGTAATTTTACATTTAAATGCATTCCCTTCTCCCTACTTGTTTTTTCTCATGTACTACACCATATTGCATGTCATGTGTTGGAACAGCTAAGCGATTCCGTGAATGTTGTGCAGATAAGTTAATCAAAAAGAACCTTTATATATTTGCTAATGATTTCGTTTTGACAAGTTGTATGAAATTGGTTCAGTGCAGTGATTTTATGAAAAATAGCTATCAACCTCGGATCATCATCAATTGTGATTGTAGTTGCACGCCATCACAACAAAATACATTTTCTGAAAACAGTATTATGGAAATCGCCCTCAGCAAATGTGATGTAACTACATTATTGTGAAACGATACTACGGATCACTGAATACTTATTCCTGTCCGGTTTTCTTTAAGTCCATCATTATATGACGTTAATTGAATACGGCGTTTTAGCTAGGCTGCAACCTAATCTCAAATCCGAAAAAATCAATTTTACCACTTTACGTAGTGTAATGGTGCTTAGCTACTGACTTAAGACAAAATTTCGACCAAAATAAAGCATACATTTTTGAAATGGAACAAAAATGGAATTTCAAAAATTGTAGGTGTTTTTTCTCCTAGTATATCGAACTAATCGTTTACAAATGAAATCACAAACATGGAGATGTAATGTTATGTCTTCATTTCTCAAACATAGCAGTATATATTTATTCAGCTTATCCACTGTCTTTGTCACTACGTACATCACTGGTCGTCGTTTCCGAATATTACAAACACATCCGACCACCAATAATTTGATTAAACTGGTAGCGCATCTGTTTGCTGCGTGCCCACTCTCATGAAGGTTTCAAATGAACACTTCCGAAACACTTTTCCATGAAACTTCTCTATTACCATTAATACTAAGGATAACTAATTAAAACTTATCTCCCAAAACAAACCATTGATTCGACAGAACCCGTCAGACGATTGTGACCATCACTTATAAAAACGTCCACATTTTCAACTATTCAACAATCTACGAAAAAGTTAAAAATATCTGCCGTTTCATAAAAAACTCATATGCAAAAATGTAATGTATCATAAGATGTGACTGATCAACTGTGGATTCATCAGATGCGATAGTGTGGCCCTCCTTCATTATTGCATAATATTTGACATACTTAACAATCATAGATCCTTATTCTTGTCAATCATTGTATTGACTATTACTAATGATAGTGGCTTTATTCACAATGTTATTTTTGATACAGTATAAAATTTTCAGTAAAAATCATTTTGTTGTGTGTCCGTTTCTTATTTCCTGACCGATATTGACGATGGATATTGATTGATCGTTAATTAGATGTCAGAAGTTCAAGAATTGACATCTGAATAATGCAAATTCATTTCTATTTACATTGTTAGCTACCACGTTATTTCTAATTGGGTATTGTGTAACTTGCACAACGAGAAGTCGTTAACTTGTCACAAACGCACATGAATAGGTTGGTAGTTAATAGACATAATGATGTATTAAAACAAACATACACAGATAACTTGTTAAAATACCCAGATAGCAAAAACAGGTAGTCCAGATGTTCGAGAATCAGTATCGTTCTTTTCAACCAATGGATGAAACTAGTTAGAATTATTCATTTTACTTGACACAAAAACCAGTGTTGGAGCGCTCATAATTAGTGTAATTTGTTATGTGATGTACATGTTTTAAATGTGTACTTAAAAGTAATGTATAAAACTATTCAATTATTATTTTACTGAACTTTCAAATATAGTTTCTGTTACTAGCCTTATAGCCAATCGAGGATTATAAATGGTGAGTTTTTATATCTATTTATGAACAAATACTGTATATATATATAATTGTTCAGCAGCTCTACTAGGCATATTCATGTTGCAATTAATATAAGCTGTATTTCGACCCACAGACTATTGTGATACAATGTACCGTTCTTCAGTTATGCCCAGTCCATTTGATTTTAATGTCATTGCATTCAATGAGTCCGATTGGAAATTTGTAACAAAATGTTCGATCTCCACGTCATTATAAATGTTCGGTTAATACAGCATAAACACTAGGTGACTTATAAAAATTCACAAATTTAGACAAATAAGATGAGTATTTGTATTCGAGGGCTTGTCAATGATGAAGGATAATTTTGTAAAAGTATAATAACCACCTGAGTGACGAGTTTCAGCTGAAAATATTCTTACACACAAGTTTAAAATGATTTTTAACCTTTCTTTGTACGATGTACTGATAATACTCATGAAATCTCTTATAAACAGTTTAATGACTGTATAACTAACATTTTAGGTGTCAGACGCGACTAGTGAACCTTAGCATCGTTTAGCGTGAAACAGCTGTCCATTGCAGGCACTCAAAGATCAGTAGTTAAAGTTGGACATTACCACTACTCAATGACGTCTCTATTTTTGAAATGTTAGGCCTTTAAGCGTAAGATAAGTATTTGTAAATTCACAATCCCGCAGTATATTCATGGATTTACACGGCTGAGAATTGCCAAGTAAAGAGGAGCTTTGGGGCCGACAAGCAGAAATACGTGGAAGAACAATGATCGACAGCAGAAGAAGCTGAAGGATAAGGAAATATGAAAAACAGCTATGTGACGTAGCGAAGAAAGTGGCAGCGAAATATAGTAAATCAGAGAGACAGATCAAGAATAAAAAAGGCATATCATTCACAGGAGTTCAAGGTCAGCGGATCGGTTGAGGAAACCATTTTGTTGAATCCAACGGACATGGAAGCACTGCATACAGACATTTCTATTGATATCCCTCTATGGGTGATTAAAGTAATCAGGATAGCCATCAGACAAATCTAGAGGAGGAAAGCAGATGGACCTGAAAATATACCAGTGAAAGCACTTATGTCAGACATGGAGGTAACTGCGAACATTTTCCACTTTCGTTCAGCGAGATTTTGGACGAGGGACAAGCGCCATCAACACTGAAAGAACAGTATCTCATCAAAATGTCAAGGAAAGGAGATCTGAGCAAATACGAGAACTACAGAAATATCACACTACGGTCGATAGGAGGAAATTTTTAAAAAAAGTGTTGCTGAAACTAATGAAAGATTCGTCAGACGCTCAGCTTTGAGATTTGCATACTGGATTCCGTAAGGATTAGGGGTATTTGAATTACAGTACAAATTAAGAATTCTAGAAATAACGTAATCGGATGAAGAAGTTGTAGATAAGCTCGAAAGAATGTACTGTATTTGGAATTCGAAATTAAGCATTCAACCAGTACAAATTAATCTTTAGTTCATTCAAACCCAACAATTCTGTGATGATCAGTCGTGCACAGACCAAACAGCGACACTACAGATAATCGATTAAATGGAACTCGTAATTATACATCAATTTTCTTTATTATAAGGAAACATTTGACAGCGTCGACAGAAGGACGTTATGAAACTTACTAAACAGTATGGTATATCTTGAAAGATCGTCAACATCACAAAGAATTCATACGACGGACTGCAGCCCAAAGCTGTGCATGAAGGACAGCTGATAGACGAATTCCAAGTAACATCTGGAGTAAGGCAAGCCTGCTTAATCTCTCTCTTTCTTTCTTCTGGTGGCTTACCGGATCATGACGTCCTCGACATCTGCGAGGAAACTTGGAATACAATGTGCAATTTGTAATAAATTAGAAGATGCGACCTTCCCAGATGACCTAGCTCTTATATCCCATACGCGCAAACAAATGCAGATGACGACAACTAGTGTAGCATCATCCTCTGCAGCAATAGCCCTCTCACATACACAAGGGAAAAACCATGATCCTTAAATAAAACATGGAGAGCGCCAACTCAACCTCACTTGATGGAGGTGTAGAATGATGTCGAGTTCAGATTGACTATGAACACCACTACCAAAAAGCACGTGCCAAAATATTCATAAAATCCCCAGGAAGCCAAATATCAGAAGGCACTTAATGGACCAAATCGAGATATATTCGTTGGCGATCTCGTGGTATCAAAATGATACGGAGATCGTGTCAGAATACAAGCTTGGTTACAGAACGTAACCGAATTCGCGCGAGCCCACAATCGAAGTGTAAGAATAATAATGGAAGCACAATATAGCTGTCATTAGCACAGTTAAACAAAGAGCATATTAAGCAAGCACAGGTACAATTGGCTATTATAATAATAATTGTTTTCATTAAACCAATCGTGTTCATGCGATAAAAATGAGTCACTTCAGAGGAACTCTGGAAGAGTTGGAAGCGTCCACGTATCTGGGTAGCATCATCGATGAACGAGGACAATCTGATGCAGATGTAAAGGTGAGGACAGAATTTCTACACTTGATGAACTTACGAAACTCAAAACAACTTTCAATCAACATCAAATTCAGAATCTTCAATACGAACGTCAAGACAGTCCTATCAAAGGGATCTAAAAATAAGAGTACCATCACAACCATCATCAAAATGGTGCGATGATTTATGAGCAAATGTCTGTGTAAGATCCTGGCCTCTTGCACAGTGTGCACACTTGTTGAACCAAAGTGTCTTGAAAGCACTATGAATAAACTCACGTTCTCACATTCAATGGTTTACTTCTGATTTTAGAAGGAATGAAAATACTCCTTGAGATTTCCAATCAGGATGGTCAAGTAAAACGACCTTATATCGAGTTACAGACACGTGGACACTCATTTTGATCTTACCAGTAATCATCAGTCTACAACATCGTTATCCTTTGTTCAACCATTGACAATAATGTGGTTGGTTTTACGGACTCAAGATCCTTGGTCGAAATCACAATCTTTAGCAGCTTATGTGATGTGTGTCGTGGTTTAAGAAGTGAAGTATTAGTATATAAAGTGTTTCCTTACACACTTCATGCAGACCTCGACGTAACGTTGGTTGTACGGCATTTAGTGTTCAATATTGCCTCCAGCCTTTTTTATTCAATGCTTCTAAGATAGTCATCTAGACGATCCATATCAGGAATTCTTTGTTGAAGCAGATGAATCAGTTGAAAAAGGGTCGTTTGTGGTATAATAAGTATAACCTACAATGGTATAATATGATTTCAGAGTTTATCACATCAAAACATGCTTATAAGATTGTTGTCATCAGTAAATTGATTGCCTTTTTAATTCATATTTGTGGAAAAACACAAAGCGTTGAAAATCGTGAATTTATTCACCATTAACACTGGGAAAAGTTAAAATCAAGATTGGATCAAGATTTGTATCAATAATTTGATCAAAATAGTCAAAATTTATTAGAAACATTGGCATGACGCTATAACTGTTTCCATCTTTCAAGACCAAGAGCCACGAAACATTTTTCACTTTTAGGACAAGGGGATTCTAATTTAAATAAATCAAGTTCACAATAACTGATTAGTTGACCATATGGTATACGCGATTCTAATGCACAGTATAAGTAACAGTAAATCCCTCGACGTCTCGATATTCATTTAGTAGATATAGCAGCTAGTCAAGATACTGGATGAGATATAATTTCGTTGGATTACGATGTCCATGTTGGATTAGCTACCATATTTACTGATAGTTGTCGTTTGTCGCATCTATTATCATTTAAAGCTTCTTATCAAATGTCTTTATAAGATGTCTGTTAGATGCTGAATCGTGTTAAATTCTTGGTCAATTACGAGCGAAAATTATTAAACTCTTATACTATAATTAGTTACATAAAGACTTTAAATACAACTGCTATTCATGAGAATGGTGAGCGTGAGATAAATGCATGAGAAACGTACGTAACATTTGTTCATTAGAAGGAACAGACGAATGAGTAGTAGAGTGAAGAAAGATTTTTCAGTGTGACTGTGGTTAGAGCAAGTTGTACCATTGTCGCATCTGAAGGTCTTCACTCTAAATATATAATCAGTAAGAGTAAGGACAGAGAAACTCTCTTTGGGGAGGGGCCGGTGTTGTTGGTTAAGCTTTGGCTTATTGATAAAATGTTACCAAGTTTAGACACAGCTAACAGCTGTGTTTTGCACTATCGGAGTCTTTTTATTTCAGACAAAAAGACGCGGTAAACGCCACAGACACCTTTTGAATTGAGGTTTATAAATAATTTATGTACACCATTCAATGAAGAACCTCAATTTTTGACAAACCATTGCTTTGTGAACTTCGATTTTTCATGCATCTCAAATGGGTACCCTGCAAATTTCGATAGATTCATCATATTTATATTCACACTTCTGTTTTCAAAAGTTTTCGTTTGACTTATTCTCCATCGTTATGCGATTTGCCGTTGTTGACTTATTACCGAATTTTTAGTTATCATATCTCACACACAGACACTGTTGGCTCGGTCTTGTGTAATGATGACTATTTTGCTTTTTTGGTATGATACGGTCTGTTCTGCTTGCGTATAAAACACAATTGTCTAAAACGTACCATTCATACAGCTGACGTTTGTGCCCTAAACTCAACAGACTGAGTTAGCTGAAACATAATTATTTCGAGCACCAATAAAGACTCATAGTAGAGCCTCGTTGGCCGCTCGTGCTGTTTAACATGATTATTTGTAACAAGGATCACTCATAACTCCTACTACACCAAAAAGCTGCAACAATCCATCGATAGCATTAAGGCACTTTGTTGGCAACGTGGTATTTATATAAAACGTTCGGGTAATATTTAAAAGGGATACGACCCCTAACTGAGGTTCTGGAATGTCGGAAAAATGAAGATTTCACAAATGCAATAAAAATGATCTTGGTGGTCTTGCATTTGTATTCCTACACGAAACAATGTGTTTTAAGTGTTGCTAAAGCCTAAAGGCTTCAGGCTGGCCTATTTTTTAAGTTTACATGTGTACTGTATGCAGTATAAACTATATTGTTATGAAGAGCAGAAGGTCTCAAATGAGACTGGAAGTTTGCCATCGATATTGTGGAAGGTTTGGCAATAATTTGGCAAGTATTTCTGACTGTTCATTCACAAAATTGTTTTGGTGGTTAACTGATTTCATTCTCACTAGTGGTTGCTTTTCAGTGTCCTCGATGGCCGTTGCCAATGAGACAAGGTAAAGCATATCGCCATTGCCAAGATTAATGGATTTGACTGCCGTGTAAGCGGAATAGGTCAACTTTTGCCTGTTCATGTTGTGCGTAACTGATTTACGCGGTCATTGTACATGTGATGTGAATGTGTATGGGAATGATCCGAATGGTCCTCTAGGGTACTTGGTATCTGTGTGGTTGAGCCCCAGTGTTGAACTCTACTCTTCAGATTGTAGCTCTCAAGCCTATATAGTGTTTGGCTCTGCTGTGAATCAGAATTGAGCTTTATTGCCCGCGTTATAAAGTTTAAGCATGGATTGTGTCTAGCTCTTCTGCATAAGGGATTGGGCTGTAGTGTTTAAGTATCAGTTCTCATAAAAACCATTATAACACTTCCACGGCCCACATGGGTATAATAAATAACTGTGACATTTTGAAACGATTACATGTACACAATTGTTTTAGTAAAAGTAAACTCACCTGGGTCCTGGATTTGTATACAGTCACCATGTTGGTTGTGTAGCGAAACCACTAACACCTAGATTTTGAACCAAAGACTTTCCAACACTATGGTCCCTAACGAAATAACGTTGGATTTTAATATTCTCAAATTATTAATGATGTAGCTGCATAAAATATATTTCATTAGAAGTGACTTTATGATAAGGATAAACAATAAGGGGATATGAAATCATCCAAATAGTAATCAAAATCGAACTAATTTAGGACTCTTGCTTCGCATCGACAACAGGATTTCATTCTTCCGAAGTATTTTCCCGAAATTTATTAGAAATGTCATTGGAGATTGACGAATCATGATAAAAATCAGCATTTATCCAAACTATATCGTGATTTGATTCACTCAATGTACTTTCCTTAGATTTATAAAACATTTCATCAAAAATATATGGATCATTAGCGAAACCATAGTCGATACAATAACCTGAGAAATCTGACAAGAATTTGGTTGATTAGAAACTTTTGTCACACAATCAATTTTACTTTCAGCTAACTCTAGAGTGATATTTGACTCTATACAGCCTTTCTAAAGTCGTAGATGAGGATAAATGATCATTAAAACACCCATGTAGATAGGATCACAATTTGTTGGGGACGTTAGATCCCCGGAACTCATTTGGGAAAGGACCTAATTTTGTAATTTTGCTTACAAAATTTGAGCTTCTTTGTTTTGCGCCAAAAGCGCTCTTGTCACCCCAAGGACGGCTTGCACTATATATATCTTTTGAATTGTGTTTGTTGTTACCGCTCGTTTCTGGCTGTTTTCAGAATATACTTCCCATTCCAAGATTGGACGCCTCCCTCTATTTAGCATTAGTTGCAGCGAGATAAACCGTAGTATTACAAGCTGACTGAGTGTGTCCAATCTCACCACATTTCGAACATTTTAAACTACGAAAATCACATGTAATAAATGAGTAGAACCTGCCACATATATTTATCATTGACCAAGCTCGTACCCGTCCTCGTAAACTGCATCGCGAACCCTCAGTGAATTATTTGCATAAGCTTTAGTACTCATTGGATTAAAATGACGTAGTCTAGCACAATTTATTTGAGAGTTGCGTAATCGAGCGAAATAGACTTTTCTGGTAAAGCAGGAGTATTTATCAAGCTGTTTTCTGTTTTTCGACGAATGTAAGGAAACCTGCCACAATGTTAACATACATAACATGCTCCACAACCATGGCCCAGGTTTCGGACATTTCAAAGTAATCTACAAAAGCAAGTGTTGACGCGGACGGCAAACGTAGTTTGCAAATAGTTTTTGATATTATTTGCATTTATTTTGCCATTCGTTACAGTTTGTACATTTACCACAAAATAATAGTAAAAGTTGTCTAGGTGCATGAACTCGCACTGTTTTGCTTTGCTGTGCCCTTATGAAATTTTAGTGATATCAAACGCCATTGAGATTTATATGATAATGGTTAACGAGTTGATCCATTAACGAAACAATACCACTGAAATATGCAGAATACTTAATCACACTCCACAAGCATTTAATCAAGAGCAGTCTGTTGACCCTGAGATTATAACCCTTATATCCAGTTACTGCACAGACGTATCTTTCAATGCTAAAAGTATAAATGAAACTCTTAAACTGTCGCAGAACTTAAACAATTATATGAAACGTTAATATTCCACTCATATTCGTTAATAATGAGGCGCTAGTACAATAAATATACTTCTGAGTGTGTGCGCTGTGCCATCAGATCACGAAGGTATCCGAATAACTAGATTAGCAGCTACATCACTACCCAAATGAGACTAAACACCGAGTTGAAGCTACTAATTACAGACCAATAAATATCATTTTAGTTGTTGTTCCATTTCACATGAAGATTTTAATGTACGGTAACTTGCGTTATTTGTCAACTGCAAACCTTATAACTAGATAATAGTTAGTCTATGCTAGTAATGTAACAACTATGTCACTCCCCAGCAGCGAACTTCTTCAAGGAACAGTTAACGTTTCAAATATTAGTCGAAAACAAGGTAAAACTACGGTTGTAATTATTCCAGTTGGCCATTGTGCTGGAAAACGTGGTTCTAGTAATTCAAACCACATTTACCAACCATATTGTTAAATAGGTGTTAGCAACAAAAAGAAACAAATATTTGAATTGCGCATAATTAACTGTGGTGTTTGAATGAACTTATGATTCCTTTGTACTTGTTGAATGCTTGATTTGGAATTTTAAATGCAGTGCATTCGTTCGTGCTTGCCTAGTATTCCTGATCCGATTACGTTATTTCTAGGATTCTTAGTTTATACTATAATTCAAATACTTATAAATACCTTATTAGCGTTGTGATGCAGCCTGTGATGGAACGACTGAACATAAATTGAGATTTTGATGCTTGTGAGGATTCCTTCAAAAAGTTCAAAATCTGGCCTATGACCATGGAAGATGATGAAGATGTTATTATTGTAGCACACTTTCTCACATTCATTAGAAAAGAAGCACATAACTTATTAAAAATTCTGGCTTTACCGGGAAAACCCATTACTATTTATGTTTTCTCTTTCATTGGTAAATAATTTGTCGTACGCTGATCACTGACATGTGTGACTACATGAACGGAATCCATCCGTTACTACTCAACTCATTCTACATTTTTAATACTTTCAAAATCAGATGATCATTATGAAGTTGACTGAATAGGATTAGTCAATCTTGAATATATATGTTGAAAATAATATGTGATCCTTCGAATATCCCACAGATGTTACAATGTACGAGCATTCGACACAATAATTCGTATGTGTGAAACAACAACTGTCGTCATTTAGTATTTTTCATTAATATGTGCAATCTATCAACTACTGTTTGCAGGGTGCATTCTGGGTTTCATGCAGTTATTCATTATAAAACACTTAATATAATTGCCCTCACATTATTATCCCTTAATCTCCAAATCACATACACTAAACAACAGAAACAGTAGAATTAAATAAAGTTTATTATTGAACATCTTTGAATTAAACCGTTATAAATTTATCGCATTGATGAATTAGGCGGAAAGATGAACTGATCAGGACATTTACCAAGGATCGGGCAGTCCATGTAGTTGTGCGAAAGATTCAAACAAATACGCACTTCTTCAAGACGACCCACATTTTGCTACAAAAATGAGAGACCGGTAGATTTTAGACATTATTTTACAACTTCCACAATCAAATTCAGCTCCAAAGATACATGTGTTAGGGAATCAATTACGGGTAATGATACACTTACCATTTTTTTTACATTGGTGCACTTTAAGGAACCATTATAACCGAATTCTTTTTTCAAAACGCTCCGTAAATTGCTTGTCTGTGAAAGTTAAAACAGGAGTTTATTTATAATGTGAATGAAGTGTGCTGATTATTATTATTATTATTTCGTAACAATAGTTAAAAGTAATATAAGTAGTAAACAAAGTGAAGTGATGTTCGAAATAATTTTGAATCAAGTCATACGGATATGATATAGAAGTGAAGAGAGATGGTTATATCTTCGGATGTAAAGCAGTAAAGGCATACAGAGGCGACCAGACGGAGAAGCCCACACTCCACTTATTGAGTAAACGTCTTCTTCTACTACTATTACTTGTAGTAGTGGTTCACAGCTGGCTAACAAATAGAAACAAAGATACGAGATGAATTGGTTTAATTTAACAAATGTTCGCTTGTATAGTAACATTAGGCATCAACTTTATACTCCTCCGACACTGGTTGTTTGATCAACCGGCAGGCATATCAATTTATATGCTCTTCTCAACTTTAATTAATGTAACCAACTGTAAAGCCTCAATTCAGTGGAAAAACGGCATTCAAGTATCCACTTATGGGCCACAACACTCCCGTTCATAATTATTATGACTAGTCTGTTTCACGGGTTGACTAGGATTGTGAGGGCGATCAATATGGATAAGTACATTTCTAATCGGCACTGATCTACACAATTTTCAAAGTTTTTATAGAAACTTATTCATATGTTTAGTACAACATGAATCACTTACTCATGAAGGTTGAGCCCCTTCATCAGATCAATACCAAATTTAAAGTACTGTGTTTGATTACCGATTAGAGGGTCCTGTAGTGCACATTGACCATGTTTGTTAAATTCATGTTTCCTAAAATTGAACACAGTTCAAAACACTTCATACCACAAACACATGTCATTTGAAGGATACACGATAATGGCTTAAAACTGTATGCCAAAACAAACAACGTGATTTTATTATTTGTTGAAAGTTCCCTAATTTGAAACTTTGGAAAGTTGAATATTAAGCACAAAGTGATTAATCAATTGTGAATTGCATTTGGTGTCGTGTTTTATTCACAAGACCTGCACACAACTGACATCTATTCGAAGATACGTCCGTAATAGTAACGATAAAATGATAGCTTCTGAAAACGTCAATATAAAGGTAGCCTTTGTTACCTTGATCGCACTTATCATTTAACAAAGCTTATCGTCGAAAACTCGTTACAACCTGCAGATCATTCTGTTTTCTGTAGAAAACAGATTTTCATCTGGACTTCACTATACTACATTATTTTATAAGATATCTTACCAAAATGTTTCTGGACTGCTGTAGTTACTCAAACTTGGCCACAGACTTTCCAGATCGTATCGCAGACTCTGAAAAAATATGAGAATGAATTTAAAGAAAGGTTTTGGTGAAGGTTTGCATCAAAACAGGTAATACAAACAAGCGAGTTTTAAAATGTTTGATATGCAATCATTTTTTTGTTGTCAGCATTATCGTAAATTTTTGAACTTATTTGCTTCATGTGAAGTTGATCGCTCGAGGATACAACTTCAGCAGTATCTGCCTAGAGCAGAATAGCTTTCAGATTAATGACTATCAGTCAGCGGCTGCTTCAAATTCAGTTGTCCGCTTGATAATTTTACTAGACAGTCGATCAATACCTGAATTCTTTCTGACAACCAATAGGAAGTGGTGAGAAAATAATTAACAAAGCTGAACTTTGGATCTGACTCACCTTCAATAGCGTAATATTAAACTGTTCCTTTGAGGTACAATTTGGTAGTTTTTCAGGGATAATTTGGGGCCTGAAAATAATGATATGCGTAATTCATTAATGAATCGAAGATTTGTATGCATTCACTGACTTGTATATTTTGGATACCTGATCACCCATATTTATCACTAAGCCTCTATTATTTCATTGTGAAACGTGTGTATCACTTGAAGTAATTACATCATAGTAGTTGAAAGGCATACAAAAAATGTTCTCATTGAAATCGTATCAACGACATCACACTGTTTCACAGCATACAGTAAGAAAAGTTTGTTACAAGCTGTAAAACAGTGGAACGTGGACCATATAGTAATCAATAGACTCCACAATACGAATTAAGCCAGTCGCATAGGCACAATGAAAACGATGAGCCAATGATCAGCATTCACTTCCTAGTTCAACACTACTTCATAAATTATAAATTCAATGTTTTCAAGAGCTTTGTTTGAGATGGGTTTACAGCGATGAAATATTAAAACCTTTAGGTGCTTCGGATGAGCTTTCATCGTGAAATCGTAGTGATAGTCATTCGACCAATCACAACAAATCAAAAGATCACACATATAAGGTTCAATAAATTTCCATGCCATTGTTTGTGCACATTCGGAAACATTCTCACTCACACATTTCATAAATCAAGCGTAGTCTTACCACAATCCATGAATAGTGAAGTTGTTTGATATTTCAAGCGGTTGACGCTAAAAGAAAGAATTTCAAATAATTATTACTTAATGGAACAGAGATGTATATGAACACAATATTTGCTGACGCTTATGGAATGCCATTAAATTGAATCGATAAATTTCAGAGATGTAATAAGTTGTTTCGGTTAGTTGCCTTCAGAAACTGACCTGTAATATAAACTCATAATAACTCATATACAACCTAAACACTGAGAATGTGATTACGTGACTAATAAATTGGCCGTAATTATGTTTAATTTCGAACAATCTGTGAGTGCAATGTGCCGAATTGTCCCGTTTCAATGTGAACAAAATACAGTTGAAATCTCCATGTTTGGTAAAATAAGGTAATGCTTTTACAATGTTAGTGCAAACCTTTGCATGTATATGTTAATGATGAGTACTTGATCGGCGAATGACTCTGATCCACGAACGGAACAGAATGCTAAACATTGATCTTTTTGTGTATTACTTAACAAAACTCATCTGTAAAACGTGAGTCAATAGATTTATGTTCGTGGAAAACGGACAACATTTTATGTAAACAAAACGTTTCTTACTCTTTTACCGTAATAATACGACGGTGACCACGTCGTAGCGAATAAGAAGTAGTCAAAATTAACCTAACTGTATCCAATACGCAGGATGATTACAAGTGTTGATACAAGGAAAAACAGTGACCTGCAACCAATATACAAATAACATGATCGATGAAGTTTAAAACACATCCTTGAGAAATCCGAAGACATTGAAAATCCCTTATTGACTGAAATATTTTCATATGTAACTTGACAATATGAAATCATTCATTCAATCAGTTGTCGGTGAATAAATTTTACATCGCAAGTTGCAATCTACGATTTGGAGGATCAATATTTCTAACATCGGTTTGAATGAAACGTTTTTCTCAAATTCAATCAGCGAAATTCATCATCACGCCTTCATGTTAATGAAATCAAGTAAACGATGTACGCAGAAATGGATGATGACAAGCCATTGAATTCAGGACAAGCGTTTCGTCTTCTTTGAAACTTGTCAGCAGAATGTACTTGTATCACAGACTCAAACCCAGTTAAGTTCGCTTCAAATAACATCACATTTTTCATGACGCTACTGAGTATGTATAGCCACAAACTTGTGAAATTGGATAAAGTTTAATTTCGTTTTGTATCGGTGATATGAATCTTCACACTGGTTTCCAAATGCAGATAGCATTTTAATGATTCAGTGCAGTTGCAACACTTTTGTCAGTGTTCTTACGGGTCACGGAATCGAACTTTATCCCAAGTAATGTGCATTCTCTGAGTTTTCATCTCACTAGTGGAATTAATTTTCCTGATATTTGAGCTCAAATCTCATGACGTTACACATGACAAATATTCTGCTAACTTTTATGTAACACTACTATCACATTCATCAGTGATTTCCAATCCAACTGTTTATTTCTTGAGCTAAGCAGTTGTATACATCAACAATTTGTACTGTGTTGGTTTTGCAGATCGACCATTTACTTCCAAGTAACATGAATGATTTTATCAAGAGTTAACCAACTGGTAAACATATGACCAACTTTAGCACAAGCCGAGAGAAATTGCCATTTATTTGATATTCAATACAATCCGATATATCAGTAAATGAAAATTCCTAACACCTAACAGAATTGGCTAATATTTGTGTCTCACATTACCAGTATGAAAAATATGTTCAGACAATGATTAATGAAGTGAGAAACGAAGTCAATAAATGAGGAAACGTGATAGAGAGTAATGAAGAATTTTATCTAAAATGAACAACGACTGACTATGCATTTCAAAAAATAAAGAACGGTTCATCACTTCTACCTGATTCTCAGATAATAGTCGATGTCAAGCAGACGATGAAAACAAAACTTCAACTCACAGTGCTCTCATCGTCACTCTAAATCTGTTGATGTATTTTGATAACTGAGTTTACGATCATTCGAACACCGTTATATATACACTGTGTTTTACGTGATTTTAGTTAGTGATAGATGGCACGTTCACAGAACAAATATTGCAATTATTATTGCTGATTGCATAACCTCTCTTAATCTCACTCACTATGCTGAGTTGCATAAAATCACAATTTCCTCACACGTTTACATGATAGACTTTATTTTGTGTCATGCATGTTTTTTTGTCGGATCCAATTTACTGAATCATCAACCATCTGATAATCAACGAAGAATGACTGCATTATCAATTGGGTGTTACATGTTCGACTGAAATAATCAGCTATAAACTCACGGTTTCAAAGCTTATCATTATCAAATCTATCACTTCTTCATACAATAAAAAGTGTTTGCTTTTATTGTTTTGACGGAGATGTCTTTAATTGATTCACGTTTGTTAGTGATCGCTCCGCCTGCTGGATTCGAAAATTCAGTTTCTTCTATCCGTCAGCCTTTAAACACTAGTCCGAGTGTCAGTTAACGGAGGAAAGCAAACAATCGAACATCCAGACAAAACATGTCAAATAATCATCTACTCAGACAATGGAGTACAATCATGCGTTGTGTTTTATAACCTGGTATATATAAATCGTCAGCACTAAAGGATTTCCATGATGAATGAAAATATTTCAGAATTCCTCTCAACAGTGACCGTCGGCTAATTCAGTCTGATCAACTCATTCACTTTACATGACATGTTGCTTCTGCATGAATTCGCAGCTGAATATCATTGAAACGTTAAAATCTGTTATCAGAACTTATGAAAGATCTACGTACTGTCATTATGTGGTGAGAGATTCTCATTTGAACAGAGATCAGAACGCGTATATTAAATTTGTATGCTGGAATGGCCGTAGAAGATCTAGTGGTTCGTCACAGCGGACTAGACGAAGAAGGTAATTTGACTAGTGTTATTACATTTTTTTCCACGTAAAGCTTCCTTGAACACTCAATGTCCGGCCATCATGTTTTGTAAGTTCATAGAACGTTACTGGGCTGTTGTACGTAAGAATGTGCGTCACAATCACGAGTACAATTCCTTAAGGTGCGATGGTGATTCTTGAGCGCAGGTTGACGGAGGCAAAGATTGAAACTGTGCGACCGCTCCTGATATCTGGGGCCGCAGCATTCGATATTAAGCACTTTGTTTACCATTCGTATAGAAAGCGTTTGAATGCTCAAGATATATTTAATATGCGGTTAAAAGTGTTCCCACACGCCAACCTTCCTGGAAATCGATCTGTTTATATATAATGTATACGATAGGTGATGACGCTAAATTGTAAGCTCATATAACGTCTTTAGGTGGGCTTTGCGAATACGAATTAGACGAAGAAAATTGTCTGTAGTCTTTTTCTTCACGACTGCTGATCAAATTAATTTGGCAGCTCGTGATGCACATTCCCACTTACAACAGTCCAGTAGCCGTCGATAATCTTACAATACATGAAGGCCGGACATTGAGTGTTCATGGAGGCTCTTCATAACAAAAAATGTTAATAACATTAATAAAATTACCTCCTCCGTCTGATCCGCTGTGACGAACCGCTAGATGTTATACGGCCATGTCTCCAGCACACAAATTTAATATACGAGTTTTCATCTCTACACAAATGCGAATCTCGAACTACATAATGACAGTAAGTTGATCTTTCATAATTTGTGATAGCGGACTTCAACGCTTCAACCGATGGGAACGCAACGAGAAACAAGGTTGTCAAAAAGACTTTCTCCATTTCTGTTACGTGAGAAACAACAGCGCTTGCACTCGGCACGTTACTCTCCTCCATGATGATGATTAAAATGTACTTCGTCGACAAGTACTGATGTTTTATAAAAATTCGACAAAACATAACTAACCAATTAAACGAACTTTAAAACTGGCCATTTCATTGGAAGAAACGGGATGAAAAATATTGTAATTTTGGGGTTGAAAAAAAATTTTAAAAAGGGTGGTGGGGGGTAAAAAAATTGCCGTGCGGATAATGAATTTCGTTTCACACTATCTCAATGTAAAAAAATTCTATCACATTTTTAGGTTTGTAAGCAGCTGCCAGAAACCTCGAAATATTATGAATTCACACTATTCTGTATCAATATTTGTTCTTGCTCTATATAATTTTGATTGAACTACCACAGTCACCAGTTAATACATAATCATATGTTTATGTGCTTAATTGAAGTGTTTATTTATTCAAAACTGTTATTACTTATGATTTTATGCCCTTGGTCCTTTGTTTTCCACCCCGTCGCCAATTGTTGTAACTTCTGCCCTGTGTCCTATTAATGTATGATATAACGATACTACAAATTAGAGAACAGTGATTGATCGATGGAACCAATAACGCATGAAATCCCGTACAAGAAGTCTTTACTGGTCCTGCTTCCTGCCTAGCTCTGCCTGTTAGAGTCCAGAACACCAATCTCAGTTTTTGCAATACGAATCATTCATTTCAAACCTACGAAGTTTATATACCAACCAAACAGACCACATCGTAGCATAGAAGATAACATTTGTACAGGATCTAGTCAAAAGTGGAAATAGACTGGGTATAACACAAGAATGGTAAATCGTATAATAATAATTCATAGGTCAAAATGAAGCTTATGATAAGGGGAACATGAATATGAATAGTTTAGTTACTTAACAATTATACAATACAAAACATACGTATATTATTAGTTCAGAAATGGATCCCAAAGGTTACCACTCATTATTCTCATCAGAATCTAACTAAAACGATGTTGACTTGTATATATTATGACATTGTGAATGTCTTCTATCTATCTTAAATTCAATCATTTGTAAGCATATACATAATTCTTTTCGGTTTTGCATTAAATTTACAAGAATATTTAAGTAGTATAGTAAATTCAACTTTGAATAATAATCTAAATGAATAACTATACATGTATTGTATATATTGTAGCCTAATGCTGGATGGAAAGCTCAAAGAACTAATCGATTTAGTACAATTGAAGATGCTAAATTAATGATGGGTGTTATATTTGAAGATAATAATCAAAGAATTAAATTACGTCCAACAATTAATCATAATGATGTTAATATAAAATTACCAAAATTCTTTGATTCACGTAAACATTGGAAGAATTGTCCAAGTATTCGAACAATACGTGATCAATCCTCATGTGGTTCATGTTGAGTAATAGATGATTTGTTATATTTTACAAAATAATATACATATATACATATATATATATCGCTTGGTGTTGTTTTACATGATCAGTCTCCTTGTTAGCACATGTAAATTTTGTGCAGATTGTCTCGATATAGCCCTAAGTCACATGGTTTTCTAAGCAAAGATGGATAGTGAGTAGAAGTGGAATTCAGTTTTACGAGCGTTTCGTTCTATTTCGGACTCATTATATAAATATCGTTTCTATTTCACCTTATTATAGAATCATGTCGTTTAATGATGTTATATACATTTTATTCATATCAGTTTCTTTTCATTGTTTAACTGCCTAGTAACTGATAAATAGTATCTTTTTATAGATACTTCTAGTTTGATATAAACCTCTCTGAGTTACTGTCTACGACTTGGTGGTGTAGAAGAGATGTAATATGACTAGAAGCAGAATTCAGGATGCGTATTTTTTACTTTATGGGTCTCATTATTTAGATATTCCTGGGATGCAGGTACATCGACCTATAACCATTTTGTTGAAATTATATATAAATTTGCAAATCATTTGCTATTCAAATTCCTTTCTTCCAGTCCATATCGTCCCATGATATCTTCATAGTCGGTGTTGTCCATTCCAACCTTGGGATTTAGATGTTCTATCAAGATAGCCCGGTTCCTTACCTGAGCACTTCTGTACGATTGATTGAGGCCTCTGAACTTTATCATTTTTATCTCTATCATCGATGGATGTATAGTACTAGATAAAATTCAATGTGATTCCTTCATTCCTTGTTTTGAAGGATGCTTTGAGAATTCCAGATCGATAGGATTTCCATCCTATGGGTGCTTTTCATGCTACTTTGAACAGCATTACAGGAATTTCCTGCGTGTGCGGAGCACTTTTTTTCCTTCATGACCAGAATACAACAGTATCTCACTTGAATCTAATCTTTTCTTTTCAGCATAAACCTAAAGAAAAGAAATTTGAGAGAGTATGAGGACTCTAGTTATCACACTACTGTCAGTACCAAGAAAATTTGTAAAGAGAGTGTTTTTGAATCAGATGAAAGACTAAGTAGACGCCCGACTTCGAGGGGAACAGGCTAGATACTGCAACGATCGCTCATTCACAGATCGCGTCGCGACACTTTAAATCACTGCTGAACAATCAATCAACAAACCAAAATCGACAAGTCCTCTTTTCTTAGTAGCTCCAAATGCATCTACCAATTCACATGTACGTGCCGAAGCACATACATTGGAAGAACTGAGAGAAGAGTGTATGTCCGCATTTCTGAGCATGTTCCAAGAAACTTGAGGCTGCCAGAGACCAAGGCTTTCGACAGCGCAATGGCTCGACATCTACTTGATACCGGGCACACCATCGACATTCCGCGTGCTTTCAAAATTACCAGTAGACAAAGAAGTACGACCACCCTCCGTTTTGCCGAAGCCATTGCGATAAAAAAACTTAAACCGAATTTATGCATTCAAAAAGAGAATTTATTAAACTTATCATTACCCTGGTAATCCTTGTTTCTGTTTTTTTTTGTTTTTTGTTTTAGTTATTCGGGTTATTTTATTCATTTATTTATTTTGTGTTATTCTCCCCCCCTATCACATAATTTATAAACCACATTATTATTCACACATTTCCACCACCTGAACCTCTTAAATTATGTTTGTTTTTTCAAATTCTATTTAATTCTTATTACGTAACTCATCTTATCACTAATCAATTTCATTAATCGCTAAGATAATAACACAATTTATGAACTTCACTAAACTATTACACCACTCACCCTGAATAAATGCCCTTTTTTAACCTCTGACCTGTTCAATGCACTTTGTTGGCAACGTGGTATTTATATAAAATATTTGGGTAATATTTACAAGGGATACAACCCCTAAGTCGGGTTCTCAGAAGTCGGAGAATTGAAGATTTCACAAATGCAATAAATATGATTTCATGGCACTTGTATTTGTATTCCTACACGAAACAATGTGTTTTAGGCATTCTTTGAGCTTTAACACTTCAGGCTAAGCTATTTTGTTTACTAATTTACATATGTACTGTATGCAGTATAAGCTGTATTGCTATGTAGAGCTGAAGGTCTCATATGAGACTGAAAGTTCGCCATCGAAAGTGTGGAAGGTTTGGCAATAAATTGGCAAGCTTTTGGACTGTTCATGCACAAAATTGGTTTTGTGGGAAACTGATTTCATTCATACTGGTGGTTGCTTTTCAGTATCCCCGATGGCCATCTCCAATAGGACAATGTAAGGCATATCGCCATTGCCAACATTAATGAGTTTGACTGCCGTGTAAGTGGAATGGGTCAGGTTGGGCATGTTTATGGTGTGCATAACTAATTTACGCGATCATTGTACATGTGATGTGAATGTGTATATGAATGATTCAAATGGTCCCCCAGGATGCTTGGTAACTGTGTGGTTGAGCCACAGTAATGAACTCTACTGTCCTTATTGTAGATCTAAAGCCTATATAGTGCCTGGCTCTGCTGTGAATCAGAATAAAGCTTTACTGCTCGTGTTATAAAGTTTAACCATGGATGGTGTCTAGCTCTTCTGCAAACTGGATTGAGCTGTACAGTTTAGGTATCCGGTTCTCCGGAAAACCATTATTACACTACCTCGTCCCATAAGGGTATAATAAATAACGGTAACATTTTGAAAAGATTACACGTTGTTATGACCTTGATCTGTCTATTCTAGATTAACATCTTGATGTAGTAGGCTGGGCGGTTTAACCCCGGGGCCAGTACGAGTGAGTTCAAGGTGAGGTAGAGAGAAGAAAACTATTCTAGCGCCTGACTGGCTGGCAAGCACGAAAATGAGAGAAGACAAGACAGTTGAAACACTATTGGCTGTATTTCGATATCCTGATTTCCTGTGAAATCTCTGAATTCAGATTAGTGCAAAAAGGTACATGAATAAATGGGTGATTTACCCGACCATAACGTACAATAATTTGGAAAAACACAATTATGTCCAAAACTGGGAATTAGAGTAGAAAATAAAGTGCAAAATATTATGTTTAAATTACATTGGCTTCGGCACAAAAAGGGGTATGGCAATGAATGATAAATTGAAAGAAAGCTTATGTGTTGTAGAATAAAATATGGACAAAAATAAATGTCAGTGTTGTGCGAGCTTTGAATAAAATGAAATAACGTCCAGAAAAATGGCTTTCGTAGTCTCACAGGGCTTCTTGTTTCTCTGTTCACAACACATATACACAATTGTTTTAGTAAAAGTGTACTCACCTGGGTCCTAAATTTGTATACAGTCGCCATGTCGGTTGTGAAGCGAAACCACTAACATCTTAATTCTGAATCAAAGACTTTCCAACATTATCGTCCCTCATGAAATAATGTTGGACCTTAATATCTTCAAGTTACAAATGATGTAGCTGCATAAAACATATTTTGCACATTGACTGGAGTATTCGTTAGAAGTGACTTCATGTTAAGGATAAACAATAGTGGATATTAAATCATCCGAACAGTAATCAAAATCGAGCTCATTTAAGACTCTTGCTTCGCATTGACATCAGCATTTCATTCTTCTGAAGTATTTTCTTCAAATTTATTGGGAATGCGTTGAAGATTGAAGAATCATGATAAAAATAAGCATCTATCAAAACTGTATCGTGATTTGATTCACTCTATGTACTTTTCCCAGATTCATAAGATATTTCATCAAAAATATGTGAATCATTAGGACTCCCATAGCCGATAAAATAACATGAAAAATCTGATAAGAATTCGGTTGATCAGAAACTTTTGTCTCAAAATGGATTTGAGTTTCACTTCACTCTGAAATGCTAAGTGACTCTAAACACCTTTTTTGAAATCGTGGATAGAGATAAATAATCATTAGAAATACCCATCATGATAATATCACAAGTTGTTGGGGACGTTATTTCTCCGGAACTCACTTGAAAAAGGACCTAAGTTCGTAATTTTATTTAGAAAATTTGAATTTCTCTGTTTTCACGCCAAAGGCCCTCTTGCCACTTTCATGTCGTATTTTCCACTGGGAAATATCTTGAACGCTATCGGCTCGTTGCGCCTTTTGGTAATTATCCCCAAGGACGGTTTACACTGTATATATGTTTTGAATTGTGTTTGTTGTGACCGCTCGTTTCTGGCTGTTTTGCAGATTATAATTCCCTCTCCGAGCTTGGTCTTCTCCCGCTATTTAGCATTATTTGCAGCGGAATAGACCGTTGTATTACAAGCTAACTAAATGTGTTCAATCTCACCACATTTAAAACGTTTAAAAGTACGAGGAACACATGAAATAAATGTGTATGACCTGCCACAGGACTAACATTGCCCAAACTCGTACCCGTTTTCGCGAACTGTATCGCAAACCCTCAATGAATTATCAGCATAACCTTTACTACACATTGGATTGGGATGACGTAGTCTAGCAGTAGTTCATTGAGAATTACGTAATCGAGCAAAACAGACTTTTCCGTTAAGGGAGGAGTAGTTAGTAAGGTGTTTTCAATTTTCCGAAGGGTGTGTGGAAGCATGCCACAATGTTAACATGCTCAACAACCATAGCTCAGGTTTCGGACATTTCAAAGTAATCTACAAAAGCAAGTGTTGACGCGGACGGCAAACGTAGTTTGCAAATAGTTTTTGATATTATTTGCATTTATTTTGCCATTCGTTACAGTTTGTACATTTACCACAAAATAATCGTAAAAGTTGTCTAGGTGCATGAACTCGCACTGTTTTGCTTTGCTGTGCCCTTATAAAATTTTAGTGATATCAAACACCATTGAGATTTATATGATAATGGTTCACGAGTTGATCAATTAACGAAGCATAACCACTATAATATGCAGAATATCTAATCACACTCCACCAGCATTTATTTATGAGCAATCTGTTGACCCCGAGATTACAACCCTTATATCCAGTAACCGCACAGACATATCGTTCAATGCTAAAAGTATAAGTGAAGCTATAAACTGTCGTAGGACTTCAACAATTATATGAAACGTTAATATTCCACTCATATTCGTTAATGATGAGGCGATAATACATAAAATATACTTCTTGTTGTGTGCGCTATGTCATCAGATCAGGAGTGTTTCCGAATAACTAGATTAACAGCTACATCAGCACACAAAATGAAACTAAACACCGAGGTGAAGCTACTAATTACGGATCAATAAATATCATTTAAGTTGTTGTTCCATTTCACATGAAGGTTTTAATTTACAGTATTTCGCGTTATTTGCCAACTGCAAACCTTATTTCTATATAATAGTTAGTCCATGCTAGTAACATAACGAGTTTTTGACTGCCCAGTACCCAACTTCTTCAAGGAACAATTGACATTTCAAATATTATTTCAAGTCAAAAACAACTTCAAACTAACTTCCGTTCTAATTCTTTCAGTTCGCCTTTGTGCTGGAATACTTGATTCTAGTATTTCAACCACATTTGCAAACCTTATTGTTAAATAGATGTTAGCAGTAAAGAGGAACAAACACTTGAATCCTACGTTCAATTGCGCATACTTAACTGGCATAACGTCGAATGATCCATAAATTTCGTGATCAAGCAAACCAATATCACAATAGCATTTTCAGTACAGAATTGTATCAATTTAATGTATACTAATAATCTTGACTGTATTTGTTATGGATGCGGAATAATGTGCCAATCATTATCATGTTAAGTCTAATGATGTCCTTGGACGTTAAATGGACATTTCCAATTGACCATTATTTATTTCATTCGTTAAATATTGTACAAATGTTGTTTTCTATTTTTATGGTACTATGTGGTCTGTTTGGTTAGTATATAAATAGAGTATGTCTGAAATACATTGATTCATAACCCAGAGGCTGTGACTTGTGTTCTGGACTCAACTGACTGGGCTAGACAGGGAAGCGGGACCGATCGAGACTCTAGGCCGTCCGTACGTGTTTTTCCGTGTCATTGTAATCGATCAATAAATACGCTGCTCTCTAATCTTTCAGTCAAGGACACAACAATTAGCACAGGGTAAAAATCGACCCAATTTAAAGTCATAACAGTATTCTTAATTGAACTTTGTCTGCATTAGCACACTAGACGTGGTCACATGTACTTTCTATGTGAGTGAGATTTTTAAAGGTCAATTTAAAACGTGAATGGAAGTGAATAAAGTAATTGAACAAGATTTTGGATGAAATGACGTGTTGAAACCTGGTTCTCAAACACAAGTTGCTCTTCAACGCTCGTACGATGAGATCTCATTATTTAATTTACGTTTAGTTGTAATCGATTCGCCTGCTGGATTCGAAAACTCAGTTCCTCCTGTTTGTCTGCCTTCAAACACTAGATTGTGTGAAGTGGCGGAGCTAAGGAAACATTCAGACATACAGACAAAACATGTCAAATAATCATCCACTCAGAAAATAGAGTACAATCATGTGTTGTGTTTTATAACCTGGTATATATAAATAGGCAGTACTTAAGGCTTTCCATGATGAAAGACAATAATCCAGAATTCCCCTCAACAGGGACCTTCAACTAATTCAGTGTCTGAATCAATTCATTCACTTTACATGATATGTTGCTTCCAAATGAAATCGCAACCGAATGTCATTGCTAAGATGATTTGATCGTCAGCTGGTGGTAACAACATACTAAATTTAATGAATTTATGGATGGATGTAAACCAGCGTTTACTATATTCAACATTGATTAAGTGAAATTTCCCGTTGGAAAGCCTTGCAATTAGATGAGTCATCAATTCTCGTATGTGTTTTCACTATGTAACTCGTTAACGCATTTGAAGCAATAACGATTAGTTATCCTACGACGTATTCAGACAATCAATACTTTAGTCTATTTGCTTAGACTGTACAAATAGGTGCATTTATTCTGGTTCATTTGTAAAGACATGAATATATTTCATAGAACTTGCGAAACGTTCTGCAGAATTTAAATCACTTTCAATTATGAAAGATCGCACTATATTCGAACAATTCTGACCATGTACTTCACAACATCTAATTTTAAAGAAGCCACTGATTCACTAATATTACACTGCAACGAGTTAGCGAGCACTAAAACGGCAGATTTTATATAGCATTGCAGTCATTATAACTGAAGTGATACCAACTTTATTGAGTAAACTTATTTACGTTTGCTATTTCATTAGCGAATCATTTGTCATACGGTGATGACTGACATGTATGTTTACATGAACAGAATACATCCATTACTACTCAATTCATTCTACAGCTCGGATACTTTCGGAGTCAGATGATCATTATGAGGTTGACTGAATAGGGTTAGTCAATCTTGAATATGTATGCTGAAAATAATACGTGGTGCTTCGAATATCTCATTCATCGACAGATGTTACAATGTAAGATCATTCTAAACAATAAGTCGTCATTGTGAAGCAACAACTTACATCATTTAGTATTTTTCATTACGGTGTGAACCAATTGTGCGATCTATGAACTACTGTTTGCAGGATGCATTCAGGGTTTTATGCAATTATTCATTATAAAACACTGATTATAACTGCCCTCACATTATTATCCCTTAATCTTTACGACAGAACAATTAGATAACATAAACAGTAGACATAAGTAAAGTTTATTAATTAACATCATTAGATTTAACTGTTATAAATTTCTCACGTTTTTGAATATGTCGGAAAGAAGAACTTATCAGGACATTTATCAAGGACCGGGCAGTCCATGTAGTTGTGCGAAAGATTCAAACAAATACGCACCTCTTCCAGGCGTCCCACTCCTTTCTACAAAAATGAGAAACTGGTAGATTTTAGACATCATTTCACAACATCCACTATCAAATTCAGCTCCCAGGATACCTGTGCTAGGGAATCAACTACTGGTTGATGATACGCTTACCTGACCTTTTACATTGGTGCACTTCAAGGAACCATTATAACCGAATTCTTTTTTCAAAACGCTCCGTAAATTGCTTGTCTGTGAAAGTTAAAATAGAAGTTTATTTATAATGTGAATGAAGTGTGCTGATTCATATGCTTTCGTAACAATAGTTAAAAGTAATGGATGTGGTAAATAAAATGGAGTGCTGTTCGAAACAATTTTGAGTAAGGTCATTGGGATATGATATAGAAGTGAAGAGAGATAGTTATATCTTCGGATGTAAAGCAGTAGAGGCTTACAGAGGCGACCAGACATGGAAGCTCGCACTCCACTTATAGAGTAAATTTCTTCTTCTTATACAACTACTTGTAGTTATGGTTTACAGCTAGCTTACTGTGAAAGACAAAGGCTGAAAAACCAACGATTCTGACATTACCAGATTAACGTACACTTCATCGTGTCGAATATGTAAGTATTCAAGTGTACGTTGTTTCATGAGGTAATAGTCAATTATCTAGAGTAGAAACGAATTTACTGCTATTGCTCGTCAATCACTGAAGTTCTAAACCATTGTTTTGTCAAATTAAATTCATTCAGTGATCACCTGAGTTAAATATCTTTTATCACTGTGACAGATTTTATACAGCATTCGTATTACTTGGAGTCAGTTTGAAGTTCAATGGAAATTCGTTATTTATAGGTGAACAATAATACGGTTGAACATTCAATGGTATATTCCTTTTAAATAAGTTCACATTCCTTTTGATCATGCACAATTAGAGATGTGGCTAATGTTCGTACTGACCTCTATATAGTAGAGCACACATGATAGTGCTGTCATGAAAATTGATTCACTCTCTCAGACTATTTATCAATTGGCGAGTAAACTTACTTCATATTGTTTAGAATCATCAGGTGTGATATTATTTTTCATTAAATTCCTAAAATAATATTAAACAAACAGAAAGAAAGACTCGAGATGAATTAGTTTCATTTAACAAATATTTGCTTGCACAGTAACATTAAGCATCAAGTTTTCACTCAAACAGACACTGGTTGTTTGATCAACCGATAGGCATGTCAATTTATTTGCTCTTCTCAACCTAATTAATGTAACCCACTGAAAAGCCTCAATTCAGTGGAAAAACGGCATTTTAGTTTCCACTTGTGGGCCACAACACTCCCGTTCATAATTATTATGACTAGTCTGTTTCACGGGTTGACTAGGATTGTGAGGGCGATCAATATGGATAAGTACATTTCTAATCGGCACTGATCTACACAATTTTCAAAGTTTTTATAGAAACTTATTCATATGTTTAGTACAACATGAATCACTTACTCATGAAGGTTGAGCCCCTTCATCAGATCAATACCAAATTTAAAGTACTGTGTTTGATTACCGATTAGAGGGTCCTGTAGTGCACATTGACCATGTTTGTTAAATTCATGTTTCCTAAAATTGAACACAGTTCAAAACACTTCATACCACAAACACATGTCATTTGAAGGATACACGATAATGGCTTAAAACTGTATGCCAAAACAAACAACGTGATTTTATTATTTGTTGAAAGTTCCCTAATTTGAAACTTTGGAAAGTTGAATATTAAGCACAAAGTGATTAATCAATTGTGAATTGCATTTGGTGTCGTGTTTTATTCACAAGACCTGCACACAACTGACATCTATTCGAAGATACGTCCGTAATAGTAACGATAAAATGATAGCTTCTGAAAACGTCAATATAAAGGTAGCCTTTGTTACCTTGATCGCACTTATCATTTAACAAAGCTTATCGTCGAAAACTCGTTACAACCTGCAGATCATTCTGTTTTCTGTAGAAAACAGATTTTCATCTGGACTTCACTATACTACATTATTTTATAAGATATCTTACCAAAATGTTTCTGGACTGCTGTAGTTACTCAAACTTGGCCACAGACTTTCCAGATCGTATCGCAGACTCTGAAAAAATATGAGAATGAATTTAAAGAAAGGTTTTGGTGAAGGTTTGCATCAAAACAGGTAATACAAACAAGCGAGTTTTAAAATGTTTGATATGCAATCATTTTTTTGTTGTCAGCATTATCGTAAATTTTTGAACTTATTTGCTTCATGTGAAGTTGATCGCTCGAGGATACAACTTCAGCAGTATCTGCCTAGAGCAGAATAGCTTTCAGATTAATGACTATCAGTCAGCGGCTGCTTCAAATTCAGTTGTCCGCTTGATAATTTTACTAGACAGTCGATCAATACCTGAATTCTTTCTGACAACCAATAGGAAGTGGTGAGAAAATAATTAACAAAGCTGAACTTTGGATCTGACTCACCTTCAATAGCGTAATATTAAACTGTTCCTTTGAGGTACAATTTGGTAGTTTTTCAGGGATAATTTGGGGCCTGAAAATAATGATATGCGTAATTCATTAATGAATCGAAGATTTGTATGCATTCACTGACTTGTATATTTTGGATACCTGATCACCCATATTTATCACTAAGCCTCTATTATTTCATTGTGAAACGTGTGTATCACTTGAAGTAATTACATCATAGTAGTTGGAAGGCATACATAGAGGTGATCATTTGATATTGTCAACGAAATTACGCTGCGCCACAGCTTGCGGTATTGTTGTTACCGTGATAAAAAACTTTATGGTCTACTGTGAAGCAGTGGAACATGGACCATCTAGTTATGTGAAGCAGATCAATGAGCTCCACAATCTGAATTCAGTCAACAACATGGGCGTACTGAAAACGATAAGTCAATGGTCAGTATCCATTTCACGATTCAACACTGCTTCGTCAATATTAAATTCAATATTTTCGAGAACGCTGTTTGAGATGAGTGTACAGCGATGAAATGTTAAAACCTGTAGGTGTTTCGGATGAGCTTTCATTGTGAAATCGTAGTGATATTCATTAGATGAATCACAGCAAATCAAAAGATGACACAGATAATTTTCAATAAATTTCCATACTATGGTTTGTGCACAATCGGAAACATTTTTATGCACACAGTTTATAAATCAAATGTAATCTTACCACAATCCATGAATGGTTAAACCAGACAATCCCTTCGGTGGATCACGCTAAAAGAGAGAATTTCTAATGATCATTACTCAGTTGAACAAAGATGTTGATGAAAACAATATTTTCTGACGCTTATCAAATGCGATTCAATTGAATAGATTAATTTCAGAGATGAAATAAGTTGTTTCGGTTAGTTGCCTTCAAAAACTGAACAATAATTTATACACTCAAATTAACTCATCTAAAACCTAAACACAGGAAATGTAATTGCATGGCTAATAAATTGACAGTAATTATGTTTAATTTTGAACAATCTGTGAGAGCAATGTGCTGAATTACCGTATTTCAATGTGAATGAAATCTCCGTGTTCGGTGAAATATAATCATGCTTTTACAATGTGATTACAAATCTGTGCATGAATATCACAATGATCAGCGAATGACTCTGATCCGTATGCATGAACTGAAGAGAATGCTAAACATTGATCTTTTTATGTAGTACTTGAAAAAATTCATCTGTTTAACGTGAATCAATAGATTTGCGTTCATGAAAAAAGAACCACATTTTATGTATACGAAACGTTTCTTACTTTTTTAACTTGATAAAACGATGGTGGCCATGTTGTAGAGAATAAGTAGTAGTCAAAATTAACCATACTGCATCCAACACGTATGATGAATACAAGTGTTGATACAAGGAAAAACAGTGACCGGCAACCAATATACACGTCACATGATCGATGATGATTAAAATACATTCTTAAGAAATCCGAAGACATTGAATATCCCTAATTGACCGAAATATTTTTACATGTAACTTGACAAAATAAAATCATTCATCCAATGAATTGTCGATGAATAAATTTGACATTGCAAGCTGCAATCTACAATTTGGAGGATCAATATTTCTAACATCGTTTTGAATGCAACATTTTTCTCAAATTTAATCAGCGAAATACATCATCGCGCCTCTATGTCAATGAAGAGATGAGCGATGGTAAGCCGTAGAACCCAGGACGTGCGTTTCGTCTTGTTTGGAACTTGTCAGCAGAATTTACTCGAACCCAGTTACGTTCGCTTCAAATGTCATCACATTTTTCACATCGCTACTGAGTATGGATAGCCACGAGCTTGTAAAATCGGAAATAGTTTAATTTCAATTCGTGTCGGTAAATTGAATCTTCACGCTGATGTCAAACGCAGATAGCAATGATGCAGTGCAATTGCAACACTGTGAAATAACTATTGCCAATGCTTTTACGGGTCATAGAATCGAATTTTATCTCAAGTAATCTGCATTCTCTTAGTTTTCATCTCACTAGTGGAATTAATATTTCCCATGACAAACATTCTGCTAACTTTTATGAAAAACTACTATCACATTCATCAGTGATATTCAATGCAACTGTTTGCTGTTTTGAGCTGAGCAGTTAAATACATCACCAATTAGTACTATGTTAGTGATGCAGATCGACTATTTACTTCCAAGTAACATGAAATGATTTTACTAAGAGCTAACCAAATAATAAACATTTTACCGACCATTTCCTCATAAAAGAAACGTCATTACATTAAAACGTTATCTAAATTGAAGGAACCTGTCACAAAACTTTAGCGCAATCCGTGAGATATTGCTATTCAAATGATATTAATTACAATCCGATATATCAGTAAATGAAAATTCCTAACACCTAACAGAATCGGCTAATATTTGTGTTTCACATCACCGGTATGAAAAATATGTTCGGACAATTTTTTAATGAAGTGAGAAACGAAGTCAATAAATGAGGAAACGTGATAGAGAGTAATGAAGAATTTTATCTAAAATGAACAACGACTGACTATGGATTTCAAAAAATAAAGAACGGTTCATCACTTTCACCCGATTTTCAGATAACAGTCGATTTCAAGCAAACGATGAAAACAAAACTTCAACTCACTGCGCTCTCATCGTCACTCTAAATCTGTTGATGTATTTTGATAACTGAGTTTACGATCATTCGAACACCGTTATATATACACTGTGTTTTACGTGATTTTAGTTAGTGAAAGAAGATAGCACGTTCACAGAACAAATATTGCAATTATTATTGCTGATTGCATAACCTTTCATAATCTCACTCACTATGCTGAGTTGCATAAAATCACAATTTCCTCACACGTTTACATGAAACACAGCATGTATAACACATTGATAGTCATTATTTTGTGTCATGCACTATTTTGTCGGATCCAATTTATTGAATCATCAACCATCTTATAATGAACGAAAAACGACTGCATTACCAATTGGTTGTTACAAGTTCGGCTGAAATAATCAGCTATAATCTCACGGTTTCAAAGCTTATCATTATCAAATCTATCACTTCTTCATATAATAAAAAATGTTTCCTTGTATTGTTTTGACGGAGGTGTGTTTAGTTGATTCACGTTTGGTAGTGATTGCCCCACCTTCTGGATTCGAAAATTCAGTTTCTTCTATCCGTCAGCCTTTAAACACTGGTTCGAGTGTCAGCTGACAGAGGGAAGCAGACAATCGAACATCCAGACAAAACATGTCAAATAATCATCCACTCAGAAAAGAGAGTAAAATTATGCGTTTTGTTTTTTAGTCTGGTATATATAAATAGTTAGTACTAGAGGATTTCCGTGATGAATGAAAATATTTCAGAATTCCTCTCAACAGTGACCGTCAACTAATTCAGTGTCTGAATCAACTCATTTGGTTTACATGATATGTACTATAATGTGGGAATAGAACATTTTATTTGGTAATTTGCCATTAACTCATAATTAACGATACTTCGAAGTTTTAGATATATTTTTTGATTATTTCCGTATATTGACGGAAGTTTTATATCACAAATTGATCCTATCTCAGTCGTCATTGAAAACCAGAGAGCGATTTATATGGCAATTTTCAGCCGCGTGCATTCAAGAACTCACTGCTGGATTTTGAATTCACAGCGTCCTGTCTAACGTTCAAACGCCTTAGATTTGGAAAACAGTGACTCCATAAAATGGTGGCGTCTTAATTCAAGTAATGATCTTTTAGTACCTGCAATGGACAACTGTTTCATGCCAGACAACGCGGAGATTCGCTTGTCGTGGCTGGCTCCTAAAATGTCAGTAATAGCAACTTGAAGCTATTTATTAGCGATCTCACTAGTAATATCAGTACATCGAATAACAATGGACTGAATGTGATTCTCAATGTGTGTAAGGATATTTTCCGCTGAAACTCGTATCTCAAGTGCTAATTATTCCTTTTAAAAAATTTACTTTCATCATTGACAAAAACTCACATACACTTTATTTGTTTAAATTCGTGGTTCTTCCGTTTGATATCATTTCATCAGCTATCTCAAGTGTCTACTGAATTAGCTCAATGGTAATAATGACGTGAAGATCAAGCCTTTTGGTACTATTTTTTAAACCGACTGGTTAAATACAATCAAACAAAATTCATTCCTACTTCTGATTTTTCATGACGGATTGAACATAATTATTAGGTCTGTTGTGAGGCAGTGATTCACTGAAGACAATGATGTAGGGTAGCACAATTTTCTGAATTAGTTAAGTTAGGTGCCGGGTCAGTGGTCTAGATGCCTTGGACACGAGTGTGGATGCGCACTGCTGAGGGGTCTCATTCTAAGGCGAATGGTCGATCACATGCTTCCATGTTTTCAATGATGCTCTGGTTTTTTTACATTCATGAATTCAAATAATAAATGCGATGCCATCTAGTGAATTAAAACCACTCTTTTTCTCAAATATAAATGTGTCCAACGAATTCGATATCAACTGAAAGCAGTTACTCACAAAATCGGTTGGTCATATTCCTGTATTTCCGTTCAAAGTAAGATTATTCTCTAACTTCAGTGATTGATGTTATTAGTTAAAGCCTATTACTCCTCTTTGATTGTACACTACTATTAAATATCCCCGAACGATTGCTTACATGAATATAGTTAATGTTTGTAGATGAAAACAAAACTACTGAATACTCCTTGACCTTAAATTTGGAGGACAGTTTGTTGTAAAAGGAACTGAGACAGATGACAGCTGTAAGTTAGAGTTGCATATTCTGATAGTAACTTTCATGAGAAAAACTTGACTAACGATCGTTATGTTAACTTAGACTCACAATCTTTGAATGACAAATAATTTGAACGTAGTAATTAGTGAGATTGTTTGTGCTCAATGTGTTCTCAATAAGATGAGTTGATCCGTATAAACATATTAACAGAACAAGTTGACCGTTTCATAAATCGGAGTTTTCTTCAAAATTATAAAGTTTGAATGACCTAAACGCAGAGGCAGACTTTATTATCAAGCAGAAAAATAAGGCCACACAATTTATGTCGATTAGGGTGAACTGAATTTATATGTTGACACCTAAATGTTTCAACAAGTAATCTATAGACATTGGTAATCAGACCTGGATAAAACCATCAACGTTTTAAATAGTCCCGAATTGGCTGCCCCGGTTGATAAAAAAAGACTGTAGTGCGGAGAAAAAGAAATGTAAGGAAAAAAGCTGCAGGCAATACGCGGGCTGTTAGCAAGTAGTTGGTGAACTCCCATTATGAGTCACAAAATACACTTACAAAGTTAGATAGTAAGATAGAACTCCAACCTGGCATGACTGAGAATAATTTAATCTCATCGAATAATATTGTGAGCAATTTGCTGGAGTTAAACGATCCTGATATTAAACCTAGACACGCGCATGTTATGTAGAAGCTAGAAGAATATATCGGAAGCATCTCACCAGATAATTCTAAGAGCGTTCAGGTCAAGCGATTGGTTAGTATAGGTAAGAGGAACAACGGCAATGTTGAACCTCAATCCTATAGACTCCTTGAGCTAATCTTAGGGTCTTGATCTTCTATTAAGTAGCGATTTTAGTCACGACAATACCAGCATTCGACTAAGACCTGATATATTTCTTGAAGGTAGAATAAGAAAGGAAAACAGTGCTAGCTGAACTAGATTCCCGTCGACAAAACGATGAGGAAAATTTCCAATTAGTGGATTTTCGGATAACAGGCTTTTGGAAGTGAATGGTTGCAAAGCCTGTTTGGATTGGCTGTTCTTCCTATTAGTTTTATATGTCAACGCTCGTAGTAAATCCTATGAACTAGGAGCTTGATAATAGGAAACTTTATTGCACCTGATATTAGTTGGACTGAGATGATCACGGAAGTGTCTATAAACGTCTTCGATAATATGTTCCTGATAACAGTAATAGAGCATATATTAGTACAACATGTATCGAAGCCCACACGTTTTGGTGCGAACCAAGTTTCCCAAGCACAATCCTTGGTCTTCTCTTTTGACTTTATGTAAACGAATTAACGTTTTTAGCAAAATCATCCGTTCCATTTTTCGCCAATGACATTTGGATGAGATTTGGAGACCCGTGCACAGCATGTCAGATGGAATAGTATTACAGGATAATCACAACTCATTGGCGGCATGGATGAGCCGATGATCACTTAACTTGAGTTTTAACAACAGTGTGATGATGAAGATAAATAACTATAATGACTCGTATCACTTCATAATATGTGGATTCGTACTACCCAAAGTAAGAAACTATAGAGGTTTAGTAGTAATACAATGCAGTGATCTCTAAACCAACTTTCACTGTTAAACTTCTGCTGCAAGGAGCTTTAGGGCATTTCGGTATATACGTAGGTGTTTCTAGTATTTGGATGAGGAAAGTTTTGGTTTATTATATCCGACGTTCGTGCGACAACATTTAGAATATTGGATTCAAGAAGCGAGACATTGTTTCAAGTATGAAGCGGATATGCCAAAATAAGTTCAACAACGAAGGACTAAATTGGCAAAGGGTCTATCTGGCCTATCTTATGAAGACAGACTGGAACACCTTAGCCTATTTTCGTTATCTTACCACGGTATACAGGGTGATCTAGTACTGAACGATGGCCTTGATATTAATATGTCTCATTTTTTCCTTCCGTCTGAGACTGACCATTAGACAGGACGCTCAAAGATAGTTAAAAAAACGAGATCCAACCGTCTACATCTTCAGTTTTGTTTCTCGTACTGAGTAGTGAATTACTGTTATCCCCTGCCTAAACACGTAGTATTAGGATCTTCTGTTGACATTTTTAGACGATATTGGACCTTCACAGTGTTACAAACTACAAGGATTAATATAGGTTGATAGACCCCCTATACATATTATTAAAGACTGAAAACTGAGGACTAATATATCGTTATATCTATTAACCACCAACATATTCAGGTGTGTTTGTGAAAAGTTTATGACCATTCGCTGAAGAAGTCACACAAGGCCCAATCAGAGATACCGTGGTTGCTGGCAATGTACATCGAAAACAACGTACATTATGTAAACATCTATTTCCGAAGTGCTTATAATTCATTAACAATCAGTTAGTATTAATCGTCAATACCGATTAAAAAAATATGAAACAGAAACTCTCCACAAATACTTTTTGCTGAGAATGTTTATAGTGCAACGATAATAGAATAATGAACGCAGTCAATATTGTTATTATTACACACAATATTTCACATGAATGAGGATCTTCGGTTATTATAACAAGATAAGTGTGTCAAATAAGATGTATTGTTGGGAAGACACATTATCGTTTCTGATGTATCTACAGTTGATCAATTACATCTTATCACATGTTGCAATTTTGTATATGAGTATTTTTACAAAATGTCATATCTCTGCGGTTTGACAAAGACTACCGTGTAATTGAGAATGTAGACGCTTTTATGATCGATGTTTACACGAGTCTTGTGGAATCGATGGTTTTTAGGCATATAAGCTTTAATTAATAATCGTTAATGTTAATGGTAATAAAAATGTTTTATGGAAAAGTGTTTCGAAAGTGTTTTTTTCAAACATATTCATGAGAGTGGACACGCATTCAACAGTATAGCGAACAGATGCACTACTAGCTTACTCAAAACTGCGTTAATAACAGTTAACTGTCTACTGTTTTCGAGAGTAACATGTAGCAATTTTATCATTGTCGATATTTGTTGCCTGTCAATCAAAAGTACTTGATGCTTGAAGATTGTGTTTGCGTCGACATCTTTATTACTGAAAATGCTGAAACGGTTTACTATCGGTCACCCAGTAGTGAAACGAATGAAGCACATAGTCCAAAGCTATGCTTACTGGCCACTCAAGAAGCAAACTATCATGGACATTGTAAGCAGATGCATGCAGTATCAAACAAATTAATCTTCAACATGCAAGGCTAAAACCTGAGTACTTTGGTCCAGAAAACACAAAAGATTTACCTGTCAAATCAACCATTTACAATCCAATATTGATGCGGTATGTTTTTGAGACACATTTTAAGGGGCTCCACTTAAATCGAGAGGTAGGTATATGTCAATCGAGTTACTATGATACTTCTTATTTCACAATTACGATGTTTTAAAACGGCAAAAATAAGACACGTTATATTAGAAATAACAATGTTATATGTTCAAAATGATGAACGTTTGAACTTATTATGACATAAAAACTGTTAAACTATGTCATTTGTAAATGACATAGAACGTTGAGTAGAAGTCAAAAGTACCTGACACACATGACATTATTTACCACCCACCGATCAGTTGTACAGGTCAGAATGATTTGTAGCAAAGTGTCGATTAAGGATATTTTGTCATATGACTATTATTAAGAGAATGACTTTTCTAACTTGCAAAATGACATAATAACGAAGTATGTATGTCGTAACAGGTATAAACGTTCACCATTTTGAACATATAACACTGTCCAATCCATTCATGTATACTTCACTGTGGCCTCTGTAATATATCACAATATTTATGGACTTATAACTGCGAAGCTTGACGGTGACGGTATGGCAGAAACAATTTTGGGCTCAAATAGTCTTTAGTTTTTTTGAATGCTTCACGATAATGAAATTGTCTACGTGATCAGAGTCATATATTCATTGGGTCAACGTATTAAAATGGAACAGAAGTCTACTGAGGTATGATAACGCCTACTATGTTAAGGTAAAACATAGGAATTTAAAGAATCTTACATGAGTAGCAATAGAAAGAAATCAGAAAACAGTTCAAATAACATGAAAACATAAATGGAGAATTCTAAAGAAAGATTTATAATGGTAAGTTTTTTAATCCAGGATGCACTTTGTGTCCTAGTTTCTTGGAATGTTTGTAAATTAAGGCAAAACGAGGCAATCCACTTTATATGCGCATATGTTTGTAAAAGACTGATCAATTGTATTCCTAAAGAACAATGAAAAGATACAAGTAAACAACACCAAGTGAAATTGAACTTCACTAAATTGCACAAATGGGTGGCTGTTGGGTCTCAGTAGCTAAGTGGATAACGTGATGTTGTTTGACGTGAAAGTTACTAGGGTCCAGTCTGGAGGTGAACATCAACTGTGAGATGCTAGTATTTCCGACTTGGGAGTCAGAGATAGCACGAAACACGCGTCATGGGTTTCACTGCTAGCCAGTTCCATCTTTGTACATATAGATGTTTTATAAATGAAAAAGTTGATAAAAATTTGATGACTTAATTTTATAACGCAATATTCAGTTAGTGTTAGCTCTAAACAAAGTTACGAAAAGTTGAAGGTATCAGAAAGAAAGGGTTTCAACCATGTAACGATATCTAAGTAGAAATTCAGTTTTAATTTAAGAGCTAAATACTGATGTTATAAACTCCTATGACTTCTGATATTTGTTTTATATTGCTAACATCTGGTATATATTCATTAAGAATTTATGTATGACGTGATCAGTATAAACTCAAAGGGAAGGTTCGCGCCCTCAGAAGTAGCTGGGTAATAAATAGTCTGACATTACTTTCAAATAAATGCATGCACAAATCAAACGATATTTCATTACACACACGAAAGAACATAATGTAAACCGACTCAGAAGATATGTTAGAGCAACTATCCCACAACTAATTTCGATTGTAGCATTGGTTAAACCCTTTTATTAACGTACTTAACATACAATGCTATTTGAAAAATAACGATTTTGAAGTTTCTCTTAAGCTATAAAACGACTTAGGATTGCTACAAGTATACGAGAGATGAAAATAATTAAGAAAAAAGAACTTATTACTCCAGTAAGATACGACGCTCGAATAAGTGCTGTGCAGTCGTAGTTTGGAGTGATGCTATTAAGTGCACAATTAACCACATATCCATGTGCATGGGACATATATACATAGTGAAGATAAAACGTGTCTGAAAAGTTAGTTTAAGTGTAACACAAGTTTTTGTCTCAGATAAGAACTTTAAATGCTTAATGATGAGATATATTCAGAGATAAAAGAGAGAGAGCAAAGAATTGAACATCTAGTGAAAAGGCTCAACCGAGATGATATTAATAATTGTGTAACGAATATCGACCTCTGAATTTCATGGCATATGGAAGTTGCAATATTCCGTATCTCAGGTTGTTTGTCATCACGAAACCTAAGTTTTATAACATAATATGGTTTCTTAAACGGTAGTCACACATGATCGTCTGGTGTATGGCATCCATAACGCTTTACTCTGCAGGCATAAATCATTCTTGGTTGATCTTTACCGAAAAAACTAAATTTAATTCAAATACATCAGTACTTAAAACAGTAACTAGTTGGGTAATTCAAGGGCATGTGCAAAGGCCACTTTTATTCGGACAGCATTCGTAGCTGCAGTAACTAAGAAAAGACTATTCTGTATTCTGAATACTTGAAAAAATGCGCTAATGTCAGAAAGACGAAATGTATAACACATCTAATTTGTGAAGCAGGAATAAAACGAGATGAAACTATGGTGAAAGAAGTATCAGGATCAATTAAATGTGAACAAATGCTGTTCGCTTTAAATCGTATGCAGCAACCACGGGTTATCTTTTGAAGTGGATGATGTTCCAGTATCAGAAAAGTATATTACCTTTGACTTTGGTTTTAACGTTCAGAAGATAAAACTTAAATCATTTTGACAACACACGTAGTTATAGGTTGTATAACTTGCCATTTCCATGACAGTGAGTCTATGCAAGTAAAACTAAGAGTTTGTGTCTGCTTGGCGTCCAACATCTCCAAGCATAAAGAGAACAATTCAAGTGTTATTCAAAGTTGAAAACAAATTCGTAGTGATTCTACTCCTTAATTATTTCAATTCTTGTTTTTGCTCGAATGGTCGATTACGGTGGGTCAAACCACATTTGAGAACCGTATCGTTAAATGGATGTTAGCAACAAAGAGAAACTAATACGTGAATGCTACATTCGAATTCGTATACTCTGACTCGGATTACCTCAATTTCCCCAGGGTTACATGATGTGGCTAACCAACATCACAAAAGGATTTAAACGCGGAATTTCCTCGCTTTTATTTATCCTAATAATAATATCGTCTGTATTCTTATTTGAAAGTTCTGTGCATTAGTAAGACGTGGTCACATTTATTGGTTATGTAACTGAAATTGTTAAACATCAATTCAAAATGCGAGTAGAACTGAATTGCATGAAAGAACTGAAGAAAGTGAATGAATGCAATTTTTTATGAGATGACATGTTGAGACCTGGTTCTCAAACTCAAGTTGCTCGTCAACACTGGTCCGATGAAACTTTCTTTTCGTTTTACTTTTCCTTACACTCGCCTCAGCTGGTAGGTTGGAAAATTCCGTTTCTCCTATTTGTCTGGTTTTAGACATTAGGTTTAGTTTGTAGTGATGGAAAGAAGCAAACCGTCAATCGTCCACACAGACCGTGACAAGTAATCTTCCACTAACACAATAAAGTACAATCATACGTAGTGTTTTATAACCTAGTACGTGTAAATATACAGTATTAACGTCTTTCCATAATAAACGAAAATATTTCAGAATTCATCTCATCTTGCGACAACCTATGCATAACTTAATCATAATAAACATGTTATTTTCATTATTCACTTACATTAAAGTCTAACTCTGCCTGTAGCACTTCTTTTGTTGCTGCCGGTCCCAAGCCTGAGTAAAGGAGGAGGATTGGGCATGGGGTTAGCGTCCCCGTCTTCTAGAAGACTAACTCGCTAAAAAATCGCTTACCAGAAAAAACAATGCGAACCATTTTAACTCTGCCCTGGGAGTTAGAAGGTCATCATCTAGAAGAATTATGCTACTTTATGGTGAAAGCCGAGTTTCTTCGGAAGCCACGAGGCCGATGCCCCTTGTAACAACCAGAGCAAAAATTTTTATAGGTAAATGGAACGTTCGAACAATGTGGGAAACGGGAAGACCAGTGAAATAGAAACGGAAATGAGGAGATACAATTCGGCAGTACTGGGAACCAGCGAAACCCACTGGACCAAAGATGGACAGAAAAGGCTAGCTACGGGAAAGATGCTGCTATACTCCGGTCACGAAGAGGACAATGCTCCACACACTCAGGGAGTCGCTCTAATGCTGTCCAAAGTAGCACGAAATGCACTTGTATGATGGGAATCTTACGGATCTAGAATCATCAAAGCATCATTCAAAACAAAGAAGGAGGGTATCTTAATGAATATTATCCAATGTTATGCACCCGCCAGTGATAGCAACGATGATATCAAAGATCAATCTTACGAGCGGCTGCAGTCAATCATAGAGAAGTGCACACGAAACGACCTCACAATTCTGATGGGAGATCTAAATGCCAAAGTCAGAATAGACAACACCGGATACGAATATATTATGGGACGACATGGACTGGAAGAGAGAAACGATAATGGAGAAAGATTTGCAAATTTGTGTGCATTCAACAAATTGGTCATAGGCGGCACAATATTTCCACACAAGCGTATACACAAAGCTACATGGATCTCACTGGACCACACTACAGAGAACCAGATAAATCATATTTGCATCAACCAAAAATTCCGAAGGACAATGGAAGATGTGAGAACCAGGAGATGTGCTGACGTAGCTTCAGATCACCACCTAGTTGTAGCCAATTTAAAACTGACGCCAAAAAAGAACTGGACATGTGGACAAACAGCACTACAAAGGTTCAATACAGCCTTCCTTAGAGATATTGACAAACTCATTGAATTCAAGATAGCTCTCAACAACAGGTTTTAAGACTCACAAGATCTACTGAAGGAAGAAGAAACTCGTATGGAGGACAACTGGAAAGGCATCAAAGAAGCATTAACTTCAACTTGTCAAAAGGTTCTGGGCCTAAAGAAACACCATCATAAGGAATGAACCTCTATAGAAACACTGGACAAGGTCAAAGAAAGGAAGAACAAGCAGACAGCAATTAACAACAGCCAAACACGAGCAGAGAAAGTCCAAGCACAAGCTGAGTACATGGAAGCAAACAAGCAAGTTAAGAAAAGCATTAGAGCCGACAAGAAGAAATACGTGGAAGTGCTAGCAAGGACGGAGGAAAAAGCTGCTAGAGAAGGAAATATGAAACAGTTGTACGATACAACGAAGAAACTAGCAGGGAAATACAGTATACCAGAGAGTCCGGTCAAAGACAAAGAAGACGAGCCAATCAATGAAATTCAACAACACCTGAACAGATGGGTAGAATACTTCGAGGAACTCCTAAATAGGCCGGCTCCAATGAATCCACCGGACATCGAAACAACACACACAGATCTTCCTAAAGATATCAATCCACTAACGACGGAAGAAATCACAATGGCCATCAGACAAATCAAGAGTGGTAAAGCAGCACGGCCCGACAACATACCAGCTGAAGCACTGAAGTGGGACATCGAAGTAACTGCAAACATGCTTCACCTTCTATTCAAAAAGATTTGGAAGGAGGAGCAATTTCCGATGGACTGAAAAGAATGAAACCTCGTCAACATTCTAAAGAAAGGGGATCTGAGCAAATGTGAAAACTGCAGAGGCATTACACTATTGTCAATACCAGGGAAAGTCTTTAATAGAGTGTTGCTGAACCGAATGAAGGATGCGGTAGATGATCAACTTCGAGTTCAACAAACTGGATTCCGTATGGATCGGTCGTGCACAGACCAAATTACAACGCTGCGGATCATCGTCGAACAATCAGTTGAGTGGAACTCGTCACTATATATCAACTTCATTGATTATGAAAAGGCATTTGACAGTGCGGATAGGAGGACATTATGGAAACTTCTTCGAGATTACGGTGGTGCATGGAGGACAGCTGACAGATGCACTCCAAGTAAAGACCGTAGTCAGACAAGGCTGTTTACTCTCCCCCCCTCCTCTTTCTTCTGGCAGTCGACTGGATTATGAAGACCTCGACATCTGAAGGAAAACACGGAATACAGTGGACAGCTCAAAATCAATTAGACGATTTGGACTTTGCGGATGACATAGCCCTACTATCACATACACACGAACAGATGCAGATGAAGACAACCAGTGTAGTAGCAGTCTCTGCATCAGTAGGCCTCAATATACACAAAGAGAAAACCAAGATACTCAAATTCTAAGCAGAGAACAGCACTCCAATCACTCTTGATGGCGAAACTCTGGAACGTGTAGAATCCTTCACATACCTGGGGAGCATCATCGGTGAACAAGGAGGTTGATATGCAGAAGTAAGTGCGTGGATTAGCGAAGCAAGGAAAGCATTCCTACAATCGAAGAAAATATGGAACTCAAAACAACTTTCAACCAATATCAAAGTGAGAATCTTCGTTACTAACGTCAAGGCAGTTCTAATGTATGGAGTTGAAATTTGGAGGACTACTACAACCACCATCAAGAAAGTACAAGTATTTATAAATAGCTGTCTACGCAAGATACTCAACATCCATTGGCCCGATGCCATCAGCAACAGCCTTCTGTGGAAGAGAACAAACAAACTTCCAGCTGAAAAAGTAATTAGGGAAAGACGATGGAAATGGGTGGGACATACATTGTACAAACGGCATCTAGAGGCAAGCTCTGTAGGGAAGCGCAAAAAGAAAAAGGCCAAGGAACACATTACGTCGGATAATAGAAACAGATGTGAGAAGGATGAGTTACAACTGGAAGGAGCTGGAAAGAATTGCTCAGAACAGGGTTGGATAGAGAGTGCTGGTGAGCGGCCTATGTTTCTTCACGAGGAGTAACAGGCGTAAGTAACCAACTAAGTACTTACATTAAAGTCTAGCATACTGACGGGCTTCATTCAACTATTCACATTAGGTATGTTCAGTTCACATCACCATAACAACTGAACCTAAAAAAATCAGCTTGTAATATTCAGAATGGTAGCGTGACAAAAAGCAGCTCAATGGTCATCACCAAAATGTGTCTCACAATATATACTTGACGGAGCGTTGTAGATGTAAACTCATGTGGGCGGATTTTAAATGAGCAGTTACGAATGCTGTTACGTGAAGGCTTCATTTGAAGCGGAGTGGATAAATGGTGAAAAGCCATTCATGCTGTCGATTAAACACGAGTGATACTGCTATTCCACGTTGAAGGTGAGTTGCTAATGCGAAAGTTGACTGACTAAGAGTAATTAACAGAAGTGTCAGAAATTCAATCTTTTATTACAATATATACGACACATCGTATCTCAGTTAGGAGAGAGATACATGTGCTTGCATTGGAGTATATCAGTGGAGGTTTTGTAAATGTAAAAGTTAAAGTGTGAAGAAACAAATGCGATCAATCTGTGTGGCAAAGTGGCGAACTTTTATTTAGGTCGTAACGAAAATACACCGAGCCAAATCAGTCAGTCAGACAGCTTCAACGTAGGTCTAGGCACATATGTGCGTCGGTTCAAGTTGCTATACCCTATTAACACTGCAAGTTGAACACCACTTTCATTGAACCAGTTAATTCAATGAAGCATATAAACAAAAGAAGTATTTTTTTAGGTATTTAGTAGAGGGAAAGAGAATTAAATCGAAAAATTATGGTATGAAACGATTTCAATCTCATTTGGCTTAAAAAAGTATCTAGAAATGTTTAACCAAATCGGTGTTGGATCAAATCGTCTGTGGAACAAGCAGAAGGAAAAGAATGACCTTGCATTGTTTTGATTAGACATTTTTCAAGACAACCATTATATGTGATTTGATTTGAAAAATTTATGGAACTTCTTTGTATATTGTACTAGTCCGGCTACTCATGTTTTACTGTAGATAAACCAGCTATGGAATAAAGCATTTGATTGTATTTCGTGCACTCTCTTTACAGTTCCATTTGATGCATGAAAATAGTTGGCCGATAAAGAAGCTGTGTTGTAGACATTTTAAAGTTGTTGACAGGAGGAATTAAACATATCACAGTTCTGGGAGATCTTAATAAAAACATGGAAACGGTATTTGAATTAAATGGCTTTTTAAAATAACCGATTTTGATAATTGACAGAATCCAAAGCGGATAAAATCTCGGTCCGATGTCGAACGATCAATTAAGGAACAAACTTCCAAGAGCTCAATCAATATAGCAAAGCACATACAGCCGCTACGCTTATCTGACCTCTGACTCACATGTAATTTGTTTCACGCATGCATTAAATGGAAGTTTAATATTTGAATTCTTGATAGCGCTCTATCCCTATAATAATTGTGATCATGTAGCACAAACATTCATGTGAGCGTCGAATGTCAATATGTACTGACCTGGAAAAAATTGCTTGATTGTCAGGAAGGGTGATGTGGCTAATGACTATCTATCGCATCAACGGAATCAATGTGAGCTAAAGAGGTAACTTTTCTTTCAAAGCAATCTACTTCTGAACTTGCCTTCATGAGTTTCCATTGATTACTTGAAAATTCAAAATGTGCACAGTTCTGAAGATCATCATCGTGTCTGCTAGGGTACCGTGATCACACAACACCACCAAAAACATCCTTCAAATTGTTCTTGAGGTCAAGCCACTGTTCTCGAAGTGAACACAAATCAATAAATTGTAAGTTATATTGACATCACGAAGTCAACATCTTCAAATTTAACTCTATGTACCAAAGCATTACTGGTCGGGTCTCATTCCACCGTGAGTCGATCATTCAAATTTACTACTCGACCAAATATTTATCAGTACTATCTTTAGATATTTTGTAATTTCTCATTAAGTTCAGATGAAATCAACATAAAAAACTTCCGAACTGGATGGGTAAGAAACTTCGTGAAAAAAAAGAATTCCTAAAACCGAAATGCCGTTATTTCATATTCCTCTCAGTGTCTGTTGGTAAAATAATCATCTAGTTGATAAGTCGTCGAAGAATCGACCTTTACGTTTGATGACTTATTTTCTTCATCCTACTTGATTTCAGAACTTGTGCATTTTAGTTGAACGTTACAAAGGCAAAAAGTAAGGATTCTTACTACAATTTCAATTCAGACGTATCCAATGAACATCGCTTAAAATTAATGGTCTATAGAAAACAAATATGATAATGATGAGCATTGAATCTGTGATAGTATAAACGATCATTCTATTGAAACATGTGCCATGGCTGGTACTATTGAGAGAACTGTCGTGGAGTCAAGGAGCATCGAAATGGGAACGCTCAGATGATAAAGAGTTAGTTCTTCGTCGATCGTCATATCGTTGATGATTCAATGGATTAGATCCGACAAAAAAAACATGCATGGAATATTTATACTCTGTCTCACTTCAAAAGTATCCAGACTAACAAAATGATTGTTTCACAGAAAACTGATCATTTGAAAATTCGTGAATTTGACAAATGATCAATTTCAAAATTCTTATAACGGTGAATCTGATTAGATCGTCAAAGAGCAGAATAATTGCATTTCAGCATGTGTCCGCAAACTCCTCGAATTCACCAATTTTTTTGTAAGCAGACGACAACCAAGGTATATTAATGTGAAGCAAAACTGAGCCTAAACTCAACATTTGCAAATCGTTCTTTGCTTACCATGAACGATTTGGAGGATCGAATATGTTTCAGGACATTCTTGGACTAAATAGGATTCATTTGCACCTTATAGATTACTTATCATTTCATCGTGATCAGCATTATTACAGGTACTTAAACCGTCATAACGTACCAATATTGACGGTTTCTTATAGTTTCATTAGGTTGATAGTAAGATGCACCAAACATTGTAGAGTAAATAAAGTCATTATCATCATTATTTGCATGTTTCCGACTAACATGGAATTCCATTTTACGAAATCGTATACATCACTATTTAAACTCCATATATTATTAATGCAAACATCCATGCAACGTAATATATTCACTTTTGACTTGGCTCATAATATCATATAAATTCGTGATTTTTCACTGAAGTTGGTCAATTGGATCGATTTGATCGTGTTTATTGATTTCCTATCATCCTGAATGTCGAACTATTGAAAATGTTCTTGAAATTAATTTCGTTTTATGGAAAGACAAGAGGTTTCCAATCAAAGAGTTACGGAATAAGCGCGAAAGTGATTAGCTTCAAGAGAGAAATGAGTGAAACCCAGAAAAATTTCAACGATGTATCTAGAAAATTATTCGCTTATTTGAATCATGCGTTATTAGCCATCTTGATGATAGAAAAGTCAGGCACCAGTTCATCGATACAAACAGGATTTCCAATAGTCTTGAAAAATTGCTGTGGATTGTCAAGGCAGATTTTACCTTTTTGACGCTTGGTAATATTTGTGGGGATTCAACGTGGACAACATTACAGCACATATCATAAGTGGTATTGGCAGAGAAGCATTTCGCGTTTCGGAGAATCGACCAGATCTTGAACAATCCAATCTTCATTAGTATGTGACAACTTGAAGATAATTTTGGAAAACACATTATTGGAAACACATGAAACTGCACCATTCAACAAATTAGTTTACAACACACTATCTATGCGCATCAGTGGCTGATAAGCGTTATCCTAGAACAGAAGTGAGAAGAACATTGATTAGGAATGGAAAAGTTTTTTGCTAAACCGAATAGGATGTTTAAGATGCTAAATAGCTGAAAAACGACGTAATGGATATTTGTTTCGTGTGGAAAATTTTACTCTTGCAGACCGCACAGTGTCACCGTTTATTTTTCACACACAAATCGCTTCATCAGTCATCTGTGGCCATCAACTACCTAACATTCACTGAAATGTTTTGATTTATCAGAAGAAATACCTGATGCATTAAGTTACATACTGCTTCAGAACATCACTTTGGTAGTAAAATCTATTTGAGTGTATGTTGTCTATATACTCTTGTTATCACAAATAACTAATCGTAGTGAACACTATGTTTACATATTTTTTTCACTGAAATCTTGTTGAACCGTTAATTAAAAGAACATTTGTAGACACACATTTCACACACGTTAACTTATGTATTCACAAGACAAACAACTGATTCACTTTATTAGCAATTCGATGCATTGCAATGTTGATATTAGGACTAAATTTTCGCCGGTTTAGTATTTTACGTGTGCATTTTGTGCGAGTTGCCACAATAATACCTATTATAGCACAAGTCTATAATTGATCCCAGTTGGTCAGGTTACCTACAGCTAGGTACATCCAAAGGTCATTGTTCGTCTATTCATGTTGTTATCTTAATTGACATTGGATTTTGGTCTCAATGCTTAATAACTGACACATACCTTTCACATCAGTTCATCTAAGTAGCACACACGAAAATTCCTTTATTACTGCTCTGACAATTATTCATACATATTGGGTTAAAAACTGTTACTATTGTTTTCATTAGTGCATGAAGAATGTAACCCCCGCTCATTCCATATTACCATTAATTGGTGAAAAATAATGTCTTCTTAAATTACTCACACACTTCTGGTTGTGTAGTGTGTACTACTGATATGGACAAATATAAGTAGGATGCATCATAAATGGAAAGTAAAATGTCTGGAAGAAGGTTGAGAAAATCGAAGAAAAGAGTACTAGAAGAGAAAATGATTGTTGTGGAGGAGAAGAAACGATCAAGTCTGAGACAATTGATTGATATTTTACGAATGAAGTATGTTCTGTATGGTTCTTAGATTTCATCAAGACATCCTGTAATTTTATATTCCAATACATTGTACAAGTCTCCCACTTGATTCTCATTGAATTACATTCAGTTGACCGCATTTGTTTTCTCGTTCACTGGAGTTGAACTTCTTTGTGCACAATTTATCTCATCATTGGTTATCAACATTTAATCAATCAATGTTTGCACGTTTAAGAAGAAGTAACACATTCCAGACTTTACTATTAGCAATCTTATAAATATTATCAGTCTAAATGAATGTATGGGGAATTTTCATATATCAATAAAAAGAGATGCCATGGTTGAATATCATATTTTCTACGTCTAAGAATTGTGAGACTGAATGCATGAATTCAACTGAACAAACATGGGTTTGTAATAACCATGGACTCATTCAATGAAATCTTGTAGACAACAGTGAAGTTATTCGTCTAACATAATTCAGCCGTTTGTCACCACGTTAATCTGGATGAACGTCCTGTAAATAATTGAATCGACGATGGAATCCGTATTTTGACGATGAATGTGTTTTGACACGTTGTATGAAATTGGTTCGGTGTAGTGATCTGAATATCCATCTGTAAAACGCAAACTGCGATTGTATTTACACAAAGCACTTCTACTGACAACAATGTCAGAACCCGCTTCAACAAATGTGATGTAACTAAATTATTGTGAAACAAGACTGCAAATTACTGGATATTTAATCATGTCCAGCTTTCTATTGGTTCATTATATCATGTAATTTCAATACGGGGTTCTAGCTAGTCTGTAAAATAATCTTAAATGAAAAATAACAAAGTACAGTACTACTTCACATTGTAAATGTATGCTTAGCTACTAATTTGAAATAAATTAAAATTAGATTTTAAGAAATTGTAGATGATTTTTTCTAGTTAGTCTATCAAAATAATCTTTCACAAATGAAAGAACAAACATGGAGATATGGTCTTATATCCGTTCATTCACCTATAACTTAAAATCGGAAGAAATATCTGAATGTAGAATGTGAAGACTTCATAAACACTAAGTATTCAGGACTTAATCATTATTTTTAAGATTAGTGTTATGGTCAATGGCGGACTACAATATGGTAATGTCAGCAATCAACCGTAGTAAATTTTGATTAGATATACTTGGAACTAAATAACCGTTAAATTCAGTTAGTGTTGTTTGATTGTATCTCTCCATTGACTTCGGCACGGCAATTAATCAGTCTCTTGTTGGAACATGTGCATCCTGTGCAGTTTGCCTCGATATTGCTTTAATTCACAAGCACTATAAGCAAAAATATATGATGGTTAGCAGCGGAATCAAATTTGATGCGCTTTCCGTACTTTTTGACACTCGTCAGCAGAATTTCTGTTCATCTCAGAGATGATAATAATTCCGGTAATCAAACCTAGTACCGTTAACCTTAAAAGACTTCCCGTTATCCAGTTATCTATTTAGTCTTGATAGTCACCTGCTTGGTCTGTAGGGTGAAGTTTAAATGCATTTATTAATTTTACTTGAAACTTCCCATTCATCAATCCTGAAACCAGTCCTCAACGTCAGTGGAAAGATTCATATAAACAGATCCAAGTTTATATAAATCTTACTTCAAAACTAAATGGAGACGAATAGATTCCAGACATGAAGTTTCAGTCTAATCCAGGTCGGCAATTACACAATTTTTCTAGTATTATGCTGGATAAGACTGAGTTGAAAGCGTTACTATTGGGTTACAGGTTTTGTGACTTCAAGAAAACGGTTAATAAAATGGACGCTGAAATTCAATTTCCTTCAGATACTTAATTCATGGATATAATTTGAATGGGATTTCGACGAAGAAACATAAGGAAATATTGAAAAACTTTAATGACAATTTATTAATCACGAAACCAGACAAAGGTTATGGTGTAGTGCTCATGCGTGAAAACAACTACATAAACAAAATAAAAGCTTTTTAAATGACAAACTTAAACTTCAGAAACCGGTTGGGAATAATGACATGGAAACAAGATTGATAAACAAGTCACAGAATCAGTGAGGCAAATTAAACAACAAGGTTTTATTTCAGAGAATGTGTTCGAAATGTTGAAACCTTCAGGAACGATTACATCAAGGCTATATGGCCTGCCAAAAATACATAAAACTGGCTAGCCCTTACGAATCGTTTTAGATATGAATAGCTCAGTCTATCATTATAAAGCAAAACGGTTGTTGCAGATTTTCAAATCATTGTATTAAGGAATTGTGAAGCAGTGTCAAAGATGTATCGTAATTATTCACTTACATTCCCTTTCTTGAAAAAGTGGATTTCACTTGCAAGGAATTAACAGAGAAGCGCATGTAAACCGTTATTCCCGCATTCCCTATGAAACAGTTAACTCTTCGATGCATGATGAATGTCCAATCACAATTTGACAACGAATACTATTGACAACATGATGGGGTAGCCATAATGTCATTACTAGGCCCTCTAGTGGTGGACATTTTCCTTGAAAACTGGAAAATGGACCACATTAAAAACACGATTAGCCATTTAATATCGTACTATCGCTATATAGATGATACCTTCTTAATATTGGAAAAAGATCATGAAAAAGACAATTTACATAATACATCTAATAACTTTCATCCATCAATTAATTTTTAAATCAGACGATGAACAGAACAATGGCATATCATTTTTCAGTGTCCAACTAACTAGAAGAGCAGATGGAGTTTTAAAAAGAGGGTCACACAGGATATCTGTAGCCGGAAAAAACACTCATTTCTAAAGCGCAGTACCAATCAGATACAAAATAACTTGATAAAGATCCCTACTCATCGTGCTGGAATGATTTGTTCGGATGACACTACTGTAGGTCAATTGGTGAATACTCATAAGTTACATAGTAGGAATCGGTACTCAATGAAATTTATCGACAAACACATGAGGGAGATGAAAAGAGGATTAAAGATATACACCGTTGCGAAGAAAGTATTGAGAAGGAATTTCTTCGCTCGATCCGTTCCTTCTTTATTTGACAAATGTAAAACTTGGAATTTTCACTATATCAGATCATGTTAGTCATATTTTTCTACATGTTCCGTTCGACATACGGCTAAACTTCAAATCCTTTGGGAGACGGAAGAACTTGCTTAAGGGATTGTGTAGCATGTGTAGGGCGGCCTGCTTGAGCATCTGGGCTACCTGTTCCTGCCATCTAGATATTTCAACAAGTTATCTATTTTTGTTTGTTTTAATATATCATTATGTCTATTAATCGCATAAGCTATCCTGGTGCATTTCTGAAAATTGTGGAGCCTTTCGTTGTCAAAGTTACAGAAGACTCAATAAGAGACAATATGGTTGCTGGCAATATACAACGAAAAGAATGTACATTATTCAGTTGTTCATTCACTGAAGTGCTAACATCTAACTGGCGACCCCTCAATATTTATCGCCAGGACCGACCAAGAAGAAAGAAACGGAAACTTGTTGAAATACTTTGCGCTGAGAATTCTATATTGTACCAAAAATATGATATTGAATAAAGCTAATAATAATAATAATAATGTAGTCAATAGATATGCATGAGATGTTTGAATATATCCCGTTTATCTGTATTTATTCAGGTAATCAGAAAGGTGAAGTAATTTGTGTACTTTATGTTTCTTGAACTGATCAAACATCTACTTTCTAGTGAAATTTTACTGATTGTTTGAACTTGAACATATTTTGTTGAGATGACGAAACGATCTATGTTAGTCATTCATTGAAAACCTGCAGATAATATATGATCGCGTCAACCTAATATGAATTTAGTGCAGTTAGTTACGAATAGTACTGTACGTTTGACAAATGATCTGCAGGTGAAGACATTGTGCGCATAGACGAAGGCAATTGGTTTAATTATGGGAGGACGAATAATAGATGAAGAGTTCACAATGGAAACTGGCCACAGCTAATTGAGTACATCTAGCTCATATGTAATTGGAAATGAACTGCTTACTAAATACCAGTAGTAATGAGCAATGCATAAAAATGTGTTGGATTATGATATGACATCTGTTCAATAGAAAATAACTTCATAGCATTTATCCCATGAGTTATCTATCGTTTAAATCACGATATGGTTAAAGTGCATATTGTTTTATAAACACATGGTTGCCCATAATGTCAGATTTACCTTAATTGTATGTCAATGGAAGAAAATAAATAACTGATCGCTTTGTATTCAAGTGGAGTTTTATTTTCTCAGATGAATGGTTTGGTTATGGTACTGTACTAATCTTCCAAAATACTCTTTTAAAACAGACAGTTTTACATTCAACATCAATATTTAGTTTGCCTGCAACAGTGAATTACGCGGACAAAGTAAATGGATTAGAATATGATCTCTGTCTCACAATGTCCTACCACTTTATTATATGACCAAGAGTGAGAAAGATTGAACTATTTCAGTCATCATATTCTTATATTTTAGAACAAATTTTTTTGGTTACACATTCGCAATTTATGACGTGAATTTTGAACTAATTGACATTCTTTATCTACTTATTACCTACCATCCAGTCTAAAACTACAAGAGGCAAGGATATATAGATCGCTTATATCCCTCATTGACTTTCTGAACACAAAATGATATTGATCATGCAAGGTAGTTCATGTACAGATGACAAATATAAGATGGTCAGCTGAACAACATCATTGAATCATTCAGTAGATAGAAACATTTCGTTCGTTTCTTACATTACTAAACAGATGGCAATAATGATGATAACTGTATTAATATATGTAATGATGAAACATCTGATTCGCCTTTGAAAATTCATATTATAGCTACTATTATATTACTGATTTCCATTAAATGTAATTTTGGTTAAACAATTTTATTAAATTACTTAACAGACAATGTTATTTGAATGGTAAGAAATCACACCTTTCTTTATACTGTTATGTTCACAAGATGATGTGACAGACTTTAGATAAAATGTTGATAGCTTAAATATCACTCGATGATTCATTATTTTCCTTCTGTACATATGAACTCAAATCTTATTATTATCCTTCACTTTCCCTTGCTGTGCTCTCATGCGATTTCGTGATACATTCGCCTTTGTATTCGCTCGAATACACACATTCGTATCGTTTCCTCGAATTCACCCAATGTGCTTGTAAATTTACGAACAGCGCTGTCCGCTAATAAACTGTATTTGACGTTTCAAACTGTCTTTTGGTTTAATATAGTGTTGAGGTTTATATGATAGTGGTTATCGAGATGATTGAATAATGAATTCAATAAACTACAATCAGAATAAGCTTTCATGTGACTACGTTGACAAGACCACGTGAATTGACAAAAATAGGATCTCCAGACGTACCGTTCCAGACAAACATATTACGATGGATCTGTAACATTCGGGTTGAACGAAATTATGATGTAGTCGGGCACCATTTCGCCTTTAGCGAGGAAAGGAGCATTTTATTCACAGAAACTGAGACTGGATTTGGAAATCGTAAAACCACTTCATGTTTCTATAGTACGTAAGCTTTTCAATTTAGTCGCTTCCATGTACATCCATTGGTCCACTTATTCCTGTGCACAAAGGCGATAATGTCGTAAGCATCCTAAAGTTCATTTACAAACAAAAAACTCAATACAGACTAGTTTTCCCATGATTACTTCAAAGACAAATATATATTATTTTCTTGTTAAAATCCTAGAAATATCAGCACATGTACACCTCAGGCTATGAATGATGAACGATAAATACATAGAAATATGTATTAACTTTGCATTGAGATAATTTTGTTTCCGAAATTGATTCTGATATTGTCTTGATTTTTATTTGTCACAGATAATATAACATTTCATTTAAATAGTCCAATGTTTACATGCTTGCTTACTTGCGCCTGTTACTCCCAAAGGAATATGGACTGCGGACCAGTACTCTCCAGCAAACTCTGTTCTACGTCTTCTTTTCTAGTTCTATCCAAATGCTGTACATTCCTCTCATATCTGTATCCTTTTTATTATGCTTCACACAGGTAATGTAAAACTGTTCTCAATACCCTTCTATTAAATTATCTCAGGTCGAGAACACGTGATAAGCCTGACGAGAAAGCAAGTACATTTCCGCACAAAAAAACCGATAACGATTGTAGAATCCAAACTACGGTTTGGATGTTGAAGATTAGCCGACCGGGGATTTTAGACACGCGCCCTTTCCCGTCGAAATCAGAACAAGTAATCGGGTAACTAGCGGTTCTATAATTCATCATAAATTTAAATGTAAATCGTTACCTAAACAAATATTACCACCCGGCTATTCAACCAATAATTGTTCAATCAATCAAATCTAAATTACAATAAATAAAGAAAATGATAGAAGATGAGGGAAAATTACCATTCACAACAAATGAACGTTATTCTATCCTGACTGGATAGAACACACACAAAAGGAGGAGCAAATCAATATGGCTACCGCCAAGAACAATTGTCAAGTAAAACAACACAGATGCAGTTCAGGAAGAAACACAAACTTAGTGAATGCGCAAGAAAAACAAAAACTATAATAAAAAATACAAGCATTAATAATTCAAATGTAATCAAAAGACAACAGTGTACAACTAAGGGGATCAATAGGAACAAAGTACAAGTATATACATGGAGGGATTTTCACCAACACATAAAACCTTCAAAATGAATCTTACACCGGCCCCCAAAATCCTTCCATACCACACAAGCTACCTTGATGCCTACGGTCATGGTTCATTGTATAACATATCACACCATAGGAACGAGTAGGACTTACAACAGTACGCCTACTCGACCTAACTACATTAATAACAACAAAGACTAATCCAAAGCTTCAAGGAGACTTGCTTCACCTGTTCTCTGGTGATCAACAATAACAGTCGTGATATAGACCTAATCACTCTTCCCCAAACTCCACCCATGCTGTTGGATGAGGGCCTCACTGACAATTCAATGTTTATCTTCTGATTCGACTGCTGCACAAACTTGCTTAACTCAGAAACTGTCACCACGAAGCTTGATGCACTGTCACTGTAAATCTCCGGAGGTTTCCTCCTTCTTCCAATAAAACGTAACAGAGACATTAAAAATGAATCAGTAATCAAATTACACATCATTTCAATATGTACTGCCCATGTTTGCAAACAAGTAAACACATATCCATACTCTTTTTCTAATGATCTTCCTATGTGTCCTTGTTCTTTATGACAATGTCTAACTATCATTTCCGTCACTAAGTGTCGACTGGGTAAAATTACTGGATGTTGAAAAGCATTTTGGAAATCTGAGTATCTTAGTCGACCTCCAACGCAGAGTAACCCATCAAGCATCATCAACGATAAACCTTTCAGATCATCATTGCTTACTACTTTACTGCTGTTCTTAAATTCACTAAGTAATTCGCTATACACTTCTCTCTGAACCATCAATAAAATCTTACGCTTGGCAATCTCAAGCTCTTTGACCTTTAAACATCCTAGATGAACGGATCCTTCACAACTCGGTAAACGAAGTACCATCAGGAATTCGATGAACCTTCTAAACCAGGTTACAGCTCTGACTAATTTCAACCACTCGGAATAATAAGAGAGAATAGGTGTCATGTTGTACTTCATACTACTCAAGTTAACCACAGCAGTTTTTCTAAATTCAATATCGTCAGGAGTAGGTTCTGGACAGTCAGTGATTGTTATATAAAATTCGTCATGCAATAAAGTAGCACATTTGAACCAAGATTCAAGATTGGTCATTTTGTGTATACTTCCTCTACATAATAATTCACTTATCTGCTTAACGAAACTCTTTGCTTGATCACAAGTGGGAATGGATATCAAGCAATCATCAACATAGAAATCATTCTTGACATCATCTACAACATAACCATCATAACCGTCAAAGAATATTTGGGTCGTCTTATTCAAGGCAAAGTTCGCACGAAACGGCGAGTATGTGGCATCAAATGCATGGGATGTCATTTGAAACTCGGATGGTTCCCTCGACATGTCTCCCTCCTGCCACGACAGAAATCTTGAAGCTCCTCGATCAGACTCAGGGACCTTCACTTGCATGAACATTTCTTCAACATCTGCAGGGATTGCAACTGCCTCCTTGCGAAAACTTATTAATATACACCTTAACTCAGCAGTGGTATCGGGTTCATGATAAATCATATCATTTGGAGGAACCCCTGCAAACTGGGCGGCACAATCAAGGATCACTCTAAGATCTTGTTTTTTCATGTTTAATACTGCACGGTGAGGTAAATACCATCGAGAGTGATAATAAGACTGCACATATATTTCAAAGACCCTCTCCGCATAAGTCTTAGTAAATCACTTTCATTACTTTTGATATACTTGATGTGCAGACTGACATCCTTCGACAACATACCCTTCAAACCTTGTAATCTACGGTTTGCTACTTCATAGTTATCCACTTTTATATCTGCATTCTTTTTCCAAGGTATAGAAACTACAAAATGACCGTTGCCGAAGCGCATACCACCTTCCACAATCTTTATAGCCACCTTGTCGTCTACTGATAATGATTTATCACTTGAATAAGCATCTGAAAACTGTACGTCATAAGGCTTACGTATTTCGCTCTCTAATGTCTGTATCTTACTGGTATGATTAACAACCCTTTCCCTGTATTCCGGACGTGATGGCTTATCATTTACGACGTTGCTTGTCGAGTCAGTGTGCAGCAGAGCGTGATGTCTCCTCTCGCAACTGTCAACCTTACAGAGCCTTGTCATCTTACATTCATTAACCTTATGTCCTTGTCTAAGACAGACAAAACAGATACCCTTGCCTTTAGCGTGAGACCATCGGTCTTGAACTGTAAGCGCTAAGAACTGTGGACATTTATCAATGGCATGGTCGTAGGAACACATACTGCATTTAGTTTTCATTGTCGAACTATTCCCTTGCTGTGATTGCACGTGACAGTTCGTCTTTACGTTATGTCCTTTTCTAGAACGGTTTGCTAACCGTCCAAATCTACTACAAGCCACTCTCGCACGCGATGCGATAAACTGAGTGAGCTCGTCGAAGGTCGGTTCCCTGTTATCTTCAGTCAATTTATCCACCCAGTCCGCCCACTGGGTTTGCATAGCTTGAGGTAATAGTTTTACTATTCTTTCCAAAGTAACTAACGAATTTAGATCAGAGGTATAATTCATCTGTTCTAAGACCATAGCGCAGTTTTCCATTTTAATGGCCAAGTTTGATAGTTGCTCCCCGTCAGTATAATCAAAATTAACAGCATTAAATAAATCTTATAAGGTTTCTCGAGCGATTACATGAGACTGTCCGAACAAACGCTTTAGAATTTCCTCTGCTCTCTTATAACCAGAGGATGCTTCCATCATGACACAACCCTCAATAGCTGTCTTCGCCTTGCCCTTACAATAGTGCATGAGATAGAGCAAACTTTGGCTATCCTCGGTGACTCTTGATGCAATATTCGTCTCAAATTGCCTTATAAATTTCCAGTATCCCTTTGGTTCTCCATCGAAATAATTCAATTCAAACTTTGGTAGTTCTGGGACAACAACCGGCGCTGTAGGCAACATGCTCTTTCCTAGTAATTCAAGCCTTTGTTTCTCCTTTAAACTAAGATTTTTTACGTCATCTGTCATCGAATTGAGACTAGAGTCACTACCATGATAATCAACCCTATTCGAGTCTGAACCATGACACTTAAGGACATCAAAAGGCACTTGCTTGGTAATAGGGGATTCTTCATTAACATCAGCGAACTTTGAGCTTGATTTCCTTCAACGATTAGTTGGCATTATAAACGAAACGACCAAATATTTTCAGAAACGATAATCAAAATCCGCGAACGATTGCTAAACGACTTCGTCCAATTAATAATTGTTTAGAACTGTAGAATCCAAACTACGGTTTGGATGTTGAAGAATAGCCGACCGGAGATTTTAGACACGCGCCCTTTCCCGTCGAAATCAGAACAAGTAATCGGGTAACTAGCGGTTCTATAATTCATCAAAAATTTAAATGTAAATCGTTACCTAAACAAATATTACCACCCGGCTATTCAACCAATAATTGTTCAATCAATCAAATCTAAATTACAATAAATAAAGAAAATGATAGAAGATGAGGGAAAATTACCATTCACAACAAATGAACGTTATTCTATCCTGACTGGATAGAACACACACAAAAGGAGGAGCAAATCAATATGGCTACCGCCAAGAACAATTGTCAAGTAAAACAACACAGATGCAGTTCAGGAAGAAACACAAACTTAGTGAATGCGCAAGAAAAACAAAAACTATAATAAAAAATACAAGCATTAATAATTCAAATGTAATCAAAAGACAACAGTGTACAACTAAGGGGATCAATAGGAACAAAGTACAAGTATTTACATGGAGGGATTTTCACCAACACATAAAACCTTCAAAATGGATCTTACAACGATTATCAACTATAGTGACAAGAGAGTACATAAAATATCTAAAGCCTATCAAACTACCTGCAAGTATGACTAAGAGAACAACCAATCATTATAATTCTCACCTACACGTCACCACTGAGACTATTTGGGTCTGTTTGGAGAAAATATCGTTTGTTTCTGTTTTCTTGATAACCACTGGTGAGCTCCTGATTTCAACTCATTACGTTTAGCTTGAAAATGTGTTGATGGAATATTTGCATCGGCAGAGGCCAGCGTTTCGACGGCTATTTGACATGTTTTCCACCTCGCATTTGATTTATTTGTCTAATAATTAGTGCATTTTCAGACATCATTCTCAAACATAAATAGCTCGTCAACACAGGTCTGTATGGAGTTTTCTATTTGATGTAAGTTTGTTTATGATTGCCTCGCTTGTTAGACTCGAAAATTCATTTTCTCTTATTCGTCTCCTTTTAAACACTAGATTGAATTCGGAGTGACGAAAAGAATCAATTATTCCAGCGTCCAAAAAGAACATGTCATTTGGTCATCAAATCAGACAGTTGAATACAATCATATGTAGTGTTTATTAATCTAGCCGGTACGATTGTCTCTCCATAATGAATGAAAATATTTCAGAATTCGCCTCAACAATGACTATCAATTAACTCCGTGTTTACCATATTCAGCGCTGTTTAAGTGAACGTTTCCTTTCGAAAACCTTACAATTAGGCGACCCGTCAATTCTTGTATATGAGTTCATTATGTAACTCGATAACGCACTCGAAGCATTCATGATTAGTTATACTACAACCTTTACAGACAATCATAACTTTGGTTTATTTGCTTAGACTGTAGATTCACAAATACAAATAGGTGAATATATTGTGGTTCACTTGCACAAATACGAATATATTTCATAACACTTGCGACACGGTTTCCATAATTTTAATCACTTCTAATTACAGCACGATCCAACTACCTTTGAATAACTTTGATTACGTATTTCACCACATTTGCATTTCAGGATATCATTGATTTACCGATAGTATCAAAGACAAAGGAACTCAATTGAGTGAACTTATTCACGTTTGCTATTTTATCAACAATTGTTTGTTCAAAAACGTGATTACAACATGACGTTGTGAATAACTCGTAGATGACGATTGTCTCCTGATAATTATTCAACTTATAACGTGTAAGATTACTACAATTTCTGAATCCTGATAGCTGCTTGTTTGTGCAATGGAGTGAAGTTTAAATTCACTTGTTGTTGTGCGTATTCGTTCTTAGTTACTATCAATCTTTGCTTATGAAGCTGGTGAATTAAGACAATAGCGACGTAATCCCCACAGGATGCGTACATTCAGCCGTGAGAGATTGATCAATTGAAGTACTAGAAAACAACGGGAAGATATGAGCAAACAACACGATTTGAAAATCTAATTATTGTTTTGTAATGTTGCTCCATATTAAATAGGGAGGCCAAAATTTTCTCTGTCACAAACCACTGTTGAGTTTTTATTGTTTACTCATGGCTTGAATGGCGTAAAGAGTCTCTAAAGATTGTGTTAGGGGTTGTGAAATTGTTTAGATTTGTTGGTCAATCTTTTCGCTTCATATAATTTAAAACTTTCTACCAATCTCACTTATTTTCTAACTACATTCTTGTCGACGATTTAAGCAAATACCGTCTGAGATTTATGTAACATTCAGAAAATCCGAATGGTACGATGAGTAAACGTGTTATGTTTACATCATCACTGATGGTTTTATCAACCGATGGGGATATTAAGTTGTATGCTCTTCTCAATTTAACAACTTTGACTAACTGAAATGCATCAATTCAGTCAAACTAGGGCATCCTAGCTTCCTCTAGTGGGGCACGACACATCTGTGCATAGTTAAGTCTGTTTCACGAATTGATAGAGATTGTGAGTGATCAATGTAGCCAACTACATTTCAAATCGGCACTGAGATGCACGACTTCACAATCATTTCATAGAAATGTAATTTTAAATTTACTTTAGGAGCTACAGCTTCTTCATCTGATCAATGACAAATGTGAAGTAACCTAATATATAGGTGTCATTACCAAGGTTTGATTTGATAATTTCGAATAAATTGAGCATTGGGTTGATTGTTATAAATAAAAATAATATATTTGTAATATCCCAATGAGTAGAAAATTGGATTTTCTGACGTTTCGTGACTTAGTGTAAGTCACTTCTTCAGAGAATAAATAACCAAATTAAAATTAATCCAAGTTTAAATAGTACAACGGAACAATGCAAGAATAATATTCGATCAATCAAAAAGCAGGTCTGAACAAGTTGATGTCATGTCATTTCTGTCAAGGTGATTCATAAGTGATAAGTATGTAAATTCGTGTGTATGTATATGTGCATTGTTTAGGAATGAAAACTTGTGTGACCTTAATGGTTAGAAAGGATAGAGTTTAAATTTGTAATATGATAGTGTGAAATTGTAAATACGATCAGACTGAATGGTTAGGATAGATGGTCCAAGTAGGATGTATGATAAGGCCTTCTTTTCTATTGAGAGAAGTAGGATTATGCATTATATGGAATGCCTCAGCTACCCTCCTTTTTTTGTAGTTGGAAAAGACTTTTTGCAATATTTTGATATTTTTAAAATCGATTTGGTGGTTGTTGAAAATGGCATGAACTGCTCTTGCCGATTTAATTTGAAGTTGGTTCAATTCTACAGGATTATTAGGAGGTTTCTTTGTGTACCTAATATGTTCTTTGGCTCTAGTCACAATTTCGCTGGATGACTCTCCAATATAATGAACATCACAATCAACACAACCTAATTTGGATTAATTTTAATTTGGTTATTTATTCTCTGAAGAAGTGACTTACACTAAGTCACGAAACGTCAGAAAATCCAATTTTCTACTCATTGGGACATTACAAATATATTATTTTTATTTATAACCGAATATTTTCACGATTAGAGGGTCCTCTAGTGCACACTTACCATGTATGTCGGGTTTATATTTCATAGATTTGACCAAAGTTGGGAACATTCGATACAATAACCATATGTCATTTGAAGAATGCGTGATAGTGGCCTAAAACTGTCTTCCAAAACTAACATCGTGATTTGATTATTTCTTGAAAGTTTTCTTAATTTGATACATCTGAAAGTTGACGGTTCAGCACAAAGTGCCTCATAATTTGAAATTGATTTTTGTGATATGTTTCACTCACAAGACCTGTACACTACTGACATATGTTCGATGAGACACTGGAAACAGGAGCGACAACATGATAGATTCTAACAGTGTCAGTTCAATGAAACGGTGCAGGAAGTCTTCTGTCACTGTGGTTGCACTCACCAGTCAACAAAGCATGTGGATTACTACTTTCAGATCATACTGCTTCCTACAGAGCGCAGATTTTTACCCATGTTGACTTTCCGATCCACATTATTATCACTGCACGATTTTCTCACTTAAACACATTTGAACTTGTCAACTATAAAAAGTCTTCATCAGGTCAATGATGTTTGAGTTAACGCAGTGTGGTATTAAAACTGGTTACATTGGAGAATATGGTCAGAAATCTATATAGTCTAATGGATGTCAAGCATTTTGTGGTCTCCGAAAGAACTATTCGATAGATGGAATATCATTAGATATCTTATGAAAATGAGGCAGTAGTGCTGTAGTTATTCAAACTTGATCACAGTTTTTATACTTCCCAAAATAAAATCAGAGAATGAATTTAGACAAGGGTTTCAGTGAATGATTGCATCGAAACAGCTATTAAAAACAACTGAGTTAAGAAATTTTTTATCTGCAAACAATTTTTGTTAGAAGCATTTTTGTAAACGTCTAAACGAGTTTCGCCCAAGTAATGATGATCACTCGGGGATCCAAAGTCGATCCACCTCCAGCAATATCTGCTTAGAACAACCGACTATCACCGCAATCACTTCTAGTTAGTGGCTGATACGAATGCGGTAGTATGCTTGACACACTTACCGGACAGTCACCCAACACCCGAATTCATACAGATAACCAATAAGAGGTGGTTAGAAAATAATTGAAAAGGCTGAACTTTGGACCTGACTCACCTGCAGTTGTTTAATATCAAACTCCACCTTTGATTTACAACTCGGATCTTTATGACGTGCAGGTTTAGGCCTGTAAACAATGATACACATGACACATTACAATTAACCAAACATTTACATCTACATACCGAGTTGTATATTATGGTAACGTGATCATACATATTTACCGCTAAACGGCTATAATTTCAGTATGAAACGTGTGTATCATCTGAAGTAATTACATCCTTGTAGTTGAGAGGCGTACATGAAGCTGTTCACTTAGATCTTATCAACGATATTATTCTGTTTCGCAGCATGTGGTACTGTTGATACGGTGATCAGAAAAAATAATTTTCACTTGTGAAACAGTGAAATGTGGACCACATAGTAATTTGACGCAGATCAATGGTCTTCTTAATCCTAATTCAGTCAGCCGCATGGGCGCACTGAAAACGATTAACCAATGGTCAGCATTCATTTCATAGTTCAACATGGCTTCGTAAATGATAAATCAAATGTTTACAAGAATGTTGTTTGAGATGAGTGCACAGCGATGAAATATTAAATCTTGTAGGTACCATGGATAGGCTCGAATTGTGATATCGTGGTGATAGTCATTAGATCAATCATACCAAGTCGAAAGTTCACAAAGATATTGTTCAATAATTTTCCATGGTATTGTTGTGTATATTTGTTAACAATACGGGCGCACACGCTTCCCAAATCAAGCGTAATCTTGCCACATTCAATGAATGGAGAATTCCTCCAATCCGGGAGGCAGAGGACGTTAAAAGTAAGAACAAGGATATATGTGAACATAATATGTGCTGAAGCTTATCAAATGAGGTTAAAGAGACTAGACGATTTTCAGAAGTGAAATAAGTTGTTTAGATTGGTTACTTTTGAAAAACTGATCCCTGATAAACACTTGAACTTTCCAATATTCAACATAATAGACCTGAACACTGAAAATGTGAGTGCACCACTATTAAGTCGATTGAAAATATGTTTAATTTCAAGCAATGTAAAAAGTGACGTGTCGAATTTTCTTGTTTCAATGCAAATAATATGCAGTTGTTATCTCAATTCTTGGTGAAATAAAGTAATGCCTTTACAAGTTCAGCGTAACCTGTCAATCAATATCAAAATGATGATTCTTCGAATAATGAATGAATCTGATACATATCCACGGATGGAAGAGAATGATTCCTTTGTATATTACTTGATTAAAACCATCTGTAAAACGCGAATCGACAGATTTTAGTTCATGAAAGGTGACAAACGAAACATTTATTACTTTATTAGCGGCACAAAACATTGGTGGCCAAGTCACAACAAATAAGTAGTATTGAAATTTAATTTCGCTGTATCCTATATGTAAGATCCTTACAAGTGTTGACACAAGAAAACGCAGCGACCTGTAAACACTAGACAAATAACATGATCGATTAAGTACAGACCACATTCTTAAAAATACGAAGACCATGAAAATCCCTAATTGACTGAAATATTTTTATACGTAAATATATGCTCAGATAATAGTCTGTGGCAGAGACGTAATGAAAACGAAATTTCAACTCACTGCGCTTTCATCACTAATCCAAAGCAGTGAATGTATTATGACAACTGAGTACACAATTTTTTGAGCACTGTTATATATATACTGTATTTTACGTGATTCTAATCAGTGATACATGTCACGTTCACAGAACAAATAATACAATTAGTAACGCTGATTTCATAGTCTCACAGATCAAGTTGAGATGCATAGAAACACAATTTCCTCACACGTTTACATGACGCACGGCACGTGATATACATTGACAGTCCATATTTTACTACATGTATTTCCTTTTTTGCCGAATCTAATTCATTAAACCATCCATGATCCGATAATCAACAGATTACTGCTGCATTATAATTCGAGCGTTCCCATTTTGATGTTCCTTTTCTCTATGACAGTCTTGTCACTAGTACCAGTCACGTTACGTGTTTGGCTCGAATGACCAGTTATAATCTCACAGTTTCAAAACTTATTATTATCAAATCTATACAATATAGAATGTTCGTTTTGTATTGTGCTGACTGACAATCAGTTTGAAGCTTTATTCTTTGGATAAGTTGGAAGTGAAATTGTAATAATAACACATATTTCCTGCTTTTGTAACATTTCACTAGAATGCACAAGGGCTGAAATCAAGGATGAAGAAAGTAATTCATTGAATAGACAGGCTGATTCCTCAACAACTCATCAACTAGATGATAAATTTACCAACATTCACTGACAAGTTTGAGAAATTCTCCTCTTCACGAAGTTTCTTGCTCATCCAGCTCGAAAGTGTTTTCACTTGATTTCATCTGAAATTGTTGTAGAATTTCATAAGTAACAAAAGAGGGTACCGGTGAATATTTGGTCGAGTAGTAAATTTAGATGAAATGAGGTCCAAGCAATAATTCAAGTTGAAGACGGTGACTCGGTGATATCAATCTTATCCATGAGATATTGATTTGTGCTCCTCGCGAGCACAGTATTACTCGCCAAAGAGTGCTCATCTTCACAATGTTGCGCCTTCCTTACTCCCGAGTCATCGTGGAAACTCACGAAAAAGATATCAGAACTTGATTGTGCTGTAAAAATATGAGAACTTTTAAAATCACATTGACAGTCTAATGCGATATTTTCGATTAACCAAACTGTTCACCTTGATATACAAAAACAATACTAATGTTTTCTCGATCAGTACATATTAACATTCGACGCTAATATGAGTGTTCGTGCTACATTATTACATTTTATTATCGCGATTGAGCGCTATTACGAATTCACTCACCATCGAGTCGTCCACAATTTCTTTTGTTAAAAGGTGCGGTTATTCTGAGAGTAAAATAGTTTCTTGAAATTGTTTGCGTAGCACCAGAAAACGTAATCAAACACGGGTGAATATCCGATGCTTCAGAAAGCAAAAATGTACCAAATATCAACTAACACAAGTTCAAACTGTTCAAAGTTCACAACGCACAGAGCCTATAGTTATCTCAATCAACACCAAATGACATGCCATTTCGTGATGAAGAAAACCAACATCACAATAGGATTTAAATACAACATAGTCTCTATTTTACTTATCCTAATAATACTGTCTGTATTTTTGATTGATCGTTGTCTACATCAGCAGGCAAGATGTCGTCACATGTACAGGTTATGTAAGTGAGATTATTAAGGATGAATTCAAAACGTGAGTGAAACTGAATAGAGTAATTTAATGCGATTTTAGATAAGATGAAATTTTGAGACCTAGTTCTCAAGTATTAGTTGCTAGTCATCACTGGTCCGATGAGACTTCTTTCTTTGAACTACTTTTGTTCAGGATTCACTCGTCTGCTGGATCCAAAAATTCATTTTCTCCTATTCGTCCCCTTTTAAACACTTGACTGAGTTCAAAGTGACGGAAAGAAGCAAACATTCAAGCGTCCACACAGAACATATCATTCGCTCATCCAATCAAACAGTGGATTACAATCATATGCAGAGTTTTATAATCTAGTGAGTATAAATAGCCAGTACGATTTTCTCTCCATAATGAATGAAAATATTTCAGGATTCGTCTCAACAATGACTGTCAACTAATTCCATGTTCGTTAAACAAGGTCAGTTGTGAGATATCACCTCAGAGAAGACAATGGTGGGGGTGGCGCAATTTTTTGGATTGGTTGAAGTTAGATATTAACACCGTTGGACGTCGGCTCAGCGAAATCTTTAGGAAGTAATAGTTGGTTTAATGTTTATTAGTTGGTGAACTTTTAATAAAAACATTCTTGTTTCTTCGAAGTAGATAGTCGATCTGCATTAGTAACTTAGTATTAGTTCGTATTTTATGTAACTACTGAGCTCACACAATAAACGGTTAGATTGAAAATCCTTGATGAGTGTAATAGTGGCTTTACATAAAATTTATCAATAGCGTTCAATGTGTATGGTCATGAGATCGGAGCTGAAAAATCGGAAATATTACTTCCATTAATGACTTGAGAACTGAGAAAATGCTTACGTCAAGAAAATGTTCTGCAAATTATTTCAGATAAAATTAAATGCAGTTACCTGCAGAAACACTGACAATAGATTTCGCGTTATAAAGCTACCCGCATTTGACATCAGTGTGAAGATTCAGGCCACCGATACAAAACGAAATTAAGCGTCACATCATTTAACAAGTTAGTCGCTATCCGTATCCAGTAGCGGATTGAATTATCTGATGACGTTTGAACGAACGGTAGTAGACATGCAATCATTTTTTTCAGTGTTCAGGTCTATCATGTTGGATATGGGTAACTTCAACTATGTATCAAGGATCAGTTTTTGAAGACAACTGGCCGAAACAACTCGTTTCATTTCTGAGTATTATCGAGTCACCTGAATCACATTTGATAAGTTACGATGGATCTGTTATTCTCCGTTTAGATGATTGGGTGGAAAAATGCATTAATACTCAAAGTTTAAAAGAAGATTAAAATGGTTGTAAAACGTATGGATTCTTTGAATGTTAGCACCATGTCAAAGAAAAATCTTTCACATGTTGAGAATGACTCTATGAAACTGCTCATTGTAAACCGAGTTCTAAAACTGTATATTTATTAAAAATGTAAACAATCAAAGTAATATGAACATTTAATAATCCTTTAGTATTCATGTTCTACATTCTTACTTATGAATAAAACTATCGATACATAAATTACTAACTCAATAACAAGTGGTTATTGTTTATTTATATTTGTAAAAAGACTATTTCTGAACTTTTGAAATTGATTGACTTTATCTGAACCTGAATAAAAATTAAGTGAGTATCTGATAAGGGATTGAATTATTATTGATTTATTTGTAAAGTTTGTCCAAGTTTAAATCCACTTTGTATTGTTTACTTGAATCGCTCCGATGATATTTAAGAAAACAATTGATTAGTCTATTAATTGGACTTGTGCTTTCTGTGAAAATTGCCTTGATTCACAAGCATAATGGGAAAGAATAGCTGGCGCCTGGCAGTGGAATCCAGGACTTCATCCAAGTGAAATTTACTCGTGTTCTTGTTCAGTCACACGATTTCTATTGTTTAACAGGGACTATGTTGTCAATAATGTTTTGAAGAAACCTTTTAGTTCAACCCAATCATACTGGTACCACGAATGATTTAATAATTGGTTATTTGTTGAATTGAAACATAAGTCAAAAGTAAAGTTTGAAGTGGATAGGCAAAATAGTATGAGTTTTGGGACATTTTGTCAGAACGGATGGACATGTTGATAATAATCACATTTCGATTTGTCCACATCAAAAAGAGTAGTGATGTGACTAATGACATACAAATCATCTCAAAAAACATTGAGTTTAAGGAAAACATGAAATCCAACAAATTCAATATCAATTGAAATCATGAACAGCCATTTCGCTCTAATATGGAACTCCTGATACGCGTTCCCGCATGTGAGACTTTAAACGAAGACATTCGGTGTTGCGCAACAATGCTTGATTATCAATAAGTTCAGACTGTTATTTTTTAGTTATTATCTCAAAATGTAGCCCAATAATATTATGATGTTTGAGATTGTTACATCAAAGTCATTTCTCAATTGATACAATACTTTCTATCTATAGAATCATGTGTGTTACTTTATAAATCAGAGAGATAGATCTAAAATAAAGGAGGCATACCATTCACAAGTGCTCACTGTCAGCGGAAGAGATAGAAAGATTATCCAGCGGAACGGTTGAGGAAACCATTTTGTTGAATCTAACGGAAATCGAAGCATCACATTCACACATCCCTATGGATGTCCCTCCATGGACGATCGAAGTAATCAGGATGACCATGAGACAAATCAAAAGCAGGAAAGCAGATGGACCTGAAAATATACCAGGCGAAGAATTTATTTCAGACAAAGAAGTAACTGTGAACTTTTCCTTTGTTCTATTCAAGTAGATTTCGGAGGAGGGACAAGTGCCAACAACACTGAAAGAACAATACCTCATCAATCTTTCAAGGAAAGGAGATCTGAGCAACTCTGAGAACTACAGAGATATCACACTACAGTTGACGAGAGGAAGTTTTTCAAAGAGTGTTGCTGAACTGGATGAAAGATTCGCCAGATGCTCAGATTTAAGATAAGCACACGGGATTTCATAAGGATCAGTCGTGACCATACCGAACAGCAAAACTAAAGATAACCGTTGAACAGTCGGTTGAATGTAACTCTCAATTGTACATCAACTTTCTTTATTATAAGAAAACACTTGATAGTGTCGATAGAAGGACGCTATGGAAACTTTCTAAATACTATAATGTGTCTCAAATGATGGTCAACATCATAAAGAATTCATACGACAGACCACAGTCTAAAGCGGTGCACGGAATACAGCCGACAGGCTTATTTCAAATGAGATCCGGAGTAAAGCAAGCCTGCTTGAATAATTCCTTTTCATTCATCTGATTAATTACTGGATCGTGAAGTTCTGGAAATTTGCGAGGAAATGTGGAATACAATGTGCAATTTAGAATCAATTAGAAGATTCGAACTTCCCAGATGACCTAACACTTCTATCCCATACGCGCAAACAAATGCAGATGACGACAACTACTGTAGCAATAGACTTCTGACAAACACAAGGAAAAATCATGATCCTTAAATACAACATGAAGAGCGCCAAATCAACCTCACTTGATGGAGGAACTGTGGAAGAGTTTGAAGCATTCAGCTATCTGGATAGCATCATCGATGAAGGAGGAGAATCTGATGCAGACGTAAAGGCGAGGACAGAAGTCCTACACTTGATGAACTTACGAAACTCAAAACAACTCTCAATCAACATCAATCTCAGAATCTACAATACAAACGTCAAGACAGTCCTACTGAAAGGAGCTGAAAAAAGAGTACCACCACAACTATCATCAAAATGGTACAAGATTTATAAACAACTGCCCGTGTAAGAAACTGGCCTTTTGTACAGTGTGCATAGTTGTTGAACCAAAATGCATTGCAAATCCTCAAAGAATTATCTGGATAACCTTTAGTACGCACTGGATTGGGATGACGTAGTCTAGCAGTAGTTCTTTGAGGGTTGCCTAATCACACGAAATAGGCTTATTTGGTAATGCCGGATAATTTATTAAGCTGTTTTCTGTTTTCGGATGAATGTAAAGAAACGTGCCACAACATTAACATACTCAACATATTCCATAACCATAGCCCAGGTATCGGACATTTCAAAGTAATCCTCAAAAGCAAGTGATGATACGGACGGCAAACTTATTTTGCAAATAGGTTTTGATATTATTTACATTTATTTTGTTATTTTTTACAGTCTGTAGATTCACCACAAAATGATTGTGATCGTTCTTTAAGTGGATGGACTTGAACTCACTTTCTTCCGTTTTGAATCGCTCATAGCATGACACACGCCGTTAACTGCTCGAAATACACTATTACACACTTCTCTCGTTCTTCATTGCATATGGTTATGAAAACAGTGAAACATCTATTATCTACATTTTTAGACATTTATAAACTCTATTCTACGTCTGGCTATATCTTGGAATTACAACATCCTCATTGGAATTATTATTAAATAATTATAATTGTGGGCTATGGTACCAAATGGATCTCGAACGCGCATAAGCCTGCTGATTTAAGTGACGTACAGTAACTTTTCTTGGTGTTTAGAAATTGTAATTGGTATACTATAACATTAACTTTTGAACCTAATAACTTTATTGTCATTTTTGAGTTATTATAATTTTTGGTTCACTACAAGCATCAATATCTGAATGTATGTCCAACCATGTCATCACAGGCTCCGTTGCGACGTCAATGTGATGATTAAGAGTATTGAAATTAAAGTTTAAACTAACAACAAGTAACAGATGTACACGAACGAATGTATTGTATTTGGAATTCGAAATCAAGCAATCAGCAAGTACAAATGAATCGTTGGTTCATAAAAACACCACATTAGCGTTAATCATTGTGCAGGTATGTTGTGTGTATATTTTCTTATATATTTTAAAATATTGTAATAGTTCAAAATCGTCTACTGTTAGATCTTGAAGGCTGTTTTCTTGATTAGCCGCGTATAACTGAGCACTAGAACACCAAAACTCATCCAAGTCGCAATAGCAAGACAGAAGACTAATAAAAGGAATATTATTCCAAACAGTGTCAACTATAGTAGAAATAGCGCTTAGTAAAAACGAAATTATCATTACAGCCCACCAATCTGCATACAGAGGGTTATTAGCGTTGTCCAATGGGGAAGCTAAACGTAGGAATTCTTGAATTATCTACCAGAAGGTGATTGGATGAAATATCTTCGGCTCCTTCTCAGCCCTCTACAATGTCCACGAGTTCACCCGCGATCCGTCGTCACATCCACCTCTAATTCTTTAATGAACTAGAATACACTGAATATATTCATAGTTCCGACTGATTTTCAAACCTTTGACTAATCCAAAGTAGTCATGTGTTAAATTAATCCCCAAGTTGTGATAATTCAACTAATTTTGTGAATTATGTAATAAGCAATTAAATAACCAAATAAGTCGCAATACACAATATTCATTTTACTGTAAACCACATTAGTTGATTTACCTTCTCTTTATGGTTAACGTTTAATACTAAGCACGCTTCTCAGTAAATTGCGGTCACAATCTCTAGACGCTCTATGCAATACGATCTGGATATACTACATAAGAGACAAATTAGTAATTGGATGACTGAGACCGTGACATACAAAGCAGTTGTGTTCATTAGGTACAGCAACAAAATTTGAGATCTAACATAGTACTGTCCGGATTTGATGAAGATACTATGAAAGTCCATAGAGTTTACGGAGGTTAGACTAGAGATTAAGCGCTCATATTCGAGATGGAATCCGGCGAGAGGGATGGTGGATGCGCACTGCTGCAAAATGGAATACTAGGACGAATTGTTTTTCTAGTGCTTCCAGGTTTTTCATGGTGGTCTAGCATTAATCAATTCATATACTCAAATAATAATTCCAATTGTTCAAACAAATGTATAAAAAGTGCTGGTATTGTTGAGATGACCATGATTCCTGACAATAGGGAGCAATTTAAATGATATTGTGCATTACGGACAATATAAAGATGCAAATGAGCAATATAATGAAACATTTATTAATCGGCCAATGATTTTGATTCAAAAAGTACAGTATTATATAAAATTATCCGTTTTTCGTAGTAGTCACAGTGACGTTTTATAGTGCAGTATACCAGCACCTTTTTTAGTTCATGTGCATCTTGTGCAAAGTGAATTGGTATAACAGTTTCATAACGAATACTTTTTAATAAAAGAGTGATCAACTGCAGTTTGAAACATCAATAGGAAGTTTCACGCAACTGAAATACGTCCACCATGTCAAACGAGACACTAGCCACGTTGAGTTGGTAGCTAAATGTACGATGCAGTGGCGTTCAAAGCAGAAGGCACTAGTAGTAGAAATCAGTTGATCAGATTTCCGTATTTTCGTTCATAGTATGAGTATTCTTCTAAATCAATGAATGATGTTTCTTAAAAACAAGTGTAATTAGTCAAAGCCAATCATTCTTTTTTGAACGTACACTACAGTGAAATATCCCTGTGTAGTTGTTTTGATGATTATAGTTAGTGTTCGAAGATGGAAACAAGATTACTGAGAACTCCTTGACTTTACACTTGGAGGATAGTTTGTTGTGAAGAAAACGCAGACTGGTTACAGCTGGTAGTTAGATCAATGCAATACAGTATAAGAGTGACATATTCTAATAGGACCTTTCATGAAAACAATGTGACTCAAAATCTTAGAACCACAAATAGTTTGAACGTGGTAACTTATGAGATCATATATGGTCAACATATTCCGAGTATGATAAGCTGATCCATATAAACCAATCAACAGAACAAGCTGACAGTTTCATAAATCGGGGCTTCCTTCAAAATTACAAAGTTCTAATGACCTCAACACGAGGCAGACATTATCATCAAGTAGGACAAATGACGCCACACAACTCATATTGATTCGAGTTAACTGAACCTCTATGTTGAGATTTCGTGAGAACATTTTGTTTGAGCATTTAAAGTTTACAAAGTTCAAGCTAATGGAGTAGAAAGTTGATTCCAAAATTTCTCTTAACCGTTCATCGTAATGAACAATGAAATGACTATTATATCAGGAGTATTTAGGGCAACCGACCAACCAATAATCCGCCTCCAATTATATGAGATTAAGCTGGTCGCTCAAATTGTCAGTATGGATTTTGAGACCATATAATTTGTTGTAAATCGGTGTGCTCAAGATTTGGTCAGCTAGTTGTTAATCGCTGCCACCAGTTAAAAAACAGTGAATAATCGACCAGACCTATAATATATAAAACTTGCAGGAGCTGTCTAGAATTCTTGTCGGTACTTCCTACTACCTAGTCCTGACTATTGGGTCCAGAACAAAACTCTCCGCCTCTGCTATCTGAGTCATATATTTCAAACATACTGGGTTTATATACAAATCAAGCAAGCCACACCGCAACAAAAAATACATAATAACATTAGTATAAGAGCTATCCAAACGTGGCTGTGAATGTGGGAGGCTGTAATTGATGGACTGGGTATAACAGAAGTACGGTAAATCGCATAAGAATAGTCAATGGGTCAGAACGTGACAAGTGATCGTTCACTCAGACAATAGTGTTTTATGTTCTAGTAAGCATAAATATCCAGTACAATTATCTATCTATAATGAACGAAAATATTTTAGAATTCGTCACAAACTGCTGCGGTTAATTAGTTCCATGGGGCGATAAGCTCATATTTTTGCGTGACACGTTGCCTTCAAACAAATTCAAAACCTGACAACATTACTAAGCTTATTTGGTCATCAACTAGTTGTAACAACTTAATCATGGATGAATTTGAGGCAGCGTTTACAATGTTAAGAGCTGTTCAAGTGAAAACCTTGCATTTAGATTATTCGTAAATTTTCATATATCAATTCATTATGAAACTCATTAACGCGTTGTAAGCAAAAATGATTAGTTATCTTACGACATATTCAGACAATCATCACTTTAGTCTATTTGCTTTGACTGTAGATTCACAAATACAAATAGGTGCATTCATTGTGGTTCACTTGCAGAGACCAACTTTATTGACTAAACGTATTCACGTTTGCTATTACACTGGTGAATCATTTGTCGTACGGTGAACACTAACACGTATGGCGACATGCACGGAATCCATCCAATACAAATCTATTCGTTCTACGGTTCCAATACTTTCGGAGTCAGATAACCATTATGAAGTTGACTGAATAGGATTAGTCAATATTGAATATATATGCCGAAAATAATAAGTGATACTTCGAATATCTCACTCATCGACACATGTTACAATGTTAGATCATTCGACACAGTAATTCGTAATTGTGAAGCAGCAATAGTCATCATTTAGTATTTTTCCCTAAAATGTGAACCACTTGTGCGATCTATCAACTACTGTTTGCAGGATGTATCCTTGGTTCCGTTTAATTATTCATTATAAAGCATTTAATATAATTGCCCTCACATTATTATCCCTTAATCTTTACATCACAAACACTAAATAACAGAAACAGTTAACAAAAATACAGTTTATTATTAAACATCTTCAGATTTAACTGTTATAAATTTCTCACATTTCAGAAGATAGAGGAAAGATGAACTCATTAGGACACCCACCAGGGACCGGGCAGTCCATGTAGTTGTGCAAAAGATTCAAACAAATACGCACCTCTTCCAGACGTCCCACATTTGGCTACAAAAATGAGAGACCGGTAGATTTTAGACATTATTTGACAACGTTCACAATCACATTCAGCTCCAAAGATGTCAGTCAACATAAGCTTTTTGGTAAAATCCATATCCGTGGAACGATTGCTTGTTTACGCATAATTTGTGAATGACTAATGTCCACTAGTATTTATTCAACTTATATCGTGTGAGTTTACGTCAATTTTCGTATTTGAATTCAGGAATATCTGATTATTATAGACTAAGATGAATAGTGGCTAGCATTGGAATGCAGGACACGTGATTCTTCCTATTTGGGTGTCCTCAGTTGGAAGTACTTGCATCTCAGAGTTGATGTTCGATTCAGGTCGCGAACGTTGTTACTTTCACATTAAACGCCACCACGTTACCCCCTTTACCACTGAGCCATTGTGCTTGTGCATTAGGGTAATGTGTAAATTCACGTGCAGTTGTGTGCATCCACTAATCGTCACTATTGATGTTTGCGTATGAAGCTTGAAAATTAAGACAACATCGAGACATTCCGCATATGGTACACATATGCCAGGAGGAAACTGATCAATAGCAGTTTTAAAAAAACAGTGGGAAAATACAAGAAAATAACATCAAGTGAAAATCTAATTACTATTTAGGGATGTCACCAGGGGCTGTTGAATATTACCCCTTTACCGATTGATTGACTAGCGTCAAGCGTCGTTCAAGCTTGTGTTATGGTTCGTGGATGTGTTAAGGCCTGTTGGTCCATCTCCTCACTTCATATCATCCGGTATTTGGGATCAGTTTCAGTTATTGTCTAACTACATTCTTGCTAACAATTTACCCAAATACCACTTACCAGATATGTTTCGTTTTGTAAAGTCGAGTGGCAAGATAAGTAAACGTGTTTTGTTTACATGTGTAAGGGAATCAATTACTGAATACTGATACACTTACCTTTCCTTTTATATCGGTGCACTTTAAAGAACCATTATAACCGAATTCTTTTTTCAAAACGGCCCGTAAATTTTTTGTCTGTGAAAGTTAAAACAAAATTTTATTCACAATGTGAATGAAGTGTGCTGATTCAAATGCTTTCTTTACAATAGTTAAAAGTAATAGAAGTGTTAAATAAAATGAAGTGATGTTCGAAACAATTTTGAATAAAGTCATAGAGATATGATATAGTAGTGAAGAAAGATAGTTATATCTTCGGATGTGAAGCAGTAGACGCATAGAGAGGCGACCAGGCATGAAATCGCACACTCCACTTATAGAGTAAATTTCTTCTTCTTCTTTTAATACTACTTGTAGTAGTAGCTTACTGTGAAAGACAACAGTTGAAAAATCATCGTTTCTGACATGAACAAATTGAAGTACGTTGTTTCGTGAAGTAATAGTCAATTATCTAGAGTGGAAACAAATTTACTGTTGTTGCTCGTCAATCACTGAAGTTCTAAACCGTTGTTTTGTCAAACTCAATTCATTCAGTGATTACCTGATTTGAATATCTTTTAACGCTGTGACAGATTTCACACAGTATTCGTATTACTTGTAGTCAGTTTGAAGTTCAATGGAAATTCGTTATTTATAGGTGAACGATGATACGGTTGACCATTCAGTGGCACATTCCATTTAAATAAGTTCGCATTCTTTCTGATCATGCATAATTAGAGATGTGGCCGATGTTCGAACTGACTGAGATTCCAACCTCTATATAATCGAGCATACATGGTGGTGTGGTCACGTAATTTGATTTACATTCTAAGTCTATTTATCAGTTGGAGAGTAAACGTACCTCGTATTGCCTGGACTGGTCTAGTTTGATCCCATTTTTAATTAGTTTACTAAAACGAAAAAAAAATGAAACAATGACACGTGATGGAGTTGTGCAATTTAACAGATATTCGCTGGCACAATAACATTAAACACCCAGTTTGTACTCATCAGACACTGGTTGTTTGATAAACCGATAGGCATATCAATTTATATTCTCTTCTCAACCTGATTAATGTGACCAACTGAAGAGCCTCAATTCAGTCAAAAAACGGCATTCAGTTTTCTACTTGTTGGCCACAACACTTCTGCTCATAACTAATATGATTAATCTGTTTCACGGCTTTACTGTAATTGTGAGGAGGATCACTATGGTTAAGTACACTTCTAATCGAAACTGAGACGCACTTGTAAAATGTTTTATAGAAATGTAATCATACGTTTAATACATTATTGATCAATTACTCTAGTAGGTTCAGCTTCTTCATCAGATCAATACCAAATTTAAAGTAACCGTGTTGATTAACAATCGCAGGATCTTCAGTTGCACACCTACCATGTTTGTTGAATTCATGTTTCCTAAAAAAGTAAACACAGTTGAAAACGCTTCGTACAATAACCATATATCAATTGAGATATACACGATAATGGCTTAAAACTGTCTTCAAACACAAACATCGTGACTTGATTATTTGTTGAATGTTCTCTCATTTGAAACATAAGAGTGTTGAAGATTCAGCACAAAGTGCCTTACTATTTGTAAATTGTATTTAGTGTGATGTTTGACTCACAACGACTGTAAACTAATGACGTCTGTTGGAAGACACATTGAAAATAGGATAAGATATCTAACAATGTCAATTTAAAGAAATGATACAGGAAGACTTTTTCACTGTAGTCACACTCATCATTCATCAATGTATATCGTTGATAATTGGTTACTACTTACAAGTCATTCTCATTCCTACGGAACACAGATTTTTACCTGGGGTACAGCCAAATGTCTCCGTCCGCTCAATGATTTTTGAGTATATGAAGTGTGGTTCTGATGCCTAATTCATCGAAGAATATGGTTAGAAATGTGTATCAATAAACCGACACCAAACGTTGCAAAGCCACCGAAAGAATATTTGATGAATGAAATATCATTAGATCTCTTACCAAAATGATTCTGGACTTCCGTAGTTACTCAAACTTGGCCACAGATTTCTTAGATCGCTTAGCAGATTCTGAAATAGAACCAGATAATGAATTTAATGAATGGTTCTCGTCAATGATTGCATTGAAACAGGTAAGACAAACAAGCCAGTTTAAAAAATTTTGATGTGCAAACATTTTTTTGGCAGCATTATTGTGAACTTCTAAAGCGATTATCACCATGTGATGATCGCTCGCCGACCTGAAATCGATTCGATTTCAGCATTGTTTGCTCAGAGTGAATAGCTTTCAGGTCAATAACTATCGGTCAGCGGCTGTTTCAAATTCAGTCGTCTACTTGATAATTTTACAAGACGACCAATAGGAAATGGTCAGAAAATAATTAACAAGGCTGAACTTTGGATCTGACTCACTTCCAATTTTTTAATATCAAACTGTTCCTTCACGGTACATTGTGGTTGTTTTTCAGGGAAATCTTTAGGCCTGAAAATAATGATGTGCATAATTAATCAAAGAATCAAAGGTTTACATCTATTCACTGACTTGTATATTTTGAATATCTGATCAACCATATTTATCACTAAGCATCTATAATCTCATTGTGAAACGTGTATATTATTTGAAGTTATTACAAACTAGTAGTTAAAAGGCATACATAAAGGTGATCATCTCAATATTGTCAACAAAATTACACAGCTTCACAGCTTGCAGTATTGTGGTTATGATGGTTAGAAAATTTCGTGTCCGTCTGTAAAACACCGGAACATGGACCATATAGTAAAGAATAGACTCCACAATTTGAATTCAGCCAGCCGCATGAGTACAATGAAAACGATAAGCCAACGATCAGCATTCACTTCTTAGTTCAACACTACTTCATAAATTATAAATTCAATGTTTTCAAGAAAGTTGTTTGAGATGAGTGTACAGCGATGAAATATCAAAACCTGAAGGCGTTTCGGATGAGCGTTCATTGTGAAATCGTAGTTATAGCCATCAGATCAATGATACCAATACAAAAGTTCACAAAGATAGTGTTCAATAATTTTCCATGCTATTGTTGTGTATATTTGAAAACAATACGGACGCACATACTTCATAAACCAAACGTAATCTTACCACAGTCCATGAATAGTGAAATCATCAAATTGTTTTGGTGATTTTTTCTAAAAGAAAGAATTTCAAATAATTATCACTTATGGGAACAAAGATGTATATGAACACAATATTTGCTGACGCTTATCGAATGCGATTAAATTGAATGGATAAATTTCAGAGGTGAAATAAGTTGTTTCGGTTAGTTGCCTTCAAAAACTGACCCTTGATATACACTATAAATAAATCATCTGCAATCTAAACACCGAAAATTTGATTGCATGTCTAATAAATTGACTGTAGTTATGTTTTATTTCAAACAGTGTGTGAGAGTAATGTTCCGATTTTTCCTTTTTCAACGCAAATAATATAAAGTTGTCACCTCCATGTTCAGTGAAATATAGTACTGCATTAACAACGTGAGCACAACCTGTCAATGAATATCACAGTGATGAGTAGTTGATCAGCGAGCGACTCTAATCCTTATCGAAGAACGGAAGAGAATGCTAAATATTGTTCTTTTTGAGTATTGCCTAACAAAATTCATCTGTAAAACGTGAATCGATAGATTCAAGTTCATGGAAAAAGGACAATATTTTATGTAAACAAAACGTTTATTACTTTTTGAGCTTGATAATATGATGGTGGCCATGTCGTTGCGAATATGTAATAGTCAAAATGAACTTCACTGCATCCAAAACGTAGGATGATTACAAGTGTTGATACAAGGAAAAACAGTGACCTGCAACCAATATACAATTAACATGATCGATGAAGTTTAAAACACATCCATAAGAAATCCGAAGGCATTGAAAATCCCTAATTGACTGGAATATTTTTATATGTAACTTGGCAAAATAAAATCATTCATCCAATGAATTGTCGATGAATAAATTTGACATTGCAAGCTGCAATCTACAATTTGGAGGATCAAAATTTCTAACATCGTTTTGAATGCAACTTTTCTCTCAAATTCAATCAACGAAATACATCATCGCGCCTTCATGTCAATAAAGAGATGAGTGATGGCAAGCCGTAGAATCCAGGACGTGCATTTCGTCTTATTCGGAACTCGTCAGCTGAATGTTCTTTTATCACAGACTCAAACTCAGTTACGTTCGCTTCAAATGACATCGCATTTTCCGCAACGCTACTGAGTATGTGTAGCCACAAACTTGTGAAATGGGATAAAGTTTAATTTCATTTCGTATCCGTAGTTTGAATCTTCACACTGATGTCAAACGCAGATAGCATTGTAATGATCTAGTGCAATTGCGACATAGTAGAATAACTGTTGCCAATGTTTGTACGGGTCATAAAGTCGAATTTTATCTCAAGTAATCTTCATTCTCTTGGTTTTAATCTCACTAGTGGAATTAATATTTCCAATGTTTGAGCTCAGATCTCATGACCTCATACATCACAAACATTCTGCTAACTTTTATGTAAAGCTACTATCTTACTCATCAGTGATTATCAATCCAACTGATTACTGTTTGAGCTAAGCAATTATGTGCATCATTAATTTGTACTACGTTAGTTATGCAGATCGACCATTTACTTCCAAGTAACATAAATGATTTTGTCAAAAGTTAACCAACTAATAAAAATTCTACCAACCATTACCTCTTGAAAAGAATCCCATTACGTTGAAACGCCATCTAAATTAAAACATAACTATTTCGAAGAAACCTGTCACAAAACTTTAGCACAATCTGTGAGATATTACCCTTCAATCGATATTCAATTCAGTCCGATATATATCGGTAAATGAGAATTTCCCTACACAAGGATAGGAACATTTGCTACTACATTCAGGGTCACTGCATGTTTGATAAAGTAGTTTGTGGATTGGTGAGGACATGCCTCAACAGAATCACTTGTAAACACTTGACCGAATTGGCAAATATCTATGACTCACATAACCACTATGAAAAATATATTCAGGCAATTATTAAATCAAGTGAGAAACGATGTCAATAAATGAGGAAACGTGAAAGAGAGTATTCGAGAATTTTATCTACAAGAAACAACGACTGATTATTCATTTCAGAAATAAGGAAAGGTTTATCAGTTTTACCTGATTCTCAGATAATAGGCTTTGTCAAACAGACAATGAAAACAAAATTTCAACTCACTGTGCTCTCATCGTCACTTTAAATCTTTTTGTGCATTGTGATAACTGAGTACACGATCTTTCGAACACCGTTATATATAGACTATGTTTTACGTGATTTTCGTCAGTAGTAGAAGATGTCACGTTCACAGAACAAATATTACAATTAATAATGCTGATTGCATAATCTCACTCATCATTCTGGAGTGCATAGAAACATGATTTTCTCACATGCTTACTTAAAGTACAGCACGTAATGCTCATTGATAGACTTTATTTTACTTCACGCATGTTTTTTTGTCGAATCCAATTCATTAAAACAATAATCATTTGATGATCGACGAAGAACCACTGTATTATCATCTGAGTGTTCCCATTTTTCATACTATTACAAGCCATGTTACATGTTCCACTCAAATAATTAGTTGTAATCTCACAGTTTCGAAGCTTATCGATATCAAATCTATCATTTATTCGTACAATGAAAATGTTTGCTTGTATTGTGTTGACTTATCATTAGTTCTAAGGTTTGCTCTTTGCATGAATCAGAAGTGACATTGTAATAAGAATGTATGTTTCACGCTTTCGTAACATTCAACTAAAGTGCACAAGTCTCGAAATTTAGGAGGATTAAGAAAAAGATTCATTGAACGGATAGATTGATTCCTCGAAGATGTAATAATTATATGATTATTTTATCAACAGACAATGACAGATGTATGAAATAAAAACAATTCGATGTGAGAAATTCTCTTTTTCATGGATTTTCTTACTCGTAAAGCTCGGAAGTGTTTAAAGTTGCATTCATCCGAAATTTGGTTGAATTTCACCAATGTTATAAGAGAGAGTACTGACAATTATTTTGTAGGGTAGTAAATTTGAATGATCGACTCACTCATCATTCTGGAGTGCATAGAAACATGATTTTCTCACACGCTTACTTAAAGTACAGCACGTAATGCTCATTGATAGACTTTATTTTACTTCACGCATGTTTTTTTGTCGAATCCAATTCATTAAAACATTAATCATTTGATGATCGACGAAGAACCACATTTTAATGAAAAATACTGAATGATGACTATTGCTGCTTCACAATTACGAATTACTGAGTCGAATGATCTAACATTGTAACATGTGTCGATGAGTGAGATATTCGAAGTATCACTTATTATTTTCGGCATATATATTCAATATTGACTAATCCTATTCAGTCAACTTCATAATGGTTTTCTGACTCCGAAAGTATTGGAATCGTAGAACAAATAGATTTGTAGTGGATGGATTCCGTCCATGTCGCCATACGTGTCAGTGATCACCGTACGACAAATGGTTCACTAATGAAGTAGCAAACGTAAATACGTTTGATCAATAAAGTTGGTCTCTGCAAGTGAACCGCAATGAATGCACCTATTTGTATTTGTGAATCTACAGTCAAAGTAAATAGACTAAAGTGATGATGGGGTGGCCTGCTTGAGCATCCTGGCTACCTGTTCCTGCCATCTATATATTTCAACAAGTTATCTATTTTTGTTTGTTTTATCATATCATTATGCTTAATAATCGCATGACCTATTCTGTTGCGTTTCTCAAAAGTGTACAACTTTTCGTTGTCACAGTTACAAAAAACTCAATAAAAGCCAACGTGGTTGCTGGCAATATACAGCGAAAAGAATGCACATTATTCAGATGTTCAATTACTGAACTGCTAACATCTAACCGGCGATCTCCCAATATTTATCGCCAGGACCGACCAAGAAGAACGAAACGGAAACTTGTTGAAATACTTTACGCCGAGAATTCTATATTGCACCAAAAATATAATATTGATTAAAGCTGGTAATAATAATAATAATAATAATGATTGTCCAAATAGGTCGTAAGATAACTAATCATTTCTGCTTACAATGCGTTAAAGAGCTACATCATGGAATCTTATACTAGAATTGTCGACTCATCTAATTGTTAGACTTTCGAATTAGAAAATTTCACTTGGACAATAATGAATATGGTAAACGCTGATTTACATCCATCCATAAATTCATTACATTTAGTATGTTGTTACCACCATCTGTCGATGAAATCATCTTAGCAATGATATTCAGTTGCAATTTCATTTAGAAGCAACACGTCATGTAAACTAAATGAGTTGGTTCAGACACTGAATTAGTTGACGATCACTGTTGGGAAGAATTCTGAAATATTTTCATTCATAAGAGAAATCCTTTAGTACTGACTATTTATATATACCAGGTTATAAAACACAACACATGATTGTACTCTATTTTCTGAGTAGGTGATTATTTGACATGTTTTGTCTGGATGGTTGAAGGTTTGCTTCCCTCCGTCACTTCACACTCAATCTAGTGTTTGAAGGCAGACGAATAGGAGAAACTGAGTTTTCGAATCCAGCTGGCGAAACGATTACAAATAAACGTAAATCAAATGAAGAAATCTCATCGTACGGGCGTTGAAGAGAAACTTGTGTTTGAGAACCAGCTCTCGACATATCATCTTATTCAAAGTCTTGTTTAATTACCTAATTCACTTCCATTGACGTTTTAAATTGATCCTTATCAGTCTCAATTACATAGACAACGTCCAATTACGAATACAGACAGTATTATTGGGATAGATAAAATGGAGACACTTCTGCAGTTAAATGCTGTTGTAATATTGGTTCGCTGCATCAAGTAATTTATGGGTCATTTGAGGTTATGTGAGTTAATTATACGCAAATGAATGTAAGATTCAAGTATTTGTTTCGTTTTGTTGCTAACATCTATTTAACAATATGTTTCTTAAATGTGGTCTGAATGTTATCTCCGGATAAGTATAATGAATGACTATTGCGATCGATTTATGGACCAATTCTACGCGAATATTTTTTTATCGTATAATCGTTAAAAAACTGAACTGTTCATATTCATGTTCCTCTTATTATGAGCTTTATTTTGACCCATGGACTATTGTTTTACGATTTACCATTCTTGAATTATGCCTTGTCTATTATTCACTACCACCCACATTCACAGCAACATTTGGTCAAATCTTGTACGAATAATGTTTTCTATTTTATGGTACCATGTGGTCTGTCCGGGGGATATATAAACCCAGTATGCTCAAAACAGTTTTTGATCCTCGAGAGAATTCACACTACATACCAAATCTCGGTCTGATGAACGGCGATTAAGCAAGAAGCAAACATTTAAGAGCTTAATCAATAAAACAATACTGATTCAGCCACTGACGCTTAGTTAACCACCGATTCACATGCATTTTGTTTCACTCTTACGTTAAATGGAAGTCTATAACTTGAATTCCTAATTACTCTCAATCGCGATAATAAAATATTATAATGTAGCACGAACAATCATGTGAGCGTTGAATGTCAATACGTGCTGATCGGGAAGAACAGTCTGATCAACGAAAACCATCGCATTCGAATAAATCAATGTCAGCTTGTGAGTTTTTTTATATAAATGAGCGATCTAATTATGAAATCGTGTTTGTGAATTTCCGTGGATGACTTAAAAACTAAGCATGTGAAACATTTAGAAGTTAAGCATCGTGTCATCTAGGGAATTCTGGTCGCACTACACAGAAGTGCTTCAAAATCGTTCTTGAAGTCAAGCTACTGTTCTCAAAACGATCACAGATCAATATCTTATAGATAAGATTGACGTCATCAAGCGGCTGTCTTCAACTTTAACTCTGTGTATGGAAGCATTATTGTCCAAGTCTCATTTCATCGTGAGTCGATCATTCAAATTTACTACCCTACAAAATAATTGTCAGTACTCTCTCTTATAACATTGGTGAAATTCAACCAAATTTCGGATGAATGCAACTTTAAACACTTCCGAGCTTTACGAGTAAGAAAATCCATGAAAAAGAGAATTTCTCACATCGAATTGTTTTTATTTCATACATCTGTCATTGTCTGTTGATAAAATAATCATATAATTATTACATCTTCGAGGAATCAATCTATCCGTTCAATGAATCTTTTTCTTAATCCTCCTAAATTTCGAGACTTGTGCACTTTAGTTGAATGTTACGAAAGCGTGAAACATACATTCTTATTACAATGTCACTTCTGATTCATGCAAAGAGCAAACCTTAGAACTAATGATAAGTCAACACAATACAAGCAAACATTTTCATTGTACGAATAAATGATAGATTTGATATCGATAAGCTTCGAAACTGTGAGATTACAACTAATTATTTGAGTGGAACATGTAACATGGCTTGTAATAGTATGAAAAATGGGAACACTCAGATGATAATACAGTGGTTCTTCGTCGATCATCAAATGATTATTGTTTTCATGAATTGGATTCGACAAAAAAACATGCATGAAGTAAAATAAAGTCTATCAATGAGTATTACGTGCTGTACTTTATGTAAGCGTGTGAGAAAATCATGTTTTTATGCACTCAAGAATTATGAGTGAGATTATGCAATCAGCATTATTAATTGTAATATTTGTTCTGTGAACGTGACATCTTCTACTACTGACGAAAATCACGTAAAACATAGTCTATATATAACGGTGTTCGAAAGATCGTGTACTCAGTTATCACAATGCACAAAAAGATTTAAAGTGACGATGAGAGCACAGTGAGTTGAAATTTTGTTTTCATTGTCTGTTTGACAAAGCCTATTATCTGAGAATCAGGTAAAACTGATAAACCTTTCCTTATTTCTGAAATGAATAATCAGTCGTTGTTTCTTGTAGATAAAATTCTCGAATACTCTCTTTCACGTTTCCTCATTTATTGACATCGTTTCTCACTTGATTTAATAATTGCCTGAATATATTTTTCATAGTGGTTATGTGAGTCATAGATATTTGCCAATTCGGTCAAGTGTTTACAAGTGATTCTGTTGAGGCATGTCCTCACCAATCCACAAACTACTTTATCAAACATGCAGTGACCCTGAATGTAGTAGCAAATGTTCCTATCCTTGTGTAGGGAAATTCTCATTTACCGATATATATCGGACTGAATTGAATATCGATTGAAGGGTAATATCTCACAGATTGTGCTAAAGTTTTGTGACAGGTTTCTTCGAAATAGTTATGTTTTAATTTAGATGGCGTTTCAACGTAATGGGATTCTTTTCAAGAGGTAATGGTTGGTAGAATTTTTATTAGTTGGTTAACTTTTGACAAAATCATTTATGTTACTTGGAAGTAAATGGTCGATCTGCATAACTAACGTAGTACAAATTAATGATGCACATAATTGCTTAGCTCAAACAGTAATCAGTTGGATTGATAATCACTGATGAGTAAGATAGTAGCTTTACATAAAAGTTAGCAGAATGTTTGTGATGTATGAGGTCATGAGATCTGAGCTCAAACATTGGAAATATTAATTCCACTAGTGAGATTAAAACCAAGAGAATGAAGATTACTTGAGATAAAATTCGACTTTATGACCCGTACAAACATTGGCAACAGTTATTCTACTATGTCGCAATTGCACTAGATCATTACAATGCTATCTGCGTTTGACATCAGTGTGAAGATTCAAACTACGGATACGAAATGAAATTAAACTTTATCCCATTTCACAAGTTTGTGGCTACACATACTCAGTAGCGTTGCGGAAAATGCGATGTCATTTGAAGCGAACGTAACTGAGTTTGAGTCTGTGATAAAAGAACATTCAGCTGACGAGTTCCGAATAAGACGAAATGCACGTCCTGGATTCTACGGCTTGCCATCACTCATCTCTTTATTGACATGAAGGCGCGATGATGTATTTCGTTGATTGAATTTGAGAGAAAAGTTGCATTCAAAACGATGTTAGAAATTTTGATCCTCCAAATTGTAGATTGCAGCTTGCAATGTCAAATTTATTCATCGACAATTCATTGGATGAATGATTTTATTTTGCCAAGTTACATATAAAAATATTCCAGTCAATTAGGGATTTTCAATGCCTTCGGATTTCTTATGGATGTGTTTTAAACTTCATCGATCATGTTAATTGTATATTGGTTGCAGGTCACTGTTTTTCCTTGTATCAACACTTGTAATCATCCTACGTTTTGGATGCAGTGAAGTTCATTTTGACTATTACATATTCGCAACGACATGGCCACCATCATATTATCAAGCTCAAAAAGTAATAAACGTTTTGTTTACATAAAATATTGTCCTTTTTCCATGAACTTGAATCTATCGATTCACGTTTTACAGATGAATTTTGTTAGGCAATACTCAAAAAGAACAATATTTAGCATTCTCTTCCGTTCTTCGATAAGGATTAGAGTCGCTCGCTGATCAACTACTCATCACTGTGATATTCATTGACAGGTTGTGCTCACGTTGTTAATGCAGTACTATATTTCACTGAACATGGAGGTGACAACTTTATATTATTTGCGTTGAAAAAGGAAAAATCGGAACATTACTCTCACACACTGTTTGAAATAAAACATAACTACAGTCAATTTATTAGACATGCAATCAAATTTTCGGTGTTTAGATTGCAGATGATTTATTTATAGTGTATATCAAGGGTCAGTTTTTGAAGGCAACTAACCGAAACAACTTATTTCACCTCTGAAATTTATCCATTCAATTTAATCGCATTCGATAAGCGTCAGCAAATATTGTGTTCATATACATCTTTGTTCCCATAAGTGATAATTATTTGAAATTCTTTCTTTTAGAAAAAATCACCAAAACAATTTGATGATTTCACTATTCATGGACTGTGGTAAGATTACGTTTGGTTTATGAAGTATGTGCGTCCGTATTGTTTTCAAATATACACAACAATAGCATGGAAAATTATTGAACACTATCTTTGTGAACTTTTGTATTGGTATCATTGATCTGATGGCTATAACTACGATTTCACAATGAACGCTCATCCGAAACGCCTTCAGGTTTTGATATTTCATCGCTGTACACTCATCTCAAACAACTTTCTTGAAAACATTGAATTTATAATTTATGTAGTAGTGTTGAACTAAGAAGTGAATGCTGATCGTTGGCTTATCGTTTTCATTGTACTCATGCGGCTGGCTGAATTCAAATTGTGGAGTCTATTCTTTACTATATGGTCCATGTTCCGGTGTTTTACAGACGGACACGAAATTTTCTAACCATCATAACCACAATACTGCAAGCTGTGAAGCTGTGTAATTTTGTTGACAATATTGAGATGATCACCTTTATGTATGCCTTTTAACTACTAGTTTGTAATAACTTCAAATAATATACACGTTTCACAATGAGATTATAGATGCTTAGTGATAAATATGGTTGATCAGATATTCAAAATATACAAGTCAGTGAATAGATGTAAACCTTTGATTCTTTGATTAATTATGCACATCATTATTTTCAGGCCTAAAGATTTCCCTGAAAAACAACCACAATGTACCGTGAAGGAACAGTTTGATATTAAAAAATTGGAAGTGAGTCAGATCCAAAGTTCAGCCTTGTTAATTATTTTCTGACCATTTCCTATTGGTCGTCTTGTAAAATTATCAAGTAGACGACTGAATTTGAAACAGCCGCTGACCGATAGTTATTGACCTGAAAGCTATTCACTCTGAGCAAACAATGCTGAAATCGAATCGATTTCAGGTCGGCGAGCGATCATCACATGGTGATAATCGCTTTAGAAGTTCACAATAATGCTGCCAAAAAAATGTTTGCACATCAAAATTTTTTAAACTGGCTTGTTTGTCTTACCTGTTTCAATGCAATCATTGACGAGAACCATTCATTAAATTCATTATCTGGTTCTATTTCAGAATCTGCTAAGCGATCTAAGAAATCTGTGGCCAAGTTTGAGTAACTACGGAAGTCCAGAATCATTTTGGTAAGAGATCTAATGATATTTCATTCATCAAATATTCTTTCGGTGGCTTTGCAACGTTTGGTGTCGGTTTATTGATACACATTTCTAACCATATTCTTCGATGAATTAGGCATCAGAACCACACTTCATATACTCAAAAATCATTGAGCGGACGGAGACATTTGGCTGTACCCCAGGTAAAAATCTGTGTTCCGTAGGAATGAGAATGACTTGTAAGTAGTAACCAATTATCAACGATATACATTGATGAATGATGAGTGTGACTACAGTGAAAAAGTCTTCCTGTATCATTTCTTTAAATTGACATTGTTAGATATCTTATCCTATTTTCAATGTGTCTTCCAACAGACGTCATTAGTTTACAGTCGTTGTGAGTCAAACATCACACTAAATACAATTTACAAATAGTAAGGCACTTTGTGCTGAATCTTCAACACTCTTATGTTTCAAATGAGAGAACATTCAACAAATAATCAAGTCACGATGTTTGTGTTTGAAGACAGTTTTAAGCCATTATCGTGTATATCTCAATTGATATATGGTTATTGTACGAAGCGTTTTCAACTGTGTTTACTTTTTTAGGAAACATGAATTCAACAAACATGGTAGGTGTGCAACTGAAGATCCTGCGATTGTTAATCAACACGGTTACTTTAAATTTGGTATTGATCTGATGAAGAAGCTGAACCTACTAGAGTAATTGATCAATAATGTATTAAACGTATGATTACATTTCTATAAAACATTTTACAAGTGCGTCTCAGTTTCGATTAGAAGTGTACTTAACCATAGTGATCCTCCTCACAATTACAGTAAAGCCGTGAAACAGATTAATCATATTAGTTATGAGCAGAAGTGTTGTGGCCAACAAGTAGAAAACTGAATGCCGTTTTTTGACTGAATTGAGGCTCTTCAGTTGGTCACATTAATCAGGTTGAGAAGAGAATATAAATTGATATGCCTATCGGTTTATCAAACAACCAGTGTCTGATGAGTACAAACTGGGTGTTTAATGTTATTGTGCCAGCGAATATCTGTTAAATTGCACAACTCCATCACGTGTCATTGTTTCATTTTTTTTTCGTTTTAGTAAACTAATTAAAAATGGGATCAAACTAGACCAGTCCAGGCAATACGAGGTACGTTTACTCTCCAACTGATAAATAGACTTAGAATGTAAATCAAATTACGTGACCACACCACCATGTATGCTCGATTATATAGAGGTTGGAATCTCAGTCAGTTCGAACATCGGCCACATCTCTAATTATGCATGATCAGAAAGAATGCGAACTTATTTAAATGGAATGTGCCACTGAATGGTCAACCGTATCATCGTTCACCTATAAATAACGAATTTCCATTGAACTTCAAACTGACTACAAGTAATACGAATACTGTGTGAAATCTGTCACAGCGTTAAAAGATATTCAAATCAGGTAATCACTGAATGAATTGAGTTTGACAAAACAACGGTTTAGAACTTCAGTGATTGACGAGCAACAACAGTAAATTTGTTTCCACTCTAGATAATTGACTATTACTTCACGAAACAACGTACTTCAATTTGTTCATGTCAGAAACGATGATTTTTCAACTGTTGTCTTTCACAGTAAGCTACTACTACAAGTAGTATTAAAAGAAGAAGAAGAAATTTACTCTATAAGTGGAGTGTGCGATTTCATGCCTGGTCGCCTCTCTATGCGTCTACTGCTTCACATCCGAAGATATAACTATCTTTCTTCACTACTATATCATATCTCTATGACTTTATTCAAAATTGTTTCGAACATCACTTCATTTTATTTAACACTTCTATTACTTTTAACTATTGTAAAGAAAGCATTTGAATCAGCACACTTCATTCACATTGTGAATAAAATTTTGTTTTAACTTTCACAGACAAAAAATTTACGGGCCGTTTTGAAAAAAGAATTCGGTTATAATGGTTCTTTAAAGTGCACCGATATAAAAGGAAAGGTAAGTGTATCAGTATTCAGTAATTGATTCCCTTACACATGTAAACAAAACACGTTTACTTATCTTGCCACTCGACTTTACAAAACGAAACATATCTGGTAAGTGGTATTTGGGTAAATTGTTAGCAAGAATGTAGTTAGACAATAACTGAAACTGATCCCAAATACCGGATGATATGAAGTGAGGAGATGGACCAACAGGCCTTAACACATCCACGAACCATAACACAAGCTTGAACGACGCTTGACGCTAGTCAATCAATCGGTAAAGGGGTAATATTCAACAGCCCCTGGTGACATCCCTAAATAGTAATTAGATTTTCACTTGATGTTATTTTCTTGTATTTTCCCACTGTTTTTTTAAAACTGCTATTGATCAGTTTCCTCCTGGCATATGTGTACCATATGCGGAATGTCTCGATGTTGTCTTAATTTTCAAGCTTCATACGCAAACATCAATAGTGACGATTAGTGGATGCACACAACTGCACGTGAATTTACACATTACCCTAATGCACAAGCACAATGGCTCAGTGGTAAAGGGGGTAACGTGGTGGCGTTTAATGTGAAAGTAACAACGTTCGCGACCTGAATCGAACATCAACTCTGAGATGCAAGTACTTCCAACTGAGGACACCCAAATAGGAAGAATCACGTGTCCTGCATTCCAATGCTAGCCACTATTCATCTTAGTCTATAATAATCAGATATTCCTGAATTCAAATACGAAAATTGACGTAAACTCACACGATATAAGTTGAATAAATACTAGTGGACATTAGTCATTCACAAATTATGCGTAAACAAGCAATCGTTCCACGGATATGGATTTTACCAAAAAGCTTATGTTGACTGACATCTTTGGAGCTGAATGTGATTGTGAACGTTGTCAAATAATGTCTAAAATCTACCGGTCTCTCATTTTTGTAGCCAAATGTGGGACGTCTGGAAGAGGTGCGTATTTGTTTGAATCTTTTGCACAACTACATGGACTGCCCGGTCCCTGGTGGGTGTCCTAATGAGTTCATCTTTCCTCTATCTTCTGAAATGTGAGAAATTTATAACAGTTAAATCTGAAGATGTTTAATAATAAACTGTATTTTTGTTAACTGTTTCTGTTATTTAGTGTTTGTGATGTAAAGATTAAGGGATAATAATGTGAGGGCAATTATATTAAATGCTTTATAATGAATAATTAAACGGAACCAAGGATACATCCTGCAAACAGTAGTTGATAGATCGCACAAGTGGTTCACATTTTAGGGAAAAATACTAAATGATGACTATTGCTGCTTCACAATTACGAATTACTGTGTCGAATGATCTAACATTGTAACATGTGTCGATGAGTGAGATATTCGAAGTATCACTTATTATTTTCGGCATATATATTCAATATTGACTAATCCTATTCAGTCAACTTCATAATGGTTATCTGACTCCGAAAGTATTGGAACCGTAGAACGAATAGATTTGTATTGGATGGATTCCGTGCATGTCGCCATACGTGTTAGTGTTCACCGTACGACAAATGATTCACCAGTGTAATAGCAAACGTGAATACGTTTAGTCAATAAAGTTGGTCTCTGCAAGTGAACCACAATGAATGCACCTATTTGTATTTGTGAATCTACAGTCAAAGCAAATAGACTAAAGTGATGATTGTCTGAATATGTCGTAAGATAACTAATCATTTTTGCTTACAACGCGTTAATGAGTTTCATAATGAATTGATATATGAAAATTTACGAATAATCTAAATGCAAGGTTTTCACTTGAACAGCTCTTAACATTGTAAACGCTGCCTCAAATTCATCCATGATTAAGTTGTTACAACTAGTTGATGACCAAATAAGCTTAGTAATGTTGTCAGGTTTTGAATTTGTTTGAAGGCAACGTGTCACGCAAAAATATGAGCTTATCGCCCCATGGAACTAATTAACCGCAGCAGTTTGTGACGAATTCTAAAATATTTTCGTTCATTATAGATAGATAATTGTACTGGATATTTATGCTTACTAGAACATAAAACACTATTGTCTGAGTGAACGATCACTTGTCACGTTCTGACCCATTGACTATTCTTATGCGATTTACCGTACTTCTGTTATACCCAGTCCATCAATTACAGCCTCCCACATTCACAGCCACGTTTGGATAGCTCTTATACTAATGTTATTATGTATTTTTTGTTGCGGTGTGGCTTGCTTGATTTGTATATAAACCCAGTATGTTTGAAATATATGACTCAGATAGCAGAGGCGGAGAGTTTTGTTCTGGACCCAATAGTCAGGACTAGGTAGTAGGAAGTACCGACAAGAATTCTAGACAGCTCCTGCAAGTTTTATATATTATAGGTCTGGTCGATTATTCACTGTTTTTTAACTGGTGGCAGCGATTAACAACTAGCTGACCAAATCTTGAGCACACCGATTTACAACAAATTATATGGTCTCAAAATCCATACTGACAATTTGAGCGACCAGCTTAATCTCATATAATTGGAGGCGAATTATTGGTTGGTCGGTTGCCCTAAATACTCCTGATATAATAGTCATTTCATTGTTCATTACGATGAACGGTTAAGAGAAATTTTGGAATCAACTTTCTACTCCATTAGCTTGAACTTTGTAAACTTTAAATGCTCAAACAAAATGTTCTCACGAAATCTCAACATAGAGGTTCAGTTAACTCGAATCAATATGAGTTGTGTGGCGTCATTTGTCCTACTTGATGATAATGTCTGCCTCGTGTTGAGGTCATTAGAACTTTGTAATTTTGAAGGAAGCCCCGATTTATGAAACTGTCAGCTTGTTCTGTTGATTGGTTTATATGGATCAGCTTATCATACTCGGAATATGTTGACCATATATGATCTCATAAGTTACCACGTTCAAACTATTTGTGGTTCTAAGATTTTGAGTCACATTGTTTTCATGAAAGGTCCTATTAGAATATGTCACTCTTATACTGTATTGCATTGATCTAACTACCAGCTGTAACCAGTCTGCGTTTTCTTCACAACAAACTATCCTCCAAGTGTAAAGTCAAGGAGTTCTCAGTAATCTTGTTTCCATCTTCGAACACTAACTATAATCATCAAAACAACTACACAGGGATATTTCACTGTAGTGTACGTTCAAAAAAGAATGATTGGCTTTGACTAATTACACTTGTTTTTAAGAAACATCATTCATTGATTTAGAAGAATACTCATACTATGAACGAAAATACGGAAATCTGATCAACTGATTTCTACTACTAGTGCCTTCTGCTTTGAACGCCACTGCATCGTACATTTAGCTACCAACTCAACGTGGCTAGTGTCTCGTTTGACATGGTGGACGTATTTCAGTTGCGTGAAACTTCCTATTGATGTTTCAAACTGCAGTTGATCACTCTTTTATTAAAAAGTATTCGTTATGAAACTGTTATACCAATTCACTTTGCACAAGATGCACATGAACTAAAAAAGGTGCTGGTATACTGCACTATAAAACGTCACTGTGACTACTACGAAAAACGGATAATTTTATATAATACTGTACTTTTTGAATCAAAATCATTGGCCGATTAATAAATGTTTCATTATATTGCTCATTTGCATCTTTATATTGTCCGTAATGCACAATATCATTTAAATTGCTCCCTATTGTCAGGAATCATGGTCATCTCAACAATACCAGCACTTTTTATACATTTGTTTGAACAATTGGAATTATTATTTGAGTATATGAATTGATTAATGCTAGACCACCATGAAAAACCTGGAAGCACTAGAAAAACAATTCGTCCTAGTATTCCATTTTGCAGCAGTGCGCATCCACCATCCCTCTCGCCGGATTCCATCTCGAATATGAGCGCTTAATCTCTAGTCTAACCTCCGTAAACTCTATGGACTTTCATAGTATCTTCATCAAATCCGGACAGTACTATGTTAGATCTCAAATTTTGTTGCTGTACCTAATGAACACAACTGCTTTGTATGTCACGGTCTCAGTCATCCAATTACTAATTTGTCTCTTATGTAGTATATCCAGATCGTATTGCATAGAGCGTCTAGAGATTGTGACCGCAATTTACTGAGAAGCGTGCTTAGTATTAAACGTTAACCATAAAGAGAAGGTAAATCAACTAATGTGGTTTACAGTAAAATGAATATTGTGTATTGCGACTTATTTGGTTATTTAATTGCTTATTACATAATTCACAAAATTAGTTGAATTATCACAACTTGGGGATTAATTTAACACATGACTACTTTGGATTAGTCAAAGGTTTGAAAATCAGTCGGAACTATGAATATATTCAGTGTATTCTAGTTCATTAAAGAATTAGAGGTGGATGTGACGACGGATCGCGGGTGAACTCGTGGACATTGTAGAGGGCTGAGAAGGAGCCGAAGATATTTCATCCAATCACCTTCTGGTAGATAATTCAAGAATTCCTACGTTGAGCTTCCCCATTGGACAACGCTAATAACCCTCTGTATGCAGATTGGTGGGCTGTAATGATAATTTCGTTTTTACTAAGCGCTATTTCTACTATAGTTGACACTGTTTGGAATAATATTCCTTTTATTAGTCTTCTGTCTTGCTATTGCGACTTGGATGAGTTTTGGTGTTCTAGTGCTCAGTTATACGCGGCTAATCAAGAAAACAGCCTTCAAGATCTAACAGTAGACAATTTTGAACTATTACAATATTTTAAAATATATAAGAAAATATACACACAACATACCTGCACAATGATTAACGCTAATGTGGTGTTTTTATGAACCAACGATTCATTTGTACTTGCTGATTGCTTGATTTCGAATTCCAAATACAATACATTCGTTCGTGTACATCTGTTACTTGTTGTTAGTTTAAACTTTAATTTCAATACTCTTAATCATCACATTGACGTCGCAACGGAGCCTGTGATGACATGGTTGGACATACATTCAGATATTGATGCTTGTAGTGAACCAAAAATTATAATAACTCAAAAATGACAATAAAGTTATTAGGTTCAAAAGTTAATGTTATAGTATACCAATTACAATTTCTAAACACCAAGAAAAGTTACTGTACGTCACTTAAATCAGCAGGCTTATGCGCGTTCGAGATCCATTTGGTACCATAGCCCACAATTATAATTATTTAATAATAATTCCAATGAGGATGTTGTAATTCCAAGATATAGCCAGACGTAGAATAGAGTTTATAAATGTCTAAAAATGTAGATAATAGATGTTTCACTGTTTTCATAACCATATGCAATGAAGAACGAGAGAAGTGTGTAATAGTGTATTTCGAGCAGTTAACGGCGTGTGTCATGCTATGAGCGATTCAAAACGGAAGAAAGTGAGTTCAAGTCCATCCACTTAAAGAACGATCACAATCATTTTGTGGTGAATCTACAGACTGTAAAAAATAACAAAATAAATGTAAATAATATCAAAACCTATTTGCAAAATAAGTTTGCCGTCCGTATCATCACTTGCTTTTGAGGATTACTTTGAAATGTCCGATACCTGGGCTATGGTTATGGAATATGTTGAGTATGTTAATGTTGTGGCACGTTTCTTTACATTCATCCGAAAACAGAAAACAGCTTAATAAATTATCCGGCATTACCAAATAAGCCTATTTCGTGTGATTAGGCAACCCTCAAAGAACTACTGCTAGACTACGTCATCCCAATCCAGTGCGTACTAAAGGTTATCCAGATAATTCTTTGAGGATTTGCAATGCATTTTGGTTCAACAACTATGCACACTGTACAAAAGGCCAGTTTCTTACACGGGCAGTTGTTTATAAATCTTGTACCATTTTGATGATAGTTGTGGTGGTACTCTTTTTTCAGCTCCTTTCAGTAGGACTGTCTTGACGTTTGTATTGTAGATTCTGAGATTGATGTTGATTGAGAGTTGTTTTGAGTTTCGTAAGTTCATCAAGTGTAGGACTTCTGTCCTCGCCTTTACGTCTGCATCAGATTCTCCTCCTTCATCGATGATGCTATCCAGATAGCTGAATGCTTCAAACTCTTCCACAGTTCCTCCATCAAGTGAGGTTGATTTGGCGCTCTTCATGTTGTATTTAAGGATCATGATTTTTCCTTGTGTTTGTCAGAAGTCTATTGCTACAGTAGTTGTCGTCATCTGCATTTGTTTGCGCGTATGGGATAGAAGTGTTAGGTCATCTGGGAAGTTCGAATCTTCTAATTGATTCTAAATTGCACATTGTATTCCACATTTCCTCGCAAATTTCCAGAACTTCACGATCCAGTAATTAATCAGATGAATGAAAAGGAATTATTCAAGCAGGCTTGCTTTACTCCGGATCTCATTTGAAATAAGCCTGTCGGCTGTATTCCGTGCACCGCTTTAGACTGTGGTCTGTCGTATGAATTCTTTATGATGTTGACCATCATTTGAGACACATTATAGTATTTAGAAAGTTTCCATAGCGTCCTTCTATCGACACTATCAAGTGTTTTCTTATAATAAAGAAAGTTGATGTACAATTGAGAGTTACATTCAACCGACTGTTCAACGGTTATCTTTAGTTTTGCTGTTCGGTATGGTCACGACTGATCCTTATGAAATCCCGTGTGCTTATCTTAAATCTGAGCATCTGGCGAATCTTTCATCCAGTTCAGCAACACTCTTTGAAAAACTTCCTCTCGTCAACTGTAGTGTGATATCTCTGTAGTTCTCAGAGTTGCTCAGATCTCCTTTCCTTGAAAGATTGATGAGGTATTGTTCTTTCAGTGTTGTTGGCACTTGTCCCTCCTCCGAAATCTACTTGAATAGAACAAAGGAAAAGTTCACAGTTACTTCTTTGTCTGAAATAAATTCTTCGCCTGGTATATTTTTAGGTGCATATGCTTTCCCCCTCTTGATTTGTCTGATGGCCATCCTGATTACTTCGATCGCCCATCGAGGGCCATCAATAGGAATGTCTGTATGCGATGCTTCGATGTCCGTTGGATTCAAAAAAATGGTTTCCTCAACCGCTCCGCTGGATAATCTTTCTATCTCTTCCGCTGACAGTGAGCACTTGTGAATGGTATGCCTCCTTTATTTTAGATCTATCTCTCTGATTTATAAAGTAACACACATGATTCTATAGATAGAAAGTATTGTATCAATTGAGAAATGACTTTGATGTAACAATCTCAAACATCATAATATTATTGGGCTACATTTTGAGATAATAACTAAAAAATAACAGTCTGAACTTATTGATAATCAAGCATTGTTGCGCAACACCGAATGTCTTCGTTTAAAGTCTCACATGCGGGAACGCGTATCAGGAGTTCCATATTAGAGCGAAATGGCTGTTCATGATTTCAATTGATATTGAATTTGTTGGATTTCATGTTTTCCTTAAACTCAATGTTTTTTGAGATGATTTGTATGTCATTAGTCACATCACTACTCTTTTTGATGTGGACAAATCGAAATGTGATTATTATCAACATGTCCATCCGTTCTGACAAAATGTCCCAAAACTCATACTATTTTGCCTATCCACTTCAAACTTTACTTTTGACTTATGTTTCAATTCAACAAATAACCAATTATTAAATCATTCGTGGTACCAGTATGATTGGGTTGAACTAAAAGGTTTCTTCAAAACATTATTGACAACATAGTCCCTGTTAAACAATAGAAATCGTGTGACTGAACAAGAACACGAGTAAATTTCACTTGGATGAAGTCCTGGATTCCACTGCCAGGCGCCAGCTATTCTTTCCCATTATGCTTGTGAATCAAGGCAATTTTCACAGAAAGCACAAGTCCAATTAATAGACTAATCAATTGTTTTCTTAAATATCATCGGAGCGATTCAAGTAAACAATACAAAGTGGATTTAAACTTGGACAAACTTTACAAATAAATCAATAATAATTCAATCCCTTATCAGATACTCACTTAATTTTTATTCAGGTTCAGATAAAGTCAATCAATTTCAAAAGTTCAGAAATAGTCTTTTTACAAATATAAATAAACAATAACCACTTGTTATTGAGTTAGTAATTTATGTATCGATAGTTTTATTCATAAGTAAGAATGTAGAACATGAATACTAAAGGATTATTAAATGTTCATATTACTTTGATTGTTTACATTTTTAATAAATATACAGTTTTAGAACTCGGTTTACAATGAGCAGTTTCATAGAGTCATTCTCAACATGTGAAAGATTTTTCTTTGACATGGTGCTAACATTCAAAGAATCCATACGTTTTACAACCATTTTAATCTTCTTTTAAACTTTGAGTATTAATGCATTTTTCCACCCAATCATCTAAACGGAGAATAACAGATCCATCGTAACTTATCAAATGTGATTCAGGTGACTCGATAATACTCAGAAATGAAACGAGTTGTTTCGGCCAGTTGTCTTCAAAAACTGATCCTTGATACATAGTTGAAGTTACCCATATCCAACATGATAGACCTGAACACTGAAAAAAATGATTGCATGTCTACTACCGTTCGTTCAAACGTCATCAGATAATTCAATCCGCTACTGGATACGGATAGCGACTAACTTGTTAAATGATGTGACGCTTAATTTCGTTTTGTATCGGTGGCCTGAATCTTCACACTGATGTCAAATGCGGGTAGCTTTATAACGCGAAATCTATTGTCAGTGTTTCTGCAGGTAACTGCATTTAATTTTATCTGAAATAATTTGCAGAACATTTTCTTGACGTAAGCATTTTCTCAGTTCTCAAGTCATTAATGGAAGTAATATTTCCGATTTTTCAGCTCCGATCTCATGACCATACACATTGAACGCTATTGATAAATTTTATGTAAAGCCACTATTACACTCATCAAGGATTTTCAATCTAACCGTTTATTGTGTGAGCTCAGTAGTTACATAAAATACGAACTAATACTAAGTTACTAATGCAGATCGACTATCTACTTCGAAGAAACAAGAATGTTTTTATTAAAAGTTCACCAACTAATAAACATTAAACCAACTATTACTTCCTAAAGATTTCGCTGAGCCGACGTCCAACGGTGTTAATATCTAACTTCAACCAATCCAAAAAATTGCGCCACCCCCACCATTGTCTTCTCTGAGGTGATATCTCACAACTGACCTTGTTTAACGAACATGGAATTAGTTGACAGTCATTGTTGAGACGAATCCTGAAATATTTTCATTCATTATGGAGAGAAAATCGTACTGGCTATTTATGCTCACTAGATTATAAAACTCTGCATATGATTGTAATCCACTGTTTGATTGGATGAGCGAATGATATGTTCTGTGTGGACGCTTGAATGTTTGCTTCTTTCCGTCACTTTGAACTCAGTCAAGTGTTTAAAAGGGGACGAATAGGAGAAAATGAATTTTCGAATCCAGCAGACGAGTGAATCCTGAACAAAAGTAGTTCAAAGAAAGAAGTCTCATCGGACCAGTGATGACTAGCAACTAATACTTGAGAACTAGGTCTCAAAATTTCATCTCATCTAAAATCGCATTAAATTACTTTATTCAGTTTCACTCACGTTTTGAATTCATCCTTAATAATCTCACTTACATAACCTGTACATGTGACGACATCTTGCCTGCTGATGTAGACAGCGATCAATCAAAAATACAGACAGTATTATTAGGATAAGTAAAATAGAGACTATGTTGTATTTAAATCCTATTGTGATGTTGGTTTTCTTCATCACGAAATGGCATGTCATTTGATGTTGAGTGAGTTACCTATAGGCTCTGTGCGTTGTGAACTTTGAACAGTTTGAACTTGTGTTAGTTGATATTTGGTACATTTTTGCTTTCTGAAGCATCGGATATTCACCCGTGTTTGATTACGTTTTCTGGTGCTACGCAAACAATTTCAAGAAACTATTTTACTCTCAGAATAACCGCACCTTTTAACAAAAGAAATTGTGGACGACTCGATGGCGAGTGAATTCGTAACAGCGCTCAATCGCGATAATAAAATGTAATAATGTAGCACGAACACTCATGTTAGCGTCGAATGTTAATATGTACTGATCGAGAAAACATTAGTATTGTTTTTGTATATCAAGGTGAACAGTTTGGTTAATCGAAAATATCGCATTAGACTAAGTCAATGTGATTTTAAAAGTTCTCATATTTTTACAGCACAATCAAGTTCTGATATCTTTTTCGTGAGTTTCCACGATGACTCGGGAGTAAGGGAGGCGCAACATTGTGAAGATGAGCACTATTTGGCGAGTGATACTGTGCTCGAGAGGAGCACAAATCAATATCTCCTGGATAAGATTGATATCGCCGAGTCACCGTCTTCAACTTGAAGTATGTGTACAAAAGAATTATTGCTTGTACCTCATTTCATCTAAGTTTACTAGTCCAACAAATATTTATCGGTACTCTCTTTGTTATTTATGAAATTCTACAACGATTTCGGATGAAATCAAATGAAATCACTTTCGAGCTGGATGAGTAAGAAATGTCCTGAAGAAAAGAATTTCTCAAACCTGTCAGTGACTGTTGGTAAATTTATCATCTAGTTGATGAGTTGTTGAGGAATCAGCCTGTCTATTCAATGAATTACTTTCTTCATCCTTGATTTCAGCCCTTGTGCATTCTAGTGAAATGTTACAAAAGCAGGAAATATGTGTTATTATTACAATTTCACTTCCAACTTATCCAAAGAATAAAGCTTCAAACTGATTGTCAGTCAGCACAATACAAAACGAACATTCTATATTGTATAGATTTGATAATAATAAGCTTTGAAACTGTGAGATTATAACTGGTCATTCGAGCCAAACACGTAACGTGACTGGTACTAGTGACAAGACTGTCATAGAGAAAAGGAACATCAAAATGGGAACGCTCGAATTATAATGCAGCAGTAATCTGTTGATTATCGGATCATGGATGGTTTAATGAATTAGATTCGGCAAAAAAGGAAATACATGTAGTAAAATATGGACTGTCAATGTATATCACGTGCCGTGCGTCATGTAAACGTGTGAGGAAATTGTGTTTCTATGCATCTCAACTTGATCTGTGAGACTATGAAATCAGCGTTACTAATTGTATTATTTGTTCTGTGAACGTGACATGTATCACTGATTAGAATCACGTAAAATACAGTATATATATAACAGTGCTCAAAAAATTGTGTACTCAGTTGTCATAATACATTCACTGCTTTGGATTAGTGATGAAAGCGCAGTGAGTTGGAATTTCGTTTTCATTACGTCTCTGCCACAGACTATTATCTGAGCATATATTTACGTATAAAAATATTTCAGTCAATTAGGGATTTTCATGGTCTTCGTATTTTTAAGAATGTGTTCTGTACTTAATCGATCATGTTATTTGTCTAGTGTTTACAGGTCGCTGCGTTTTCTTGTGTCAACACTTGTAAGCATCTTACATATAGGATACAGCGAAATTAAATTTCAATACTACTTATTTGTTGTGACTTGGCCACCAATGTTTTGTGCCGCTAATAAAGTAATAAATGTTTCGTTTGTCACCTTTCATGAACTAAAATCTGTCGATTCGCGTTTTACAGATGGTTTTAATCAAGTAATATACAAAGGAATCATTCTCTTCCATCCGTGGATATGTATCAGATTCATTCATTATTCGAAGAATCATCATTTTGATATTGATTGACAGGTTACGCTGAACTTGTAAAGGCATTACTTTATTTCACCAAGAATTGAGATAACAACTGCATATTATTTGCATTGAAACAAGAAAATTCGACACGTCACTTTTTACATTGCTTGAAATTAAACATATTTTCAATCGACTTAATAGTGGTGCACTCACATTTTCAGTGTTCAGGTCTATTATGTTGAATATTGGAAAGTTCAAGTGTTTATCAGGGATCAGTTTTTCAAAAGCAACCAATCGAAACAACTTATTTCACTTCTGAAAATCGTCTAGTCTCTTTAACCTCATTTGATAAGCTTCAGCACATATTATGTTCACATATATCCTTGTTCTTACTTTTAACGTCCTCTGCCTCCCGGATTGGAGGAATTCTCCATTCATTGAATGTGGCAAGATTACGCTTGATTTGGGAAGCGTGTGCGCCCGTATTGTTAACAAATATACACAACAATACCATGGAAAATTATTGAACAATATCTTTGTGAACTTTCGACTTGGTATGATTGATCTAATGACTATCACCACGATATCACAATTCGAGCCTATCCATGGTACCTACAAGATTTAATATTTCATCGCTGTGCACTCATCTCAAACAACATTCTTGTAAACATTTGATTTATCATTTACGAAGCCATGTTGAACTATGAAATGAATGCTGACCATTGGTTAATCGTTTTCAGTGCGCCCATGCGGCTGACTGAATTAGGATTAAGAAGACCATTGATCTGCGTCAAATTACTATGTGGTCCACATTTCACTGTTTCACAAGTGAAAATTATTTTTTCTGATCACCGTATCAACAGTACCACATGCTGCGAAACAGAATAATATCGTTGATAAGATCTAAGTGAACAGCTTCATGTACGCCTCTCAACTACAAGGATGTAATTACTTCAGATGATACACACGTTTCATACTGAAATTATAGCCGTTTAGCGGTAAATATGTATGATCACGTTACTATAATATACAACTCGGTATGTAGATGTAAATGTTTGGTTAATTGTAATGTGTCATGTGTATCATTGTTTACAGGCCTAAACCTGCACGTCATAAAGATCCGAGTTGTAAATCAAAGGAGGAGTTTGATATTAAACAACTGCAGGTGAGTCAGGTCCAAAGTTCAGCCTTTTCAATTATTTTCTAACCACCTCTTATTGGTTATCTGTATGAATTCGGGTGTTGGGTGACTGTCCGGTAAGTGTGTCAAGCATACTACCGCATTCGTATCAGCCACTAACTAGAAGTGATTGCGGTGATAGTCGGTTGTTCTAAGCAGATATTGCTGGAGGTGGATCGACTTTGGATCCCCGAGTGATCATCATTACTTGGGCGAAACTCGTTTAGACGTTTACAAAAATGCTTCTAACAAAAATTGTTTGCAGATAAAAAATTTCTTAACTCAGTTGTTTTTAATAGCTGTTTCGATGCAATCATTCACTGAAACCCTTGTCTAAATTCATTCTCTGATTTTATTTTGGGAAGTATAAAAACTGTGATCAAGTTTGAATAACTACAGCACTACTGCCTCATTTTCATAAGATATCTAATGATATTCCATCTATCGAATAGTTCTTTCGGAGACCACAAAATGCTTGACATCCATTAGACTATATAGATTTCTGACCATATTCTCCAATGTAACCAGTTTTAATACCACACTGCGTTAACTCAAACATCATTGACCTGATGAAGACTTTTTATAGTTGACAAGTTCAAATGTGTTTAAGTGAGAAAATCGTGCAGTGATAATAATGTGGATCGGAAAGTCAACATGGGTAAAAATCTGCGCTCTGTAGGAAGCAGTATGATCTGAAAGTAGTAATCCACATGCTTTGTTGACTGGTGAGTGCAACCACAGTGACAGAAGACTTCCTGCACCGTTTCATTGAACTGACACTGTTAGAATCTATCATGTTGTCGCTCCTGTTTCCAGTGTCTCATCGAACATATGTCAGTAGTGTACAGGTCTTGTGAGTGAAACATATCACAAAAATCAATTTCAAATTATGAGGCACTTTGTGCTGAACCGTCAACTTTCAGATGTATCAAATTAAGAAAACTTTCAAGAAATAATCAAATCACGATGTTAGTTTTGGAAGACAGTTTTGGGCCACTATCACGCATTCTTCAAATGACATATGGTTATTGTATCGAATGTTCCCAACTTTGGTCAAATCTATGAAATATAAACCCGACATACATGGTAAGTGTGCACTAGAGGACCCTCTAATCGTGAAAATATTCGGTTATAAATAAAAATAATATATTTGTAATGTCCCAATGAGTAGAAAATTGGATTTTCTGACGTTTCGTGACTTAGTGTAAGTCACTTCTTCAGAGAATAAATAACCAAATTAAAATTAATCCAAATTAGGTTGTGTTGATTGTGATGTTCATTATATTGGAGAGTCATCCAGCGAAATTGTGACTAGAGCCAAAGAACATATTAGGTACACAAAGAAACCTCCTAATAATCCTGTAGAATTGAACCAACTTCAAATTAAATCGGCAAGAGCAGTTCATGCCATTTTCAACAACCACCAAATCGATTTTAAAAATATCAAAATATTGCAAAAAGTCTTTTCCAACTACAAAAAAAGGAGGGTAGCTGAGGCGTTCCATATAATGCATAATCCTACTTCTCTCAATAGAAAAGAAGGCCTTATCATACATCCTACTTGGACCATCTATCCTAACCATTCAGTCTGATCGTATTTACAATTTCACACTATCATATTACAAATTTAAACTCTATCCTTTCTAACCATTAAGGTCACACAAGTTTTCATTCCTAAACAATGCACATATACATACACACGAATTTACATACTTATCACTTATGAATCACCTTGACAGAAATGACATGACATCAACTTGTTCAGACCTGCTTTTTGATTGATCGAATATTATTCTTGCATTGTTCCGTTGTACTATTTAAACTTGGATTAATTTTAATTTGGTTATTTATTCTCTGAAGAAGTGACTTACACTAAGTCACGAAACGTCAGAAAATCCAATTTTCTACTCATTGGGATATTACAAATATATTATTTTTATTTATAACAATCAATACAATGCTAAATTTATTCGAAATTATCAAATCAAACCTTGGTAATGACACCTATATATTAGGTTACTTCACATTTGTCATTGATCAGATGAAGAAGCTGTAGCTCCTAAAGTAAATTTAAAATTACATTTCTATGAAATGATTGTGAAGTCGTGCATCTCAGTGCCGATTTGAAATGTAGTTGGCTACATTGATCACTCACAATCTCTATCAATTCGTGAAACAGACTTAACTATGCACAGATGTGTCGTGCCCCACTAGAGGAAGCTAGGATGCCCTAGTTTGACTGAATTGATGCATTTCAGTTAGTCAAAGTTGTTAAATTGAGAAGAGCATACAACTTAATATCCCCATCGGTTGATAAAACCATCAGTGATGATGTAAACATAACACGTTTACTCATCGTACCATTCGGATTTTCTGAATGTTACATAAATCTCAGACGGTATTTGCTTAAATCGTCGACAAGAATGTAGTTAGAAAATAAGTGAGATTGGTAGAAAGTTTTAAATTATATGAAGCGAAAAGATTGACCAACAAATCTAAACAATTTCACAACCCCTAACACAATCTTTAGAGACTCTTTACGCCATTCAAGCCATGAGTAAACAATAAAAACTCAACAGTGGTTTGTGACAGAGAAAATTTTGGCCTCCCTATTTAATATGGAGCAACATTACAAAACAATAATTAGATTTTCAAATCGTGTTGTTTGCTCATATCTTCCCGTTGTTTTCTAGTACTTCAATTGATCAATCTCTCACGGCTGAATGTACGCATCCTGTGGGGATTACGTCGCTATTGTCTTAATTCACCAGCTTCATAAGCAAAGATTGATAGTAACTAAGAACGAACAACAAGTGAATTTAAACTTCACTCCATTGCACAAACAAGCAGCTATCAGGATTCAGAAATTGTAGTAATCTTACACGTTATAAGTTGAATAATTATCAGGAGACAATCGTCATCTACGAGTTATTCACAACGTCATGTTGTAATCACGTTTTTGAACAAACAATTGTTGATAAAATAGCAAACGTGAATAAGTTCACTCAATTGAGTTCCTTTGTCTTTGATACTATCGGTAAATCAATGATATCCTGAAATGCAAATGTGGTGAAATACGTAATCAAAGTTATTCAAAGGTAGTTGGATCGTGCTGTAATTAGAAGTGATTAAAATTATGGAAACCGTGTCGCAAGTGTTATGAAATATATTCGTATTTGTGCAAGTGAACCACAATATATTCACCTATTTGTATTTGTGAATCTACAGTCTAAGCAAATAAACCAAAGTTATGATTGTCTGTAAAGGTTGTAGTATAACTAATCATGAATGCTTCGAGTGCGTTATCGAGTTACATAATGAACTCATATACAAGAATTGACGGGTCGCCTAATTGTAAGGTTTTCGAAAGGAAACGTTCACTTAAACAGCGCTGAATATGGTAAACACGGAGTTAATTGATAGTCATTGTTGAGGCGAATTCTGAAATATTTTCATTCATTATGGAGAGACAATCGTACCGGCTAGATTAATAAACACTACATATGATTGTATTCAACTGTCTGATTTGATGACCAAATGACATGTTCTTTTTGGACGCTGGAATAATTGATTCTTTTCGTCACTCCGAATTCAATCTAGTGTTTAAAAGGAGACGAATAAGAGAAAATGAATTTTCGAGTCTAACAAGCGAGGCAATCATAAACAAACTTACATCAAATAGAAAACTCCATACAGACCTGTGTTGACGAGCTATTTATGTTTGAGAATGATGTCTGAAAATGCACTAATTATTAGACAAATAAATCAAATGCGAGGTGGAAAACATGTCAAATAGCCGTCGAAACGCTGGCCTCTGCCGATGCAAATATTCCATCAACACATTTTCAAGCTAAACGTAATGAGTTGAAATCAGGAGCTCACCAGTGGTTATCAAGAAAACAGAAACAAACGATATTTTCTCCAAACAGACCCAAATAGTCTCAGTGGTGACGTGTAGGTGAGAATTATAATGATTGGTTGTTCTCTTGGTCATACTTCCAGGTAGTTTGATAGGCTTTAGATATTTTATGTACTCTCTTGTCACTATAGTTGTTAATCGTTATCGGTTTTTTTGTGCGGAAATGTACTTGCATCCTCGTCAGGCTAATCACATGTTCTCGACCTGAGATAGTTTAATGGAGGGGTATTGAGAACAGTTTTACATTACCTGTGTGAAGCACAATTTCCTGGTTAGCATTTTTCAAGCAAGTTAGTTGTCTGCGTGAAAGGTTCGCTAACTTTATGCCAAACCTTACTGCTATATCTGAGCTTTGGATCGGCTGTAGACCCAGATGGGCCCCAGGCTGTGTTCACACTTGACGAAGAAGATTCGGAATATTTAAAAACCTTTACATGTCTGAGCAGCATCATTGGTGGACATGCTGGATCTGGTGCAGTTACAGAGACACGGATTGACAAGGCAAGAGCAGCATATCTACAATTGAATATCATCTGGAACTCGAAACAACTGTCAACCAAAAACAAATTCAGAATTTTCAACACAAATGTATGGGGTGGTAAAATGGAGAACTATGGAAGCCATCATCCAGAGGATAAAAGTGTTTATTAACAACTGTCTACGCAAAATAATTTGGATCCGTTGACCAGACATGATCAGCCACAATCTTTTGTATGAGTGGATAAATAAGATCCTAGCGGAGATTGAAATCAGTAAGAAGCGCTGAAAGTGGATAGAACACATCGAGGAAAGCATCCACCTGCGTCACAGGGCAAGGCCTCACTTAGAATCTTCCAGGCCAAGAAACATATTGTGTTGAAAAAAGGATACAGATATGAGAGGAATGTACAGCATTTGGATAGAACTAGAAAAGAAGACGTAGAACAGAGTTTGCTGGAGAGTACTGGTCCGCAGTCCATATTCCTTTGGGAGTAACAGGCGCAAGTAAGCAAGCATGTAAACATTGGACTATTTAAATGAAATGTTATATTATCTGTGACAAATAAAAATCAAGACAATATCAGAATCAATTTCGGAAACAAAATTATCTCAATGCAAAGTTAATACATATTTCTATGTATTTATCGTTCATCATTCATAGCCTGAGGTGTACATGTGCTGATATTTCTAGGATTTTAACAAGAAAATAATATATATTTGTCTTTGAAGTAATCATGGGAAAACTAGTCTGTATTGAGTTTTTTGTTTGTAAATGAACTTTAGGATGCTTACGACATTATCGCCTTTGTGCACAGGAATAAGTGGACCAATGGATGTACATGGAAGCGACTAAATTGAAAAGCTTACGTACTATAGAAAAATGAAGTGGTTTTACGATTTCCAAATCCAGTCTCAGTTTCTGTGAATAAAATGCTCCTTTCCTCGCTAAAGGCGAAATGGTGCCCGACTACATCATAATTTCGTTCAACCCGAATGTTACAGATCCATCGTAATATGTTTGTCTGGAACGGTACGTCTGGAGATCCTATTTTTGTCAATTCACGTGGTCTTGTCAACGTAGTCACATGAAAGCTTATTCTGATTGTAGTTTATTGAATTCATTATTCAATCATCTCGATAACCACTATCATATAAACCTCAACACTATATTAAACCAAAAGACAGTTTGAAACGTCAAATACAGTTTATTAGCGGACAGCGCTGTTCGTAAATTTACAAGCACATTGGGTGAATTCGAGGCAAAGATACGAATGTGTGTATTCAAGCGAATACAAAGGCGAATGTATCATGAAATCGCATGAGAGCACAGCAAGGGAAAGTGAAGGATAATAATAAGATTTGAGTTCATATGTACAGGAGGAAAATAATGAATCATCGAGTGATATTTAAGCTATCAGTATTTTATCTAAAGTCTGTCACGTGATCTAGTGAACATAACAGTATAAAGAAAGGTAAGATTTCTTACCATTCAAATAAGTGTCTGTTGAGTAATCTAATAAAATTGTTCAGCCAAAATTACTTTTAATCGAAATTAGTAATATAATAGTAGCTATAACATGAATTTTCAAGGGCGAATCAGATGTTTCATCATTACATATATTATTACAGTTATCATCATTATTGCCATTTGTTTAGTAATATAAGAAACGAACGAAATTTTTCTATCTTTCGAATGATTCGATGATGTTGTTCAGCTGACCATCTTATATTTGTCATCTGTACATGAATTACATTGCATGATCAATATCCTTCTGTGTTCAGAAAGTCAATGAGGGATATAAGCGATCTACACATCCTTGTCTCTTGTAGTCTTAGACTGGATGGTAGGTAATAAGTAGATAAAGAATGTCAATTAGTTCAAAATTCACGTCATAAATTATAAGTGTGTTACCCAAACAACTTCATCATAAAATCTAATAATTCGATTTCTGAAGTAGTCCAATCGTTCTCACTCTTGGTCATTTAATAAAGTGGTAGGACCGTGTGAGACGGAGATCATGTTCTAATCGATTCACTTTGTCTGCGTATCTCACTGTTGCAGGCAAATTAAATATTGAGGTTGAATGTAAAACTGTCTGTTTTGAAAGAGTATTTAGGAAGATTAGTACAGTACGATAACCAAACCATTCATCTCAGGGAATAAAACTACACTTAAACACAAAGCGATCAGTTATTTATTTTCTTTCATTGATACACAAAATAAACCTGACATTAAGAGAAACCATGTGTATACAAAACAATATGCATTTTAACCTTATCGTGATTTAAATGATAGATAACTCATGAGATAAATGCTATGAAGATATTTTCTATTGAACAGATGTCATATCATAATCCAACACATTTTTATGCATTGCTCATTACTACTGGTATTTAGTAAGCAGTTCATTTCTAATAACATATGAGCTAGAGGTATTCAATTAGCTGTGGCCAGTTTCCATTGTGGACTTTTCATCTATTATCCGTCCTCCAGGAATTAAACCAAACGCCTTCGTCCATGCGGACAATGTCTTCACCCGGAGATCATTTGTCAAAGATATTGTACTATTCGTAAGTAACTGCACCAAATTCATATTAGGTTGACGCGATCACGTATTATCTGCAGGTTTTTAATGGATGACTAACATAAATCGTTTCGTCATCTCAACAAAATATGCAGAAGTTCAAACAATCAGTAAAATTTCACTAGAAAGTAGATGTTTGATCAATAAAGTGAACATAAAATACTCAAATTACTTTAACTTCCTGGTTACCTGAAGAAATATATATAGACGGGATATATTCAAACATGTAATGCATACCTATTGACTACATGCTTCACAATCCCTTAAGCGAGTTCTTCCGTTTGTCAATGAATTTGAAGATTAGCCGTATGTAAAACTGAACATTTAGAAAAATATGACTAACATGATTTGATGTAGTGAAAATTTCAAGTTTTACATTTGTCAAATAAAGAAGGAACGAATCGAGCGAAGAAACTTCCTTCTAAATACTTTCTTCAGAACGGTGTACATCTTCACCCCTCTTTTAATCTCCCTCATGTGTTTGTCGATGAATTTCATCGAGTACTGATTCCTACTAAGTAAGTTATGAGTATTCACCAATTGATCTACAGTAGTGTCATCCGAACATATCATTCCAGCACGATGAGTCAGGATTTTTATCAAGTTATTTTGTATCTGGTTGGTACTGCGCTTTAGAAATGAGTGTTTTTTCCGGCTACAGATATCCTGTGTGACCCTCTTTTTAAAAATCCATCTGCTCAACTAGTTAGTTGGGCACCGAGAAATGATATGCTATTGTTCTGTTCATCGTCTGATGTAAAATTAATTGATGGATGAAAGTTAATAAATATATTATGTAAATCATCTTTTTCATGATCTTTTAACAATATTAGGAAGGTATCATCTATATAGCGATAAAACGATATTAAATGGCTAATCGTGCTTTTTATGTGGTCCATTTTCCAGTTTTTCAAGGAACATGTCCACCACCAGAGGGCACATTGGTGACATTATGGCTACCCGATCATGTTGTCAATAGTTTTCGTTGTCAAATTAGGATTGAACATTCATCATGCATCTAAGAGTTAACTGTTTCATAGTGAAAGCGGGAATGACGGTTTCTATGCGCCATTCTGTTACTTCCTTGCAAGTGAAATCCACTGTTTCAAGAAAGGGAATGTAAGTGAATAATTACGATACATCTTTGACACTGTGCTTCACAATTCCTTTATGCAATGATTTGAAAATTGGCACCAACCGTTTTGCTTTATAATGATACGCTGAGTTATTCAAATCTAAAACGTCTCGTAGGGGATAGCCAGTTTTATGTACTTTTGGCAAGCCATATAGCCTTGATGTAATCGTTCCTGAAGGTTTCAACATTTCGAACACATTCTCTGAAATAAAACCTTGTTGTTTAATTTGGCTCAGTGATTCTATTACTTGTTTATCAATCTTGTTTCCATGTCATTATTCCCAACCGGTTTCTAAAGTTTAAGTTTTTCATTTAAAAAGCTTTCATTTTGTTTATGTAGTTGTTTTCACGCACGAGCACTACACCATAACCTTTGTCTGGTGTCGTGATTAAAAAATTATCATTAAAGTTTTTCAATGTTTCCTTATGTTTCTTCGTCGAAACTCCATTCAAATTGCATCCATGAATTAAGTATCTGAAGGAAATTGAATTTAAGCGTCCATTTGATTAATCGTTTTCTTGAAGTTACAAAACCTGTGACCCAGTAGTAACGCTTTCAACTCAGTATTATCCAGCATAACACTAGAAAAATTGTGTACGTGCCGACCTGAATTAGACTGAAATTTCATCTCTGGAATCTATTCGTCTAAATTTAGTTTTGAAGTAAGTAGATTTATATCAACTTGGATCTGTTTATGTGAATCTTTCCACTGCCGTTGAGGACTGGTTTCAGGATTGATGAATGGGAAGATTCAAGTAAAAAATAACAAATGTATTTAAACTTCACCCTACCGACCAAGCAGGTGACTTTCAAGACTAAATAGATAACTGGATAACGGGAAGTCTTTAAAGGCTAACTGTACTAGGTTTGATTACAGGAATTATTATCATCTCTGCGATGAACGAAAATTCTGCTGACGAGTCCCAAAAAAGACAAAAGGTGCATCAGATTTGATTCCACTGCTAACCACAATATATTTTTGCTTATAGTGCTCGTGAATTAAAGCGATATCGCGGCAAACTGCACAGGATACACATGTTCCAACAAGAGACTGAATAATTGCCGTCCCGAAGTCAATGGAAAGATACAATCAAACAACGCATTAATGAATTTAACGGTTATTTAGTTCCAAGTATATCTAATGAAAATTTACTACAGTTGATTGCTGACATTACCATTTTGCAGTCCGCCATTGACCATAACACTAATCATAAAAACAATGATTAGGTCTCGAATACTTAGTGTTTATATAGTCTTTACATTCTACATTCAGATAGTTCTACCGATATTAGTTATAGGTTAATGAACGAATATAGAACTGTATCTCCATGTTTGTTCTTTCATTGATGAAAAATTATTTTGATACACTAACGAGAAGAAATCATCTACAATTTCTTAAAATCTAATTTTATTTGATTTCAATGAAATACGTGGTATTTTTGATCGCACGTATGCTTCAAATTAGTAGCTAAGCACACATTCACAGCGTGAAGTAGTACAATACTATGTTATTTTTCATTTAAGATCATTTTGCAGACTAGCTAGAACCCCCTATTGAAATTACATGGTACAATGAACCAATGGAAAGCTGGACATGACTAAATATCCAGTAATTTGCAGTCTCGTTTCACAATAATTTGGTGATATCACATTTGTTGAAGCGGGTTCTCACATTGTTGTCAGTAAAAGTACTTTGTGTAAATACAATCGCAGTTTGTATTTTACAGATGGATATTCAGATCACTACACCGAACCAATTTCATACAACGTGTCAAAACACATTCATCGTCAAAATACGGATTCCATCGTCGATTCAATTATTTACAGGACGTTCATCCAGATTACCGTGGTGACAAACAACTGAATTATGTTCGACGAATTACTTCACTGTTGTCTACAAGATTTCATTGAATCAGTCCATGGTTATTACAAACACATGTTTGTTCAGTTGAATTCATGCATTCAGTCTCACAATTCTTAGACGTAGAAAATATGATATTCAGCCGTGGAATCTCTTTTTATTGACATACGGAAATTCCCCATGCATTCATTTAGACAGGTAATATTTATAAGATTGCTAAAAGTAAAGTCTGGAATGTATTACTTCTCCCTAAACGTGCAAAAATTGATTGATTAAATGTTAATAACTAATGATGAGATAAATTGTGCACAAAGAAGTTCAACTCCAGTGAACGAGAAAACAAATGCGATTAACCGAATGTAATTCAATGAGAATAACGTGGGAGACTTGTACAATGCGTTTGAATATAAAATTACAGGATGTCTTGATAAAATCTGAGAACCATACAGAACATACTTCATTCATAAAATATCAATCAATTGTCTCAGACTTGATCGTTTCTTCTTTTCCACAACAATCTTTTTTTTTCTAGTACTCTTTCCTTCTATTTTCTTAACCTTCTTCCAGACATTTTATATTCCATTTATGATGCATCCTACTTATATTTGTCAATATCAGTAGTGCACACTACACAACCAGAAGTGTGTGAGTAATTTAGGAAGACGTTATTTTTCAACAATTAACGGTAATATGGATTGAGCGAGGGGTTACATTCTTCATGCACTAATGAAAACAATAGTAACAGTTTATAACCCAATATGTATGATTAATCGTCAGAGCAGTAATAAAGGAATTTTTGTGTGTGCTACTTATATGAACTGATGTGAATGGTATGTGTCAGTTACTAAGCAATGAGAACAAAATCCAATAGCAATTAAAATAACAACATGAATAGACGAACAATGACCTTTGGATGTACCTAGTTGTAGATAACCTGACCAACTGGGATCAAATATACACTTGTGTTATAATAGGTATTATTGTGGCAACTTGCACAAAATGCACACGTAAAATACAAAACCGACGAAAATTTAGTCGAAATATCAAGATTGCAATACATCGAATCGCTAAAATGTGAATCAGTTGTTTATCTTGTCAATGCATAAATTAACGTATGCGAAATGTGTGCTTACATATTTGTCAGTTTTGTAAATTAACGGTTCAACAAGATTTCAGTGAAGAATTATGTTAACGAAGTGCTTACTGTGATTATGCTTTTGTGATAACAAAAGCATATAGACAATATATTCTTATATAGATTTTACCGCCAAAGTGATGCTCTGGAGCAGTATGTAACTTAATGTATAAGGTATTTCTTCTGATAAATCAAAACATTTCAGTGAATGTTAGGTAGTTGATGGTCAAAGATGACTGATGAAGCGATTTGTTTGCGAAAAACAAACGGTGACACTGTGCGGCCTTCAAGAGTAATATTTTCCACACGAAACAAATATCCATTACGTCGTTTTTCAGCTATTTAGCAGCTTAAGCCTCCTATTCGGTTTAGCAATAAACTTTTCCATTCCTAATCAATGTTCTTCTTACTTCTGTTCTAAGATAACGCTTATCAGCCACTGATGCGCATAGATAGTGTGTTGTAACCTAATTTCTTGAATGGTGCAGTTTCATGTGTTTCCAATAATGTGTTTTCCCAAATTATCTTCAAGTTGTCAAATACTAATGAAGAATGGATTGTTCAAGATCTGGTAGATTCTTCGAAACGCGAAATGCTTCTCTACCAATACCACTTATGATATGTGCTAAAATAGTGTCCGTGTGAAATCCCCACAAATATTATCAAGCGTCAAAAGGGTACAATCTGCCTTAATTTTCTATATACATCGTTGATATTTTTCTGAGTTTCACCCATTTCTCTCTTGAAGCTAATAATTTTCGCGCTTATTACGTAACTCTTTGATTGGAAACCTGTTGCCTTTCCATAAAACGAAATTACTTTCAAGAACATTTTCAATGGTTCGATATTCAGGATGATAGAAAATCAATAAACACTATAAAATCGATCCAATTGACCAACGTCAGTGAAAAATCACGAATTTATATGTTATTATGAGAAAAGTCAAAAGTGAATATATTACATTGAATGGATGTTAGCATTAATAATATGTGGAGTTTAAATAGTGATGTATACGATTTCGTAAAATAGAATTCCATATCAGTCGGAAACATGCAAATAATGATGATAATTACTTTATTTACTTTACAACGTTTTGTGCATTTTACTATCAACATAATGAAACTATAAGAAACGTCAATATTGGTATGTTATGACAGTTTAAGTACTTGTAATAATGCTGATCACGATGAAATGATAAGTAATCTATAAGGTGCAAATGAGTCCTATGTAGTCCAAGAATGTCCTGAAACATATTCGATCCTCCAAATCGTTGAGTTTAGGCTCAATTCTGCTTCACATTAATATACAAAGAAGTAAAAAAGGAATCAACGAATATCACTGTGTTACAGATCCATTCGATAATCTTTGATTAAGTCAGTAGTGTGAAATATGCTTTTGTGTATAACAAATGAAGTGCTGTGATACACTCGCAAGAATTCAGCATCACGTTGACCTTGGTTGTCGTCTGCTTACAACAAATTGGTGAATTCGACGAGTTTGCGGACGCATACTGAAATGCAATTATTCTGCTCGATGACAATCTTATCAGATTTACCGTTATAAGAATTTTGAAATTGATAATTTGTCAAGTTCACGAATTTTCAAATGATCAGTTTCGTGTGAAACAATCATTTTGTTAGTCTGGATACTTTTGAAGTGAAACGGAGTATAAATATTCCATGCATGTTTTTTTGTCGGATCTAATTCATTGAATCATCAACGATATGACGATCGACGAAGAACTACCTCTTTATCATCTGAGCGTTCCCATTTCGATACTCCTTGACTCCACGACAGTTATCTCAATAGTACCAGCCATGGCACATGTTTCAATACAATGATCGGTTATACTATCACAGATTCAATGCTCATCATTATCATATTTGTTTTCTATAGACCATTAATTTTAAGCGTTGTTCATTGGATACATCTAAATTAAAATTGTAGTAAGAATCCTTATTTTTTGCCTTCGTAACGTTCAACTAAAATGCACAAGTTCTGAAATCAAGTAGGATGAAGAAAGTAAGTCATCGAATAGACAGGTCGATTCTTCAACCTCTTATCATCTAGACGATTATTTTACCAACAGACACTGACAGGAATATGAAATAACGGCATTTCGGTTTAAGGAATTTTTTTTCACGAAGTTTCTCACCCATCCAGTTCGGAAGTTTTTTATGTTGATTTCATCTGAAATTAATGTAGAATTTCAAAATATCTAAAGATAGTACTGATAAATATTTGGTCGAGTAGTAAATTTAAATGATCGACTCACGGCAGAATGAGACCCGACCAGTAATGCTTTGGTACATGGAGTTAAATTTGAAGATGGTGACTTCGTGTTGTCAATCTAACTTACAATTTATTGATTTGTGTTCGCTTCGAGAACAGTCGCTTGACCTCAAGAACTATTTGAAGGATGTTTTTGGTGGTGTTGTGTGATCACAGTACCCTAGCAGACACGATGATAATCTTCAGAACTGTGCACATTTTGAATTTTCAAGTGATCAATGGAAACTCATGAAGGCAAGTTCAGAAGTAGATTGCTCTGAAAGAAAAGTTACCTCTTTAGCTCACATTGATTCAGTTGATGCGATAGATAGTCATTAGCCACATCACCCTTCCTGACAATCAAGCAATTTTTTCCAGGGCGGTACATATTGACATTCGACGCTCACATGAATGTTTGTGCTACATGATCACAATTATTATAGGGATAGAGCGCTATCAAGAATTCAAATATTAAACTTCCATTTAATGCATGCGTGAAACAAATTACATGTGAGTCAGAGGTCAGATAAGCGTAGCGACTGGATGTGCTTTGCTATATTGATTGAGCTCTTGGAAGTTTGTTCCTTAATTGATCGTTCGACATCGGACCGAGATTTTATCCGCTTTGGATTCTGTCAATTATCAAAATCGGTTATCTTAAAAACCATTTAATTCAAATACCATTACCAAGTTTTATTGAGATCTTCCAGAATTGTGATATGTTTAATTCCTCCTGCCAACAATTTAAAAATGTCTACAAAACAGCTTCTCATATCAGCCAACTACTTCTATGCATAGAATGGAATTCTAAAGAGAGTGCACGAAATGCGATCAATTGTTTTATTCCAGAGTTGGTTTATCTACAGTAGAACGTGAGTAGTTAGGCTAGTGCAATATACAGAGAAGTTCCGAAAATTTTTCAAATCAAACCAGGTATAACAGTCGTCTCGAAAAATGTCTAATCAAAACAGCGCAAGGTTATTCTTTTCCTTCTGTTTGTCCCACAGACGATTTGATCCAACCATGATTTGGTTAAAAATTTCTAGATACCTTTTTAAGCCAAATGAGATCGAAATCGTTTGATAGCATAATTTTTCGATTTAGTTCTCTTTCCCTGTACTAAATACCTAAAAAATACTTCTTTTGTATATATGCTTCATTGAATTAACTGGTTCTATGAATGTGGTGTTCAACTTGCAGTGTTGATGGGGTATAGCAACTTGAACCGACGCATGAATGTGCCTAGTCCTACGTTGAAGCTGTCTGACTGACTAATTTGGCTCGGTGTATTTTCTTTACTACCTAAATAAAAGTTCACCACTTTGCCACACAGATAGATCGCATTTGTTTCTTCACACTTTAACTTTTACATTTACAAAACCTTCACTGATATACTCCAATGCGAGCACATGTATCTCTCCTCTAACTGAGATACGATAAGTTTCGTATATATTGTAATAAAAGATTGAATTTCTGACACTTGTGTCAATTACTCTTAGCCAGTTAACTTTCTCAGTAGCAACTCACCTTCAACGTGGCAAAACAGTGTCACTCGTGTTTAATCGACAGCATGAATGGCTTTTCATCATTTGTCCACTCCGCTTCAAATGAATCCCTAACGTTACAGCGTTCGTAACTGCTCATTTAAAATCCGCTTACATGAGTTTACATATACAACACTCCGTCAAGTATATATTGTGAGACACATTTTCGTGATGACTATTGAGCTGCTTTTTCTCACGCTACCATTCTGAATATTACAAAGTGATTTTATTTAGGTTCAGTTGTTATGGTGATGTGAATTGAACATACCTAATGTGAATAGTTTAATGAAGCTCGTCAGTATGCTAGACTTTAATGTAAGTACTTACTTGGTTACTTACGCCTGTTGCTCCTCGTGAAAGAACATAGGCCGCTCACCAGCACACTCTATCCAACCCTAACCTGAGCAATCCTTTCCAGCTCCTTCCAGCTGTAACTCATCCTTCTCACATCTGTTTCTATTATCCGACGTAATGTGTTCTTTGGCCTCTTTCCTTTTACGCTTCCCTACAGGAATCCACGTTAGGGCTTGCCTCTAGATGCCGTTTGATGATTTGCACGATGCATCTCCCATCCATTTCCATCGTCTTTTCCTAATTTCTTCTTAAGCTGGAAGTTGGTTTGTTCTCTCCCACAGAAGGCTATTGCTGATGGTATCCGGCCAATGGATGTTGAGTATCTTGCGTGGACAGCTATTTATAAATACTTGTACTTCCTTGATGGTGGTTGTTAGAGTTCTCCAAGTTTCAGCTCCATACAGTAGAACTGCCTTGACGTTCGTATTGAAGATTCCTACTTTGATATTGGGTGAAAGTTGTTTTGAGTTCCATATGTTCTTCAATTGTAGGAATGCGACCCTTGCTTTGCGGATCCTCGTCTTTACGTCTGTATCGGATCCTCCTTGTTCATCGATGATACTTCCCAGGTATGTGAAGGATTTTACGTCTTCCAGAGTTTCGCCATCAAGTGTGATTGGATTGCTGTTTTCCGCTTTGAATTTGAAGACCTTGGTTTTCCCTTTGTGTATGCTGAGGCCTACTGATGCAGAGACTGCTGCCACACTGGCTGTCTTTGTCTGCATCTGTTCGTGTGTACGTGATAGGAGGGCCAGGTCATCTGCGAAGTCCAAATCGTCTAATTGGTTCTGAGCTGTTTATTTTATGCCGTGTTTTCCCTCAGATGTCGAGGTCTTCATAATCCAGTCGACCACCAGAAGAAAGAGGAAGGGAGAGAGTAAACAGCCTTGTCTGACTCCGGTCCTTACTTGGAATGCATCTGTCAGCTGTCCTCCATGCACTACTTTGCACTGTAGTCCGTCGTATGAGTCCCGGATAATATTGACAATCTTCTCAGGAACTCCGTAGTGTCGAAGAAGTTTCCATAATGTCCTCCTATCTGCACTATCAAATGCCTTTTCATAATCAATTAATTTGGTAAATAGTGACTAGTTCCACTCAACTGATTGTTCGACAATGATCCGTAGTGTTGTATTTTGATCTGTGCACGACCGATCATTACGGAATCCAGCTTGTTGATCTCGAAGTTGAGCATCTACCGCATCCTTCATCCGGTTCAACAACACTCTGTTGAAGACTTTTCCTGGTATTGACAGTAGTGTAGTGCCTCTGTAGTTTCACATTTGCTCAGATCTTCTTTCTTTGGAATCTTGACGAGGTGTCTTTCTTTCTAATCCATCTGCACTTGTTCCTCCTCCCAAATCTTTTTGAATAGAAGATAAAGCATGCTTATGGTTGCTTTGATGTCTGATTTCAGTGCTTCAGCTGGTATGTTGTCGGGTCCCGCTGCTTTCCCGTTCTTGATTTGTCTGACGGCCATTCTAATTTCTTCCATAGTTGGTGGATTGACATCTATAGGAAGATCTATGTGCGCTGCTTCGATGTCCGGTGGATTCATTGGAGCCGGCCTATTCAGGAGTTTCTCGAAATATTCTATCCATCTGTTACGCTGTCGTTGAATTTCGGTGATTGGCTTGCCTTCTTTGTCTTTGACCGGACTCTCTGGTATACTGTATTTCCCTGCTAGTTTCTTCGTTGTATCGTACAACTGTTTCATATTTCCTTCTCTAGCAGCTTTTTCCTCCGTCCTTGCTAGCACTTCCACGTATTTCTTCTTGTCGGCTCTAATGCTTTTCTTAACTTGCTTGTTTGCTTCCATGTACTCAGCTTGTGCTTGGACTTTCTCTGCTCGTGTTTGGCTGTTGTTAATTGCTGTCTGCTTGTTCTTCCTTTCTTTGACCTTGTCCAGTGTTTCTATAGAGGTTCATTCCTTATGATGGTGTTTCTTTAGGCCCAGAACCTTTTGACAAGTTGAAGTTAATGCTTCTTTGATGCCTTTCCAGTTGTCCTCCATACGAGTTTCTTCTTCCTTCAGTAGATCTTGTGAGTCTTAAAACCTGTTGTTGAGAGCTATCTTGAATTCAATGAGTTTGTCAATATCTCTAAGGAAGGCTGTATTGAACCTTTGTAGTGCTGTTTGTCCACATGTCCAGTTCTTTTTTGGCGTCAGTTTTAAATTGACTACAACTAGGTGGTGATCTGAAGCTACGTCAGCACATCTCCTGGTTCTCACATCTTCCATTGTCCTTCGGAATTTTTGGTTGATGCAAATATGATTTATCTGGTTCTCTGTAGTGTGGTCCAGTGAGATCCATGTAGCTTTGTGTATACGCTTGTGTGGAAATATTGTGCCGCCTATGACCAATTTGTTGAATGCACACAAATTTGCAAATCTTTCTCCATTATCGTTTCTCTCTTCCAGTCCATGTCGTCCCATAATATATTCGTATCCGGTGTTGTCTATTCTGACTTTGGCATTTAGATCTCCCATCAGAATAGTTAGGTCCTTTCTTGGGCATTTCTCAGTGATTGACTGCAGCCGCTCGTAGAACTGATCTTCGATTTCGTCGTTGCTATCATTGGCGGGTACATAACATTGGATAATATTCATTAAGATACCCTCCTTCTTTGTTTTGAATGATGCTTTGATGATTCTAGATCCGTGAGATTTCCATCATACAAGTGCATTTCGTGCTACTTTGGACAGCATTAGAGTGTTTGAAGCATTTTCCTCTTCGCGAGAGGAGAATGGCAGCATCTCTTCCGTAGCTAGCCTTTTCTGTCCAGCCTGGGTCCAGTGGGTTTCGCCCATTCCCAGTACTGCTAAAATGTATCTCCTCATTTCCGTTGCTATTCGACTGGTCCTCCCGTTTGCCACATTGTTCGAACGTTCCATGTACCTATAAAAATTTTTGCTCTGGTTGTTAGAAGGACCATCGGCCTTGTGGCTTCCAAAGGAACTCGGCTTTCACCATAATGTGTCATAATTCTTCTAAATGAAGACCTTCTAACTGCCACGGCAGAGTTTAAATGGTTTGAATTATTTTTTCCGGTAAGCGTATTTTTAGCGAGTTAGTCTTCTACGAGATGGGGACGCTAACCCAATCCCCAAATCTCCTCCTTTACTCAGGCTTGGGTCCGGCAGTAACAATAGAAGTGCTACAGGCGGAGTAAGAATTTAATGTAAGTGAATAATGAAAATAACATGTTTATTATGATTACCTTCTGCATAGGTGTCGCAAGATGAGACGAATTCTGAAATATTTTCGTTTATTATGAATAGACGTTTATACTGTATATTTACACATACTAGATTATAAAACACTACATATGATTGTACTTCATTGTGTTAGTGGAAGATTGCTTGTCACGTTCTGTGTAGACGATTGAGGGTTTGTTTCTTTCCATCACTACAAACTCAGTCTAATGTCTAAAACCCGAAAAATAGGAGAAACGGAATTTTCCAACCAACCAGCTGAGGTGAGTGTAAGGAGAAGTAAAACGAAAAGAAAGTTTCATTGGACCAGTGTTGACGAGCAACTTATGTTTGAGAATCAGGTCTCAACATGTCACCCCATCCAAAATTGCATTCATTCACTTTATTCAGTTCTACTCGCGTTTTGATGTTTAACAATTTCACTTACATAACCAATAAATGTGACCACGTCTTGCCTACTAATGCACAGAACTTTCAAATAAGAATACAGACGATATTATTAGGACAAATAAAAGCGAGAAAGTTCCGCGTTTATATTCTTCTGTGATGTTGGTTCGCTACATCATGTAACCCTGGGGAAATTGAGGTAATCCGAGTCAGAGTATACGAATTCGAATGTAGCATACACGTATTAGTTTCTCTTTGTTGCTAACATCCATTCAACGATACGGTTCTCAAATGTGGTTTGATACTGTAATCGACCATTCGAGCAAAGAGAAGAACTGAAATAATTAGGAGTAGAATCACTACGAATCTGTTTTCAACTTTCAGTAACACTTCAAATGTTCTCTTTTTGCTTAGAGATGTTGGACGCCAAGCAGACACAACCTCTCAGTTTTACTTGCATAGACTCACTGTCATGGAAATGGCAAGCTATACAACCTATAACTACGTGTGTTGTCGAAATGATTTAAGTTTTATCTTCTGAAATTTGAAAATCAAATTCAAAGGTAAAATAATTTTCTGATACTTGAACATCATCCACTTGAAAAGAGGATCCGTGGTTGCTCCATACGATTTAAAGCGAGCAGCATTTGTTGACATTTAATTGATCGTGGTACTTCTTTCATCATAGTTTCATCTCGTTCTATTCCTGCTTCACAAATTGGATGTATTATACATTTCGTCTTTCCGACATTAGCGCATTCTTTCAAGTATTCAGAATACAGAAAAGTCTTTTCTTAGTTGCTGCAGCTACGAATGCTGTTCCAATGAAAGTGACCTTTGCACATGCACTTGAATAACCCAACTAGTTACTGATTTAGCTACTGATGTATTTGGATTAAATTTAGTTTTTTCGGTAACGATCAACCAAGGATGATTTATGCCTGCAGAGTAAAGTGTTATGGATGCCATACACCAGACGATTATGTGTGACTACCGTTTAAGAAACCATATTATGATGTAGAAATTAGGTTCCGTGATGACAAACAACCTGAGATACGAAATATTGCAACCCCCATATACCATGAAGTTCGGAGGTCGATATTCATTACACAATTATTATTATTATCTTGGTTGAACCCTTTCACTAGATGTTCAATTCTGTGATCTCTCTCTTTTATCTCTGAATATATCTCATCCTTAAGCATTTAAAGTTCTTAACTAAGACAAAACTTGTGTTACACTTAAACTAACTTTTCAGACAAGTTTTATCTTCACTACGTATATATGTCTCATGCACAAGGATATGTGGTTAACTTTGCACTTAATTGAGACTTTCATAGCATCACTCAAAACTACGACTGCATAACACTTAGTCCAGCGTCATATCTTACTGCAATAATAAGTTATTTCTTCTTAATTTTCTTCTTTTCTCATATACCTGTAGCAATCCTAAGACGTTTTATAGCTTAAGATAAACTTTGAAATCAGCAGAATGAAAAGTGGTAACTGGAAATAATTAGTGGATGACGCAGATCACAAAGCTACAAGCACTTCGAGCGAATTTGAGACAGAGAAGCGAATGTGCGTTTGAGAGCAAATACAGAGACTAATTTATAGTGAAATCGCATAAGAGAACAGCAATGCAAAGCAAAGGCTAATAATTAGTTTTCAGTTCATGCATAACTAAGGAACAGAATGAATTATCAACATTTTAGTTGGAGTCTGTCATGTGATCTAGTGATGATATCAGTACAAAATAATCGTTATTATTCAAATAGCATTGTATGTAAGTATGCCAAACACAATCAAATTAGTTGTAGGATAGTTGCTCTAATATATCCTCTGGGTCGGTTTACATTATGTTTTTTCGGGTGAGTAATGAAATATATTTTGATCTGTGCATGCATTTATTTGGAAGTAATGTTAGACTATTTATTACACAGCTACATCTGAGGGCGCGAACCTTCCCTTTGAGTTTATTCTGATCACGTCATACATAAATTCTCAATGAATATATACCAGATGTTAGCAATATAAAACAAACATCAGAGGACATAGGAGTTTATAACATCAATATTTAGCTCTTAAAACTGAATTTCTACCTAGATATCGTTACATGGTTGAAACCCTTTCTTTCTGATACCTTCAACTTTTCGTAACCTTGCTTAGAGCTAACACTAACTGAATATTGCATTATAAAATTAACTCATCAAATTTTTATCAGCTTTTTCATTCATAAAACATCTCTATGTACGACGATGGGGGTGACTAGTAGTGAAATCCATGACGCATGTTTCGTGCTATCTCGGACTCCCAAGTCAGAAATACTAGCATCTTAGAGTTGATGTTCACCTCCAGACTGGACCCTAGTAACTTTCACGTCAAACAACATCACGTTATCAACTAGGCTACTGAGATCCAACAGCCACCGATTTGTGCAATGTACTGAAGTTTAATTTCACTTGGTGTTGTTTACTTATATCTTTACATTGTTCTTTAGGACTATAATTGATCAGTCTTTTATAAACATATGCGCATATCAAGCGGATTGCCTCGTTTTGCCCTAATTTACAAGCATTCCAAGAAACTAGGACACAACGTGCATCCTGGATTAAACAACTTGCCATTATAAATCTTTACTTAGAAGTCTCCATTTATGTTTTCATATTATTTGAACTATTTTCTGATTTCTTTCTATTGCTACTTATGTGAGATTCTTTAAATTCCTATGTTTTGCCTAAACATAGTTGGTGTTATCATACCTCAGTAGGCTTCTGTTCCATTTTAATACGTTGACCCATTGAATATATGACTCTGATCACGTTAACAAACTCATTATCATGAAACACTAAAAAAAACTAAAGACTATTTGAGCCCAAAATTGTTTCTGCCATACCGTCACCATCAAGCCTTGCAGTTATAAGTCCATAAATACTGTGATATCTTACAGAGGCCACAGTGAAGTATACATGAATGGATTCGACTGTGTTATGTGTTCAAAATGGTGAACGTTTATACCTGTTACGACATACATACTTCGTTATTATGTCATTTTGCTAGTTAGAAAAGTCATTCTCTTAATAAAAGTCATATGACAAAATATCCTTAATCGACACTTTGCTACAAATCATTCTGACCTGTACAACTGATCGGTGGGTGGTGAATAATGTCATGTGTGTCAGGTACTTTTGACTTCTACTCAACGTTCTCTGCCATTTATGTCATAATAAGTTCAAACGTTCATCATTTTGAACATTTAACATTGTTATTTCTAATATAACGTGTCATATTTTTGCCGTTTTAAAACATCGTAATTGTGAAATAAGAAGTATCATAGTAACTTGATTGACATCAACCTACATCTCGACTTAAGTAGAGTCTTTTTAAATGTGTCTCAAAATCGTACCGCATCAATATGCGACTGTAGATGGTTGATTTGACAGGCAATCCCTTTATGTTAACTGGACCAAGGTACTCAGGTTTTAGCCTTGCATGTTGAAGAATAATTTGTTTGATACTGAGTGCATCTGCTTACAATATCCATGATAGTTTGCTTCTTGAGTGGCCAATATGCACAGCTTTGGGCTATTTGCTTCATTCGTTCCGCTACTGGGTAACCAATAATAAACCGTTTCAGCATTTTCAGTAAGAAGGATATTGACGCAAACACAATCTTCAAGCATCAAATACTTTTTATTGACAGACATTAAATATCGACAATGGTACAATTGCTGCATGTTACTCTCGAAAACAGTAGACAGTTAACTGTTATAAACGCAGTTTTGAGTAAGCTAGTAGTGCATCTGTTCGCTATATTGTTAAATTCGTGTCCACTTCCATGAATATATAAAAAAACACTTTTCCATAAAACATTTTTATTTCCATTAACATTAACGATTATTAATTAAAGCTTATATGCCTAAAAAACTATCAATTCCACAAAACTCGTGCAAACATCGATTACAAAAGCGTATACATTTTCAATTACACGGTAGTCTTTGTCAAACCGCATAGATATGACGTTTTGTAAAAAAAACTTATATACAAAGCTGTAACATGTGATGAGATGTAATTGATCAACTGTAGATACATCAGAAACGATAATGTGTCTTCCCAACAATACATCTCATTTGACACACTTATCTTGTTATAATAATCGAAGATCCTTATTCATGTGAAATATTGTGTGTATTATTAACAATGTTGACTGCGTTCATTATTCTATTATCGTTGCAGTATGAACCTTCACAGCAAAAAAGTATTTTTGGAGAGTTTCTGTTTCATATTTTTTTAATCGGTATTGACGAATAATACTAACTGATTGCTAATGAATTACTAGCACTTCGGAAATAGATGTTTGCATAATGTACGTTGTTTTCGATGTACATTGCCAGCAACCACGGTATCTCTGATTGGGCCTTGTGTGACCTCTTCAGCGAATGGTCATAAACTTTTCACAAACGCATTTTAATATGTTGGTGGTTAATAGATATAACGATATATTAGTCCTCAGTTTTCAGTCTTTAATAATATGTATAGGGGGTCTATCAACCTATATTAATCCTTGTAGTTTGTAACACTGTGAAGGTCCAATATCGTCTAAAAATGTCAACAGAAGATCCTAATACTACGTGTTTAGGCAGGGGATAACAGTAATTCACTACTCAGTACGAGAAAGAAAACTCCAGATGTAGACGGTTTGATCTCGTTTTTTTAACTTTCTTCGAATGTCCTCTCAAATGTTCAGTCCTAGACGGCAGGAAAAAATGAGACATATTAATATCAAAGCCATCGTTCAGTAGTAGATCACCCTGCATTGCACGATAAGATAACGAAAATAGGTTAAGGTGTTCCAGTCTGTCTTCATAAGATAGGCCAGATAGACCCTTTTCTAATTTAGTCCTTCATTGTTGGACTTGTTTTGGCATATCCGCTTCAGACTTGGAACAATGTCTCGCTTCTTGAATCCAATATTCTAAATGTGGTCGCACGAACGTCGGATATAATAAACTAAAACTTTCTTCATCAATATACTAGAAAGACCTATGTATATACCAAAAGGCCCTAAAGCCTCTTGCAGCAGCAGTTTTACAGTGAAAGGTGCTTTTGAGATCACAACATGGTATTACAACTAAACCTCTATAGTTTCTTACTTTGGATAACACGAATTCACATACTGCGATGTGATAAGAGCCATCATAGTTGTCTTACTGCATGACCACACTGTTGTTAGGACTCACCTCAAGTGACCATCGGCCCATCCATGCCACCAATGAGTTCTGAACATACTGTAATACTATTCCACCTGACATGCTGTGCACGGGTTTCCAAATGTCATTGGCGAAAAAAGAACGGATGATTTCACTAAAAACGTTAATTCGTTTACATAAAGTCAAAAGAGAAGACCAAGGATTGTGCTCGGGAAACTTGCTTTGCACCAAAACGTGTGGGCTTCGATACATGTTGTACTAATATATATTCCATTACTGTTATCAGGAACATATTATCACAGACGTTTATAGACACTTCCGTGATCATCTTAGCCCAACTAATATCAGGTGCAATAAAGTTTCCTATTATCAAGCATCTGTTTATTGCATTCCATAGCTAAATTTTCTGAAAAATCAAGTCACCGGCAAAGCAGATTAGGACACGATAGATGACACCGAGTACAAATGTATCACACTGATAGCCAATTCACAACTAATTACTTCTCAAGTACCGCTATCACGCAATTCGCTAGCAGAGGAACGCATAATTATGTTATTGACTATGTATAGAAGGATGTCACCTCGTTTTCTACATCAATGTCTTTCACTCCTTAGGTAGCGGTATACGAATAATTCTGGAGTAATATCTAAGTCACGCAGTAAACACACTTCTCTCTCTGCTAAAACGAGTAGCACTAATTTGTCCATCAGTGCTCCTAGTTCATAGGATTTACTACGAGCGTTGACATATAAAACTAACAGGAAGAATGGCCTGTCCAAACAGGCTTTGCTAACATTCACTTCCAAAAGCTTGTTATCCGAAAATCCACTAATTGAAAATTCTCCTCATCGTTTTGTCGATGGGAATTTAGTTCAGCTCGCGCTGTTTTCTTTTCTATTCTACCTTCAAGAGAAATATCAGGTCTTAGTCGAATGCTGGTATTGTCGTGACTACGAGCGCTACTTAACAGAAGATCATGACCCTAGAAGTAGCTCAAGGAATCTATAGGATTGTGGTTCAACATTGTCGTTAGTCCCCTTACCTATTCTGATCAATAGTTCCGGCTGAACGCTCTTAGAATTATCTGGCAAGACGCTACTAATATATTCTCCTATCTTCTCCAAAACACAGGCGTGTCTAGGTTGGGAATCAGGATCGTCTGACTCCAGCAATATGCTCACGATATTATTCAGTGAGATTAAATTCTTTCCAGTTCTATCTTACTATCAGACTTTGTAAGTATATTTTGTGACTCAGAATGGCAGTTCACCAATGACTTACTAACAGCCCACGTATTGCTTGCAGCGTTTTTCTTTACATTTCTTTTTCTCCGCAATACAGTCTATTTTTTAACATTCAGGGCAGCCAATTCGGGCTTTAACTAATAACATCAAACACTGAAGTTAGAGAATGATCTTACTTTGAACGAAAATACAGGAATATGACCTACCGACTTTGTGAGTAACTGCTTTCAGTTAATATCGAATTCGTTAGACACATTTATGTACAAGTAGAGGAGTTGTTATAATTTATTATGAAGCGTCGCATTTATTATTTGAATTCATGAGTGCAAAAAAACTAGACCATCATTGAAAACATGAAAGCACGTGATGGAACATTCGTCTTATAATGAGACTACTCAGCAGTGCGCATTCACACTCGTGTCCAAGGCATACAGACCGCAGACCTGGCACCCAACAGTTAGTGTTTAACTTCAACTTATTCCCAAAATTGCGCCACCTTCTATCATTGTCTTCAGTCAATCACTGCCTCACAACAGACATCACACTTAAGTTCAATCCCTTATGAAAAATCAGAATTAGGCATGAATTATGTTTGATTATATTTAATCAGTTCGTTTAAAAATTCGTGCCAACATGTTTGATCTTCACGTCTTTATAAACGTTGAACTAATTTAGTAGACACTTTAAATAGCTGATAAAACAACATTAAACAGAAAATTCACGAAATTAAACAAATAAAATGTGTATTTGTATGCGAATGTTTGTCAGTAATGAAAGTAAATTTTTTAAAAAGAATAATTAGCACTTGTGATACGAACTTCAGCGGATAAAACATATAAAGCGCTCTCTGGTTTTCAATGATGACAGAGATAGGATCAATTTGTGATATTAAACGACCGTTAATATAAGTAAATAGTCAAAAAATATATCTAAAACATCGAAGTATCGTTAATTATGAGTTAATGATAAATTAACAAACAAAATGTTTTATTCCCACATTATAGTACATATCATGTAAACCGAATGAGTTGATTCAGACATTGAATTAATTGACGGTCACTGTTGAGAGGAATTCTGAAATATTTTCATTCATCATGGAAATCCTCTAGTACTAACTATTTAAATATACTAGACTAAAAAACAAAACGCATAATTTTACTCTATTTTCTGAGTGGATGATTATTTGACATGTCTTGTCTGGATGTTCGATCGTTTGCTTCCCTCCGTCAACGGACACTCGAACCAGCGTTTGAAGGCTGACGGATAGAAGAAACTGAATTTTCGAATCCAGCAGGCGGGGTAATCACCAACAAACGTGAATCAAATAAATACATCTCCGTCAAACAATACAAGCAAACATTTTTTATTGTATGAAGAATTGACAGATTTGATAATGATAAGCTTTGAAACCGTGAGAATATAGCTGATTGGTAATGCAGTCATTCTTCGTTGATTATCAGACGGTTGATGATTCAACAAATTGGATCCGACAAAAAAATGCATGACTCAAAATAAAGTCTATCACGTAAACGTGTGAGGAAATTGTGATTTTATGCAACTCAGCATGGTGAATGAGATTATGAGAGGTTATGCAATCAGCAATAATAATTGTAATATTTGTTCTGTGAACGTGCCATCTATCGCTAACTAAAATCACGTAAAACACAGTGTATATATAAAGGTGTTCGAAAGATCGTGAACTCAGTTATCACATTAGATCAACAGATTTAGTGTGGCGATGAGAGCACAGTGAGTTGAAGTTTTGTTTTCATCGTCTGTTTGACATAGACTATTATCTGAGAATCAGGTAAAAAGGATGAACCGTTCTTTATTTTTTGAAATCCATAGCCAGTCGTTGTTCATTTTAAATAAAATTCTCGAATATTCTCTGTCGCGTTTCCTCATTTATTGACTTCATTTCTCATTTGATTTAATAATTGTCCGAACAAATTTTTTATACTGGTAATGTGAGACACAAATACTGGCCAATTCTGTTAGGTGTTAGAAATTTTCATTTACTGATATATCGTATTGTACTGAACATCAATTAAGTAGCAACTTCTCTCGGATTGTGCTAACGTTTTGTGACAGGTCCCTTGAAAAGAGTTATATTTCATTATAATGACATTCCTTTTAAGAGGAAATAGTTGGTCGAATGTTTATTAGTTGGTTAACTCTTGGTAAAATCATTCATGTCACTTGGAAGTAAGTGGTCGATCTGCATAACCAACATAGTACAAATGGTGATGTATATAACTGCTTAGCTGAAGAAGTAAACAGTTGGATTGGAAATCACTGATGAATGTGATAGTAGTTTTACATAAAAGTTAGCAGAATGTGTGTCATGTGTAACGTGATGAGATCTGAGTTCAAATATCGGGAAAATTAATTCCGCTAGTGAGATGAAAACTAAGAGAATGCAGATTACATGAGATAAAATTCGATTCCGTGACCCGTACAAACATTGGCAACAGTTATTCTACTATGTCGCAATTGCACTGGATCATTACAATGCTATCTGCGTTTGACATCAGTGTGAAGACTCAAACCACGGATACGAAATGAAGTTAAACTTTATCTTATTTTACAAGTTTGTGGCTACACATACTCAGTAGCGTTGCGGAAAATGTGATGTCATTTGAAGCGAACGTAACTGGGTTTGAGTCTGTGATAAAAGTACATTCAGCTGACAAGTTCCAAATAAGACGAAACGCAAGTCCTGGATTCTACGGCTTGCCATCACTAATCTCTTCATTGACATGAAGGCCCGATGATGTATTTCGCTGATTGAATTTGAGAAAAAAGTTGCATTCAAAACGATTTTAGAAATATTGATCCTCCAAATTGTAGATTTCAGCTTGCAATGCCAATTTTATTCATCGACAATTCATTGGATGAATGATTTTATTTTGTCAAGTTAGATATAAAAATATTCCAGTCAATTAGGGATTTCCAATGCCTTCAGATTACTTATGGATGTGTATTAAACTTCATCGATCATGTTATTTGTATATCGGTTACAGGTCACTGTTTTTCCTTGTATCAACACTTGCAATCATCCTACGTGTTGGATGCAGTATGGTTAATTTTGACTACTACTTATTCTCTACGACATGGCCACCATCGTTTTATCACGGCAAAAGAGTAAGAAACGTTTCGTTTACATAAAATGTGGTTCTTTTTCCATGAACGCAAATCTATTGATTCACGTGGTACAGATGAATATTGTTGAGTAATACACAAAAAGATCAATGTCTTGCATATAGATCAGAGTCATTTGCTGATCACGTACTCATCATTAAGATATCCATGCACAGGTTTGTACTCACATTGTAAAAACATTACTATATTTCGCCGAACATGGAGATTCCGACAGTATATCATCCACACTGAAACGGGACAATCTGGCACATCGTACTCATAGATTGTTTGAAATTAAACATTATTACGGTCATTTTGTTAGTCATGCAATCACATTTTCAGTGTTTAGGTTGTAGATGAGTTATTTTGAGTGTAAATATTATAGGTCAGTTTTAGAAGGCGACTAACTGAAACAACTTATTTCACCTCTGAAATTTATCTGTTCAATTGAGCCTCATTCTATAAGTGACAGAAAATATTGTGTTCATATACATCTTTGTTTCATTGAGTAATAATTATTTGAAATTCTTTCTTTTAGAGTAAACCGCCTGAAGTATCAAACAATTTCACCATTCATGGATTGTGGTAAGATTACGTTTGATTTATGAAATGTTTGCGTAAAAATGTTTCCGAATGTACACAAACAATAGCATGAAAGTTTATCGAACATTATCTGTGTGGCCTTTTAATTTGCTATGATTGGTCTAATGACTATCACTACGATTTCACAATGAAAGCCCATCCGAAACACCTACAGCTTTTGCCGTTTCATCGCTGTACACCCATCTCAAACAGCGTTCTTGAAAGTATTGAATGTATTATTTACGAAGCATTGTTGAATTGTGAAATCGATACTGACCATTGACTTATCGTTTCCATTACGCCCATGTTGTTTACTGAATTCAAATTGTGGAGCTCATTGATCTGCTTCACATAACTAGGTGGTCAACGTTCCACTGTTTCACGGTAGACCAATAAGTTTTCTTATCATCTTAACAACAGTACTGAAAGCTTTGAAGCAGTGTATTTTCGTTGACCATGTTTAAATGATCACTTTTATGTATGCCTATCAACTACGGTGATGTAATTACTCCAAACGATACGCACGTTACACAATGAAATTTTAGATGCTTAGTGATAAATATGGGTGATCAGATATTGAAAATATAAAAGTCATTGAATGCATGTATATCTTCAGTTCAATAATGAGTTATGCATATCATTATTTTCAGGCCCCAATATTTCAATGGAACACAACCAAAGTGTAACGGAACGGAACAGTTTAATATCTCACTATTGAAGGTGAGTCAGATCCAAAGTTCAGCCTTGTTAATTATTTTCTCACCACCTTCTATTGGTTGCCAGTACGAATTCGGGTACTGATCGACTGTCTAGTAAAATTATCAAGCGGAAGACCGAATTTGAAGCAGCCGCTGACTGACAGTCATTGACCTGAAAGCAGATACTGCTGAAGTTGAATCGATTTTGGATCGCCGAGCGATCATCATCACATGGTGGTAATAGGATAGGAAGTTTACAATATTGCTGACAAAAGATTGTTTGCGGAACAAAATTTTTTAAACCTGCTTGTTCGTTTCACCTGTTTCGATGCAATTATTGAAAGGAACCATTCATCAAATTCATTATCTGATTCTATTTCAGGATCTACTAGACGATCTGAAAACGTTGTGGCCAAGTTTGAGTAACTACAATAAATCGGAATCGTTTTGGTAAGAGATCTAATAATATTTCATTCATTAAATATTTTTCCGGTGACTTTACAACGTTTGGTGTCGATTTAAAGATACAGATTTTCGAACATTTTCTCCAATGTACCTAGTATCAAAACCATACTTCATGAACCCAAGCATCATTGAGCGGACGACTACGTTTGAAGGTTACTAAGTTGAAGTTTGTTTGAGTTTACTCCAGATGAAAATCTGTGTTCCGTAGGAATCAGGATGACCTGTATGTAGAAATCAATTATCAACGATATACATCGATGAATGATACGTCTGACCAAAATGACAATGTCTTCCTGTATCATTTCTTTGAATTGACGTTCTTAGAAGCTATCCTATCCCGTTTTCAATGTGTCGTCAAACAGACGTTAATATTTTACAGTTGTTATGTGTCAAACATCACCCTAAATGCAACTTACAAATAATAAGGCACTTTGTGCAGAATCTTCAACACTCATATGTTTCAAAAGAGAGAACATTCAACAAATAATCAAATCTTGATTTTAGGTTTCGAAGACAGCTTTAAGCCATTTTAGTGTATATTTCAATTAACACATGGTTATTGTACGAAATGCATTCAACTATGTTCGCTTTTTTAGGAAACATGAATTCGAAAAACATGGTAGGTGTGCAACTGAAGATCCTGCAATTAAAAACCAACACGGTTACTTTAAATTTGGTATTGATCTGATGAAAAAACTGAACCTACTAGAGTAAGTGATTATTGTTGTAATAAACATATGAATAAATTTCTATAAAAACTTTTAAATTTGTGTCTCAGTTTCGATTAGAAATGTACTTAGCCATATTGATCTCCCTCACAATCCCAGTCAACCCGTGAAACAGACTAATCATATTAATTATAAACAGAATTGTTGTGGCTCACAAGTGGAAACCAGAATGCCGTTTATCCACTGAATTGGGGCTTTTCAGTTGGTTACATTAATAAAGTTGAGAAGAGTATGTAAATTGATATGCCTATCGGTTGATCAAGCAACCAGTGTCTGATGAGTAAAAACTTGATGCTAATGTTACTGTGCAAGCAAATATTTGTTAAATGAAACCAATTCATTTCGTTTCTTTGTTTCTATTTGTTTTCTATTATTTTAGGACTCTGATGAAAAATAATATCACACCTCATGATTCTAAACAATATGAAGTAAGTTTACTCGCCAACTGATAAATAGTCTAGAGAGTAAATCAATTTTCATGGCCGCACTATCATGTATGCTCGACTATATAGAGGTCAGTACGAACGTTAGCCACATCTCTAATTGTGCATGATCAGAAGGAATGTGAACTTATTTAAAAGGAATATTCCATTGAATGTTCAACCGTATCATTGTTCACTAATAAATAACGAATTTCTATGGAATTCAAAGATCTTTCAATTGACTCCATGTGTTACGAATGCTGTATGAAGTCTGTCACAGCGTTAAAATATATTCAACTCAGGTGATCACTGAATGAATTTAATTTGACAAAACAACGGTTTAGAACCTCAGTGATTGACGCGCAACAACAGTAAATTTGTTTCTACTCTACATAACTGACTATTACTTCATGAAACAACGTACACTTGAATACTTACATATTCGACACAATGAAGTGTACTTCAAACTTTTCATGTCAGAATCGTTGCTTTTGCCTTACAGCTAGTTGTGAACCACTACTACGAGTAGTAGTATTAGAAGAAGAAAAAGAAGTTTAATCTATAAGTGGAGAGTGTGCATCTCCGTCTGGTCGCCTTTGTATGCCTCTACTACTTCACATTCAAAGATATAATCACCTCCCTTCACTTCTATATCATAAACCAATGACTTTCCTCAAGACTGTTTCAAACATTACTTCATTTTATTTACCACTTCTATTACTTTTAACTATTGCTAAGAAAGCATTTGAATCAGCACACTTCATTCACATTATAAATGAACTTCTAATTTCACTTTCGCAGACAACCAATTTACAAAGCGTTTTGAAAAAAGAATTCGGTTATAATGGTTCTTTAAAGTGCACTGAAATAAGAAAAAAGGTAAGCGTGTAATTAACCAGTAATTGATTCCCTAACACATGTATCTTTGGAGCTGAATTTGATAGTGGAAGTTGTCAAATAATGTCTAAAATCTACCTATTTCTCATTTTTGTAGAAAGGAGTGGGACGTCTGGAAGAGGTGCGTATTTGTTTTAATCTTTCGCACAAATACACGGACTGCCCGGTCCTTGGTAATTGTCTTGACAAGTTCATCCTGCCTCTGAATTCATCAAACTGAGGAATAACGGTTCAATCTGAAGATGTTTAATAATAAACTTTATTTATGTTTTCTGTTTCTCTTATTTAGTGTTCGTGATGTAAAGATTAAGTGATAATAATGTGATTGCAATTATATTAAATGTTTTATAATCAATAATTGCATGAAACCCACAATGCATCCTGTAAACAATAGTTGACAGATTGCACAAATTGTTCACGTCGTAATGAAAAATATTACATGAAGACAGTTGTTGCTTCACAGTTACGAAGTATTCTGTCGAATGATCTTACATTGTAACATCTGTCGATGAGTGAGATATTCGAAAGATCACGCATTATTTTTAACGAAAATATTCAAGACTGATTAATCCTATTTTGTTAACTTCATAATGATCACCTGAGCCTGAAATTATCCAAGTTGTAGAATGAATTGATTCCGTTCATGTAGCCAAACATGTCAGTGATCAGCGTTCGACAAATGATTTACTACTAAGTTAGGAAACATAAATAATCACACTCAATAGAGTTGATATCACTTTAGTTATAATGACGACAATGATGTATATCAGCTGCCGTTTTATTGCTCGCTAACACGTCGCAGTGTAATATCGGTAAATCAGTGAACTCCTGAAATCGAGACGTCGTGAAGTTATTCGAATATAGTGCGATCGTTCTGTAATTAGAAGTGATTAAAATTCTATTGAGCGCATCGCAAGTGTTATGAAATATATTCACGTCTTTGCAAATGAACCACAATAAATGAACTAATTTGTATTCCTGGATCTATGGTCGAAGCAAATTGACTAAAGTAAAGGTCGTAGGATAACTAATCATCATTACTTCCAATAAGTTACCGAGTGACTTGATGAATTCATACATGAGAATTTACGAATCATCTAATTGCGAGTTTGTTGAAAGGAAACTTTCACTTAAACAGCTTTTAACATGATAAACGCTTCCTTAACTTCATCCGTGAATAGGTTGTTACAACTAGTTTATGATCAAATAAGCTTAGTAATGTTATCAGGTATTGAATTGGTCTGAAAGTAACATGTCATGCAAAATCGTGGGCGTATTACCACATGGAACTAATTATTGGCAGCTGTTGAGATGAATTTTGAGATATTTTCGTTCATTCAAGTTTTGAATTGTTCTTTAACAATCTCTCTTACATGGGCAGTACATTTGATCACGTCTTGTCTGCAAATGCAGGCAACGTTCAATTAGGAATACAGACAGTATAATTAGGATAGATAAAATGGAGACAATTCTGCAACTAAATGCTGTTGTGATATCGGTTCGCTTCATCACGAAATTTCTAGGTCAATTGAGTTTATATGAGTTAATGTGATATTAAGAATTACTTGAACTATATTATGAACTAAGAATCGCAGAAATAACGCAATGGAATCAAGAAGTACTAGACATGCACGAACGTATGTAATGCAGTTGGAATTCGAAATCTACTATTCAGCAAGTACAATGGTATCATTAGTTCATTAAAACACCACATCCGCTACAGCTTAAATTGCAGTATAAGTGTCTGTTATAGGTTTTACGTTTTCTTCTGAAGTTAATCCTGAATCTGTCGGACATTGTACTGATAAAAACTCTTTATTATTTGGAATGCTCTCATTAGTATTAAAATTAACGTCTGAAATCCGGAGAGACTCACCTGGGTCCTGGAATTGTATACAGTCAGCATGTCGGCTTTGTACTGAAATCATTAATATCTGGAATTACAACCACAGATTTTTCAACATCATCGTCACCACGAAATAATGTTGGATCTTTATATCCCCAAGTTATGAATGATGTGGCTTCGTTTAAAACATATTTCTCACATTGACAAGAGTGAACATTAGAAGTGACTTCGTGATAAGGATAAACAGCAGTTGATATAAAATCATCCGAATCGCAATCAAAGTCGAGCTTATTTAGTACTCGTGCTTCGCATTGAGCAATATTATTCACAAGGAGCAAATGCATGATGAGGATAGGTAATATATGATATGACATCAGGATTTGTTTCTTCTGAGACATTTTCATGACATTTTTTAGGAATATCATCGCTGAGTAACGGGTCATTAGAAAATTCAGCATCTATCAAAACTATATCAGGGTTTCCATCATGACATATTTTCGTCGGATTTCCAAGGAGTTTTGTCAGAAATAAGTGAATTATTACGAAAAACCATATCTGATACAATAACATGAGAAATCTGATAAGTCGATTGGTTAGAAACTGTCGCTTCGCAAAAATTCTGAGTTTCATTTAACTCTGGACTGCTTTATGACTCTACACTGTCTTTTGAAATCGTTGATAAGGATAAATGATCATGAGGAACACTGGACTTAATAGAATCAGAATTGCAAGACATAATATTTGTTGAAGCGAGATGAACAGTAGTATTACAAACTCACTGAATAAGTCCATTATCACCACATTTAAAGCACTTAGAATTGTGAAAATTACTTGAAATAAGAGAGTTGAACGTGCCACAGGAGAAACATTGACCAAATATGTGCCCATCCTCGTGAACTGCATCGCGATTCCTCGATGAGTTATCTGCATAACCGTGAGTATGCACTGGGTTTTGATGACGTAATGCAGTGGAATTTCTAATATCCTCATGAATCATTTTATGAAATTTTCCTCCTTTACCGCATTCGAAATTTGTATACTGAACATAGTCTAGCAGAATATCCTTGAGAGTTGCATAAGAAAGCAAAATGAGTTTTTCCGATAAACCCAGAGATTTTAATAAGCCAATGCTTCTTTTCCGATAAATGTGGGGAAATGTGCTAAAAAACTAACATCCTCATAATCTTCCTTGGCCATAGTAAATATTTCGAACCTATAAAAGTAATCCTCAAGAGCATCAAAATCTGAATGTATGTCCGATCGTTCCATCACAGGCTGCATTGTGACGTCAGCGTGGTATTTAGAAGTTTTTGAATTGTAGTATGAACTAAGAATCACAGAAATGACGTAATCGGATCAGGAAGTACTAGACAAGTACGAACGAATGTACTGTATTTTAAATTCAAAATCAAGCACTCAACGAGTTCAAAGGAATCATAAGTTCATCCAAACACCACAGTTAAGTATACGCGATTGAATATAAGATTCAATTATTTGTTTCTTTTTGCGGTTAATAATATGGTCTTTAATGTGGTTTGAACTACCGGAATCAAAATTTCCAGCACAGTGGCGAACTGAAATAGTTGGAAACGAAGTTAGTTTGAAGTTGTTTCCGACTTGAAGTAATATGTGAAAGGTTAACTGTTCCTTGAAGTAGTTGGGTACTGGGCAGTCACAAACTCGTTATGTTACTAGCCTAGACTAAGTATTATATTGCCTCATTATTAACGAATATGAGTGAAATATTGTCGGTCCATAAAATTGTTGTAGTCCTACAACAGTTTATAGCTTCACTAATACTCTTACCATTGAAAGGTACGACTGTGCAATGAATGGATATAAGGGTTGTAATCTCAGGATAAACAGATTGCTCATAATTAAATCCTTGTGGAGTGTTATTAAATATTCTGCATATTATTGAGGTTATGCTTCGTTCATGGATCAACTAGTTAACCAATACCGTATCAATCTCAATGGTGTTTGAAATCACCGAAATCTCATGAGGGCACAGCAAAACAAAGCAATGCAAGTTCATGCGCTTAAACAACTTTCACAATCATTTTGTGGTAAATGTACAAACTGTAAAAAAAACAAAATAAATGCAAATAATATCAAAAAATATTTGCAAACGATGTTTGACGTCCCTATCACTGCTTGCTTTTGAGGATTACTTTGAAATGTTCGAAACCTGGGCTATGGTTGTTGAGTATGTTAACATTGTGACGCCTTTCCTCACATTCATTGGAAAACTGAAAACAGCTTATTAAGCACTCCGGCTTTACCAGAAAACCTCATTTCGCCCAATTACGCAACTCTTAAAGAACTACTGCCAGTCTACGTCATCCCAATCCAATGCGTACTAAAGTTTATGCAGGTAATTCATTGAGGGTTTGAGATACAGTTCACGGAGACGGTTACGAGTTTGGTCAATGTTAGTCCTGTGGCAGGTTCTACTCATTTATTCAATGTGTTTTTCGTACTTTTAAATGTTTTATATGTGGTGAGATTGAACACATTCAGTCAGCTTGTAATACTACGGTCTATTCCGCTGCAAATGATGCTAAATAGAGGGGGAATTACAAATTTGGAGTCGGAATTATATTCTGCAAAACAGCCAGGAACGAGCAGTAACAACAAACACAATTCAAAACGTATATATACAATGCAAACCGTCTTTGGAGTGAATTATCAAATAGCATACCAACAGATGCAACGGACCAATAGGGTTCAAAATATTTCACAGTGGGAAATACGACATGAAGGTGACAAGAGCTCTTCTGGCGCGTACTTTTAAATGTTTTATATGTGGTGAGATTGCGCACATTCAGTCAGCTTGTAATACTACGGTTCATTTTGCTGCGAATAATGCTGAATAGAGGAAGACGTCCAAGCTTGGAATGGGAAGTACATTCTGCAAAACAGCCAGAAACGAGCGGTAACAACAAACACAATTCGAAAAAAGTATATATATAGTGCAAACCGTCCTTCGGGAGAACTACCAAATAGCATACTGAAAGACACAACGGACCAATAGCGTTTAAGTTATTTCTAATTGGGAAATACGAAGTGAAGGTGACAAGAGCGCCTTTGGCGTGAAAACAGAGAAATTCAAATTTTCTAAATAAAATTACGAACTTAGATCCTTTTTCAAGTGTGTTCCGTGGATCTAACATCCCCAACAAATTCTGATCCTATCATGATGAGTATTTCTAATGACCGTTTGTCTTTATCCACGACTTTAAAAAAGGTGTATAGAGTCACATAGCACTCCAGAGTTGAATGAAATTCAGATTGATTGTGAGATAAAAGTTTCTAATCAACAAAATTCTTATTAGATTTCTCATGTTATTGTACCGTTTATGGTTTTCCTAATGATTCACATATTTTAGATGGAACTTCTTATAAATCTGAGGAAAGTACATTCAGTGAATCAAATCACGATACAGTTTTGATAGATGCTGATTTTGATCATGCTTCGTCAATCTTCAATGACATTTCTAATAAATTTGAGGAAAATACTTCAGAAGAATGAAATTCTGATGTCAATGCGAAGCAACAGTCTTAACTGAGCTCGATTTTGATTACCATTGTTTATCCTGATCATAAGGTCACTTCTAACGAATACTACAGTCAGTGTGCGAAATATGTTTTTAATGCGGCTACATCATTCATAACTTGACGATATGGAGATTGAACATTGCTTCGTTAGGAACTATAGTGTTGGAAATTCTTTGATTCAAAATTTTGATGTTAGTGGTTTTGCTACACAACCGACATGGTGACTGTATGCAAAATCCAGTACCCAGGTGAGTCCACTTTTACTAAAACAATTGCGTACATGTAATCGTTTCAAAATGTGACAATTGTTTATTATACCCTTGTGGGCCGTGATAGTGTTACAAAGGTATTTGGGAGAACCGGATACCTAAACAGTACAGCCCAATCCCGTCTGCTAAAGAGCCAGACACCATCCATGCCTAGACCTTATAACGCGAGCAGTAAATCTCAATCCAGCTCCACAGCAGTCAGACACTATATAGGCTTTAGAGCTACAATCTGGTGAGAAGAGTTCAACACTGTGGCTCAACCACACAGATACCAAGCACCCTCGAGGACCATTCGGTTCATTAAGATACACACTCACATCTCATGTACAATGACCGTGTAAATCAGTTTTGCACAGCATGAACAGGTCAAAGTTGACCTATTCCGCTGACATGGCACTCAAACGCATTAATATTGGCAATGGCGATATGCCTTACATTGTCTCATTGGCAATGGCCCTCAGGAACAATGAGAAGCAACCACCAGTGAGAACGAAATCAGTTAATCGCCAAACCAATTTTGTGAATGAACAGTCAGAAAAACTTGCCAAATTATTTCCAAACCTTCCACAATATCGATGGCAAACTTCCAGTCTCATTTGAGACCTTCAGCTCTACATGGCAATATAGCTTATACTGCATACAGTTCCTATGTAGACTAGTAAACGAATTAGCCTAGCCTGATGCGTTAAGGCCCAAAGAACGCTTAAAACACATTGTTTCGTGTAGGAATACAGATGCAAGACAATCATGATCATTTTTATTGCATTTGTGAAATCTTCATTTTTCCGACTTTTCAGAACCTGAGTTAGGGGTAGTATCCCTTTTAAATATTACACAAACATTTGATAAAAATACCACGTTGCAACAAAGTAGTAGGAGTGATGAGTGATCTTTGTTACAAATAATCATGTTAAACAGCACGAGTGGCCAACGAGATTCAACTATGTGTCCTTATTAGTGCTCAAAATAATTGTGTTTCCGCTACTACGTTCTGTTGAGTTTAGGGCGAAATATCAGCTGTATGAGTGGCATCATTTAGACAATTGTGCTTTATACACAAGCAGAACAGACCTTATCATAACATAGAAGCAAAATAGTCATCATTACACAAGACCAAGCCATTAGCTGCTGTGTGTGCAACATGATAAGTAAATATTCGATACAATGTCAGCAACGGTAAATCGCGTAACAGTGGTTAGGGTTGTTGCAAAACACAGCTGTTAGCAGTGTCTAAACATGGTAACATTTTATCAATAAGCGAAATCTTAACCAATAACATCGCTTCCTCCCCAGAGAGTATCTCTCTCCTTACTCTTACCGATTATATTTTTAGAGTGAGGACATTCAGATGCGACAATGGTACAATTTACTCCATCCACAGTCACACTGTAAAATCTTTCTACACTCTACTACTCAATTGTCTGTTCCTTCTAACAAGCAAATATCTCACGTTCACGATTCTCATGAATCGCATTTGTATTTGAAGTCTTGATTATTATTATGATTACCATTATTATTATTATTCACAAACATCTTATGGGTACATAAGTGTTTTAAACAAACCATTTCGGGTTTCTTCAGAAAATGCAATAATACACAATTTTCAATAATGTTAGCACCATACTTTTCATATTTAAAAAAAGAATTTAGAGTAATAGTAGTAGAATATTATTAATAATAAATCGGGTCTTTGTAATTAAGAAGAATATTGAATTGAGTTTAAAGAGGGAAGTGGAGAAAATAAGGGAATAGAAATAAAGGAGACGTGAAATACGCAAACAGTCTAATAATCGTGTTTATGAACACAGAACAAGAATAAACGACTATGTGTGTATCGTTAAATTAGTAATGAAATATAATTCAGAAAAAAATAACTTATTATTGTAGTAAGATATGTCGCTAGAATAAATGTTTGTGCAGTCATAGTTTGAAGTGATGCGATGAAAGTCTCAATTGAGTGAAAAGGATAACGAAATATCAATATGTATGAGTCATATATGCATAGTGAAGATAAAACGAGTCTGAGAAGTTAATTTAAGTGTAACACAAGTTATTGTCTTAATTACTGTTGTAACGTGAGAATTGCAGATTTAGACGCGCAGCGTATTTATCGATCGAATCAATGACACGTATAACACGTACGATCAGCCTAGAGTTTCGATTGGCCCTGTTTCGCTGTCTAACTCAGCCAATTGAGTCCAGAACACAAGTCACAGCCTTTGAGATATGAATCACTATATTTCAGACATACTCTGTTTATATACCAATCAAACGGACCACATCGTACCATAAAATAGAAAACAACATTTGTACAATATTTAACAATTGAACCGATAATTGGCCATAGGGGATGTCCATTTAACGTCCAAAGACACCATTAGACTTAACATGATAATTAGTGGTACATTTTTCCGAATATCCCAACAATTACAAACTTCGTAATATTAAGAATATTTATTTAGAGGGAAAGAAGAAAGAAAAGAAGTGAACACATGGTTGAGTAGCGAATAAGGGAGAAATTCTGGCGTACAGTTGTGTGGGTTCTTGGAATCGCTAGAATATTCTCCTGATTGCGTAGATTGTGGGATGATGTCATAAGGTATGAAGTGGTGGATACCGAAGAGTAGGAAGAACCGTTAATAAGGAAACATATAAGTTGGTAAATATCATAACGGTAGGTACAGGTAGTCCTAATATTAAAGCATTCCAGCCACGTTAGTTCACCGACCAAGTTTGTTAACAGTTTCACCAATTTTATTGGTCAAATAACCTGATTATCTAGTCTTGAAAATGCTTTATGACGACATACTTAAACCATTCTTAACGATCAGTTATAGTGTTGACTGATAATTTATTAGTTAAAATGAGGTAATGTCGCTCTATGCAATTCAAAGTAGTCAGAAACTTGCAGGGTTAACATCCTCAATCTTCTTGATTCTATTACTAAATGCAACCTCAAAATATGTGTCTACATAGCGCTCATTTTAAGAAATAGGCCTACGTATTTTCCAATAGTTAAGATATACAAGAACAGCTGTAAGAAACATCAATGATCCAAATCAACCAGATTTAACACGTAGTATCCCAACCAACTCATGTGTGGGTAATGCTACTGAATTCGCTGATCAGTTGATTTATTGAAAATTCACGAGTTAAGATAAGTACTTGAATTTCAATCTGAAGTGAAAAACGTTTAAGCCTAAACACATTGTAAGTTTCTGGAGTATTGTACTTGTCGCTTGGCAATGGAAATGCAAAACGAAAGTCGGGCAGGCAGTGCTGGGTGAGACGACATGACAGGATAATGCATATTTTGAAACAGAATGCAAAGCTAAGTGGAGAATTCGGTCCAGATAAGCATTTATTCATTACTCACGTTGCTGGACAATGTCTGATGACGTCACTTAACGGTCATATTTGCAAATGCTTGATGTTATAATAACTTTCTTTTACTGAATTATGTAAATGCCATTCAAGCTTGTTAATAAACCGTTATAGTGAATTAACAATAGAGGTGACCTATTATCATTATCGATTGCGCTAGTACGTCCAGGGCACTAATTATTATTACAATAAAAGAATACACGTGTGCAACAATCAGTAGACTCAAAAATGAAGAGTTTAAAGAATAAAATTCGATCAGCAGTGGGAAAATCTAACTAATGATTATTATTGTTCAAAATTAGGACAAATTTCAATACCAAATTCATCTCCTGTAAAATCTGACAAGAATGTCCAACTTTACTCAATATTCAACACAAACATACATTTGGACAGCAACGAAGTGTATCTATCCAGAATACTGGGCAGCGATCAATTTATCTGCAACAGTGATTGGCATGAAACGATACACAAAGTGTGATGTATCTTTAATCATCAGGTCGACTGATCACAGTCTCATGGTCAATACACATGCGACAAGTTATCTAGGTGAGTCAAGCAACAGCGGGATTAATAATGGGATACTAACTAATTGATAAACTGAGGATGTGATAACAAGATGGTTCTGTAAAGAAAAGGTCACCGAACTCATTTGAATTCGGATGATAAATGAATACAGACATCCTACGAATCGATAAACGAGGCATTTGTTTTCAGTTCATTTCGTTTTTAGAACAGTACTGATCGTTAATTTAAGGAAAATTTCATTCATCTTCGCTCTGTATGTGTTTCTGATTTTCAGTCATATGAATGGATCATTGAAGAGCGACAATCACAAAACAAAATCAAATGAGGTCAACAAAACTGTGACGCTTTTAATTAAGCCTTCATATGATATACTCCACGTTTATGAAAATATCACCTCTTATTTTGAAAACATTACAGCGTTCAATTTATATGATAATCAGTTGTTCCACTTACTATTCAAACATATGAATTATGAAGAATTCGCACGTTTTCAAATCTCGTTATAGAGTAAATACAATTTTAAGATAACGAACGTAGATCATTGCTTCATTAGTGTAGTTAAATAATGTCAACCAATTCACGGAGAAATAAACTTTTGGGTTGGTAAACGGTAGATGATGAGGCTGAATAACCTGTGACAACTACATTCGATTTGATTCTTTGATCGAATTCTATTACAGTAAGTTCCGGATATTACAGTTTGAATGGAGAGATCAGTCTACAATTCAAGAGCTGCCAATAGTACTATTGTAAACAAGTTTGTTCTCCAAAGTACAATGAGTCACTTGATAATGTGAAATGAATGCATAATCTCATGTATTTTGACTGATTTGAGGGCAAGTTGGATTACATCATTTCGTTTTTCGGCATGAGATTATAACTACGTTGTGATTTCAAAGATCTTTAGTTAGTCAGAAACTCTTTATGACAACTAAGGGTCAGATTGCTTCAAACAGTCTAGCGTATAGATAGAGCTGATAGAGTTATTATGTGACTGTTTTATACAAGTATATTTTGTTAAAAAGGAGTAGTGATAATTTTATTTGTGCGCCACTGCACAAATGATTATTATTGACGTCTGTAGAGGAACACTTAAATTCGGGTATGCATAAGTTTGCACTCAGTTATCAACAATTCAATACAGGAAATTCCTGTTTTCTATCATAGTGATCTCATATAACTTTCTTACAGCCGTCATTATACAATAATTTATGTTTAAATTAAATCGACCGGAATATTAATAAAGAGTTGAGGAGAATTAAGCTACACGATGGTGTTTTTAATTAAGCTTTCATACGATATACTACGCGATTATGAAAATATGAATTCCAGTTAAGAAAACGTTGCAGCTTTCAACTTATATGATAATACGTATTTTCATTTACCATTCAAACAGATAATTTACGAATCTCATAAAGTTTTCTTAAAGTGGTCATTATTCAATTATTTGATGGTTAAAGCAAATTGATCGAAATACCAATGAACAGTTGAAGAGGATTAAGCTAAACGAACTCCGTATAACTCTTGTAAACACCCTGTTCAAATATGACTGTATACTGTATATTCAACGTCTATTTATTATTTACATTTCATGCAGTACCACACCTGACTAGGAATGACAGTGTAACACATTCGCTACCTGCTCGATGTTAGTGATTAGACTTATCAAACACAGTCCTCTTGCAATGAACTAGATCGAAGTCAGTGTCTGCATCATCAATTCAACATACGTTGCAATAATGTACAAATATATTACTGAATCAGTGTGAACTTGAAAGTAAGGCTTCTTTGTGGTTGTCAGACATCTATTGTATTGAAGGAATTAGTTTTGTGGAGGATGTTCTATTCAGATAAATAGAAAGAATGTTTGTATTATTCATCAGCGAAATCAATTAACATGAATGGAAAATAAACTTTTTCAAGTACAAAACAGTCCATTAAATCTGTGATTTTCCAAACGTTATTTTCTGTCTATGGCAAAATCCACGTCAAATTAACTCGTTAGGTTTTCTAACACCTTATCTACAATTAAGTTTGTTGACGTTTAATTTTATAAACGCATTCTACTGCTACTACAATCGTCATCAAAAGAATTGAAGTATTTACAAATAATTGCCTGTGCAAGATACTCAACGTCCGTTGAACGGGTTACAGCCAGCAGAAGCCTATTGTGAGATAGGGGAAACCAGCCAACAGTCGTGGAAGAAATCAGGAAGACACTGAGAGTGAATGAGACATATATGGCATGAATCGTCAAACTGCATCACAAGGCAAGCTCCATTTCGGAATCCTGAGAAGCAGCAGAAAAGTGGAAGGTCAAAGAACATTGTGTCGTGCATTGAAAGCAGATAAAAGTAAGACTATCAGCGACTAGAAACAATAAGAATGGACGGAAAGTGCTGATGAAAACCTATACTTATTCACGATATGTAACAGATTTGTGCAAGCAAGTGAATAATACGCGTAAACATGTTTAGTAGGTCTCTAATTTTGCTCAGCTTGGTCATCTACTCAATTCAGATATTCCATGATGAAATTAAGATTAAGTGCATCCAAATTTCAACTAAAACAGTTGATCTCAAAAGAATTTATCAGTTAATTATACGATGAACATTATACGTCAGATCAAATCCAACTTAATCAGACCTAAAACTTCCTAAATTTTCATTAATTGTCGAAACTGGTTGACATCGGATTGTGTAGCCATTTTGGACTTGATATTAAAATATTGACATATTCGTGATAAGTACTAAGTGTTTATCAGTCTCCGTTGATAATGTACTAAAGAGTAATGAAACCATTTAAAAATGATAACCTTTGCGGGAATTGATAATAAACACTGAAGTACATTACATGTAATCAATAAATCTTTTTTGAATGACGTTTTGTGAAAAATGACAATCCGTTGAGCTGTCATCATGAAATTACATTGAGAAATTAATTATTATGATTTTGATTAATGTATTTATTCAATATTACGAGTTTGGTACAATAAAGAACTCCAAGCTCAAGGTGTTTCAATAAATTTATCGCACAAAAATTAGGAAAAACGGATAGCAGCTTAAAACTGCACGAAAAAGTTAGCTACATCAACCACTTCATATCGGAGGAATTCCTCTTTGTTGAGATCAAAAGTGTGCAAAATTATGACATTCAGTCAAAACAGTTTTTTCCAATTTTAATGTTAACCAATCAACTGAATACAGCGCACTACTGACAGTGAATAAAGAGATCAATACAGGCAGAAAACTGTTTGATTGCGAGTACACAAGCACAACCGCTAGTTGTTAAAATATCTGAGTAAAGTTTAATAAATGTGGGTCAGGAATCGCAACCTACTTTTGAAAAACTTCGGCTCATGGTCTCAATAGCCAGAAGAGTAATACTGAATAACAATAACTGCATCTTCCACCATGATTAGTTAACAATAAACATATGATTTCATCAAATGTAATCTTGCCAATGGTCTCTTAGAATCATCTAATTAGAAAGAAGTAACCAAATACTTTAAGTGTCTATAAAAACCTGATAATTTTCAGTTTAAATTTATTCACTAATATTGGAAAGTAGTTCGTATCGATATGTTAGTTGAAAGTCAGTTTCTATTACCCATACTTTGTCTCTTCATCATCAGTATTTACAAAAGACTCGTCTCAATCAGTTTCATCCAATTTTGAATAGCTGATTCAATAAATTCAATATCTCCCAGCGAAATAACTATCTTCAGAAAAAACTACTTCGGACAAATTTCAAATCGTATAACAGGCATTTAATCTTGTCAATTAGAGGTTTCAAATAAGAGTGAATTCTCATATTGTTCAGTTATAATATGTTTTGTCTCTTATTGCTGAGATTGCTTTGCATAAGTTATTCAGCATTTAACTTGATTAATAAACGTAAGATGAACAGTATACAGTGATTATTTTGTTTGTGAGATTTTCAGACCACAACACGTGAATCGAAACACGTACTGATTATAGTCGAGTCAAAATAATCACACATTGTGATATAAAACCAAGCAACTCTATTCAGAATTTGAAAATTACCTAATCTCCAGTCTGTCAAATCTATGAATTAGGAGGATATCTCAACAACATATCATATTTGCAACAATAAGCGATGTTCTCAAAGAAGTCAGATTGAGTTATTGTATCTCACAAACTATCAAATTATATGTGATGTCAATCAACACTTTTAGAGCACCTACTTGATTCACAAAAATTCATTGTCTCTTGATAGTCGTTTATTTATCAATATATTTGAGATAATGTTTGTGTGATTATGAACATCGAAACGAAGCACTTCGCGAAGCAGCTAACCAATGAACGACCGTGAACAGTCTGCTCTTACAAAATGGTCTACTAGAAAAGAAACACCTAGATTATCAGGTTCGCATTAATTAATTTCGGACGATTATCAAAATTGACAAATTACAGAATCTCAGAAAATGTTTTTGTATGTGTATTTTTGCATAGAAACTGAACGTCACTTACTCAGGTCAAAACATCTAGAAGAAATTTTACGGAAGTGAAATATTCTTTCAGTTGATAAGATTAAAAGGTTAACCATATCGTGGAACTAATAATATCCATTGAAACGTTTCCTTGAAGGATGATTAAGAATTTAGCTTCACAGTTCCATTTGAAACTCAGAAAGACTATAACTTGTATGCAAAGGCATTCTGTGACAAACCGTACATTTAGTGAAGGTAAAACATATTCATTATGCAGTTATTCAAACGTTTAATTTGAACTTCATTATTTCAGAAGGATTATTCGTCGTAAAATCCACTTATATCAAAACAGTTAATAGCACAGGTGAGTAAACATTAAATATTAATATCATCACATGTGTTAAATCTATAAACGTATACCTTTACTGAGTTTGATTACTCAAATTTTGCCTCTTCAATTTAAACATGTGAAATCTTCCACAAAATTAAAAGAAATAAGGTGCTACAACTTTAGAAAATATGAGCAAAATCACATGTAAAATTCACTCATACTTTGAGTAAATTGATCGAGACATGGAGAATAGGTGACATGATCTGGAAAAAATTAGATATGACGAGCCATAAACGAATCACCATGGATACATGAAGTCACAATCTCATTTCACTTGTAAGAAAACGAATGCAGAGATTCACTTGCACTCACAGACTTCAATGGAACTTGATGAGATTTCTGTTTTACTGAATGAATTAACTGAGTCTTGTGTTCGTCACAAAGTGATTTTTACACACAACACATTCATCTACACATCCATTCATCTCAAAGTCATTCCTAAATATTATCCCTGAAAATTGGGAAATCTTTCGCTTCTCATTTATAATAAATAAACACTATTGTCAGAGTCAGTAGATGGAGTGAAATATTTATATGTTAATGTGGAATTAAGGGAGATATTGAACAAATGTAAACACCTTTCAGACTATCAGATGTTAAAAAAAGCTTGATGATTTGTTGTTTCATTAATAATCAAATGGTATTACAGCGTAAGAAACTAGACATTCTGCAACTATCCTCCAATCCCAGACAGTGTGAATGGAACACTGAAGTAGGTCGCCCAACTCTAGCGGAAGTTCAAGAGGCTATAATTAATTTAAAAAGAAGAAGAGCAGCTGCTTCAGATAGATTGGCTCCAGAAGTCTTTAAGGATGGTGGTCCAATTTTAGCGATTAGGTTGACCAATATTTTAGCTAAGATCTGGGAGTTAGACGTTATCCCATCTAACTGGTCGCAATCACTTATCGTCACAATATATAAGAGAGGGTCAAAATTTTCCTGTGACAACCACAGAGTGATTATTAAGACAAATATAATATCTGAAATACTAGCCTTGATAATTATCAGACGCCTAACTAAGACACGTGAACTACAAACACGAGAGAATCAAGCTGGCTTCAGACCTGGTCTTGGCTACATCGACCACATATTCTCCATTCGTCAGGTTCTAGAACACAGGCATACTTATCGGCGTCCGACAATGGTGGTCATTCTCTCTCTTTGATTGAATAAATAAATTATTGCACTTATGTTTTGCCGTAATATCGCCATTCATCTTTCTCTGTCTTGATAATACATTTGATGTTGATGAGTGTAATATCCCTCAGAATACTGTCTGAGACTCTTAACACTCGTAATGAGTCCTTCTATGACCGGGTCTTTTGCTGATTCTACATTTTTGTGTGTGTCATTCTGCTTGATCCAGTTGGAGGACCTCTTTCCATTATTCTATCGGCTGTACGCGCTAAATGAGATAATGAGGTTTCAGGATCTTGTGCATCCAAACAGTGTTGGACGTGACATGGGAGAGCTTGTATCCATCCTTGTTTTAAGACTGCTTCACCCGCTAAGACTTGGAGGTGGCGTAAAAACTGTGTCGGCGACATATCACCTAATGTTTCTCCTTGGGAAAGCCTTCGGATTCTTTGACTGCCTGTTAATGACAAACGGTTCATTATCTCACGTCTTAATATGGTGTATGGTTGTGGTGATGGTGGACTTAAAATCAAGTCACGGACTTCTTTGGCGACTGAAGGAGGACGATAGAACACAAGTGTCTATACCGAATCCCTCCAGATTTGATATTGTGTCTCGTGAAATAATGTTCTAGTTGAGCAAACCACAACTCAGGATCACTACGACCGAATTCTGGAAGTCGTCATTTCGTTGTCACAAAAGTGTCCATCTCTACTGGTGATGACAAATCTTCGAGGTTTTTGGTTCGTATTGAGTCTGACATGGAGTATGTGACAAATATAGCAATAAAATTATTACGAAAAATGTTTACTATAACACGAATAGCTTAAGATAATAAAAAATGTACTATTTTTATACCCAACTTAGTTTACGGATAATCAGATGGTCTACTTTTACGATCAAGTCAAAAAAATAATATTAATAATAAAAATGAGGTTAAATATGTGTTCAGTAGGGCTCACCAGTTTCGGTCCTCTAGGTAACCTTCGTGCTATTGATAGGAGAAACCCGACAAGTAGTGAATAGGTCTTTATTTCGATCTTCGCGCAGTCACAGTGGAGCGTGGGGTTATTTATTTAGACAAACAAAGACTCTCAACATTCAGTATAAGACAATAGGAAATATAACGCTTATACAAAATAAGGAAGTGAATAAATACTTGAACTATACTGTCCAGGCATATGCTTGGTTGTTTGTGGTCAACTGTTAACTAAAACATCTAAGCTGTTACATATTCACTACTCAGTAAGATATGTACAGTGTTTTTAAAAGTCATATCTCGTTCTCGTTTCTGCAACACGTGAATGTCATTTCCATCAAATAACGTTGCACACGAAACAACTGATTAACATGAAATCTAAGGAAGCTATATTAGATCACTGTGATAGAATACAGTAATGTTCAGGATTGATGTACTGATAACCGAGTACAAGCGTATGCATACCTCAAATTCAGTGTTCTACTACAGTACATCAGTACTCAGTCTTGCTGCAATTGTGTTTAGAGCAACATTACCACCACACATCCTGAACAAAACATACAACAAATAATAACTTCGTCAACTTCACCTGTACACCTCACTGTTTGGCGTGTACAAACAGTCATTTCTAACACGCCATGTGTGATAAACTTTCAAATCGTTTGGTCTATTGTCGATTCAAGTAACCTTGATCTCTTTCTCTCTAGGGAAACTAAATTAGTTTACCAGTATCTTCTTTAAAGTCACTTTCACGCCTGTGAATCAGAGTGAGTTTCTCATTCATTTAACATTATCAAGCCACTCACTTTATTTGAGAAAATAAACATCTTTATAATAGTAGCATTGGCAAATATTGAATTGTGGAGTGATCTTTCCACTCAAACCGCAATATCCAGAACTAACTGTAATAGAATTCTACTAAAGAATCAAGGCAAATGTAGTTGTCACAAGTTATTCACTCTTGTCATCCAATGTTTACCAACCCAACAGTTGATTTATCCGTGAATTGGTTGACCTTGTCTAACTACACTAATGATGAAATGGTCTACGTTCGTTATCTTAAAATTGTATGCATTCTACAACGAGATCTAAAAACGTGTGAATTCTCCATGATTTATCTGCAATGTTTTCTAAATAGGAATTCGTCTTTTCATAACCGCAGTGTATATCATAAGAGTGCTTAATTAAAAACATCATAGTTTTGTTGACCTCAGTTGTTTTTATTTTGTACAAATGTCAATGATCATACTTTCTTGTTGTCTATCACCATATTCTATCTGGTTGATCGATATAATATGGTATTCGTTTTAGTGTAGTGGGCGTGATATGCATCTGAAGTAGAATAATGATTGTCGCTCTCTGATGATGCATTCGTATGACTGACAATCACAAACACACAAAGAGTGAAAATGAATAAAATTTTCATTCAACTAACGATTGCTAATTTTCTAAGACCAAAATGAAGTGAAAACAAATAGTTTGCTTGCTGATACTTAGAATGTCTTGCTTCTGCCATGAATAAACACTGTTTTCATTCAGCATCTAAATACAAATGCTTCGAATGATCGTTTTCTCACAGAATCATCTAGTTTCTATATCATCATTTAATCTATTATTTGGACAGCCATTAGTAATCCTGATGCCGCTTCACTCAACTAGTTAAGTCGTTGCATGCGTATTGACTATGGGACTGTGATCAGTCAACCTAATGACACAGTCCACATGACTTTTTTCTGTTAACTTTCATACCAAACACTGTGACAGACAAATTGATCGCTGCCCAATATTTTGGATAGATACATTTGACTGTATGCCAAATGTATTTTTGTATTGAACACTGATTGAATTCAAACGCAATTCGAAAAATCATTTAGTAATAATATTAGTCATTACTTTGTATAAGATGTGAGATGAATTTCTTCATAAAACAGCACCCGTAGTTGAATATTTTGATGTCCATGATGTTGAGAAAATATTTTGATTGAATTAAACAATTACCATTGTTTTTAATCTTTAGCGCTTATCAGTTTGAGCACAGTTGAATCATGTGGAAATAAAAGACAACCATTGGCTCAATTAATCTATTGGATGGATCAATCTGTAGTTTGCAAATATACAGAAAAATCACGAAAATCGATTGTTTATGAGATCTCAAAGCTTTTAACATATAAGTCTTTATCTTTTGGTGAACAATAAGTTGAAAGAGGGAGACTATAAACAAACCAAGTTAGAAGTGTGTCACTACAGGAAATAATAACACAGCTTTTAACACAAACTATTATTCAATTGCTTGCTTATATCTTCTTACTGTTGTTTAGAACTGTAATTGACTAGTTCCTTGTATGGTGATTGAAAGGCGTACAAAAGAATGCCCATTTTATTCTTTTCAACGTCATTATATTGATTCACATTATATATTATTGTTGCTACGGTAGTCGGAAAACTTACTTCACAGCTGTTAAACAATGAAAATGTGAAATATGTTGTTTCAGCTAGTTACCTTCAAAAACTGACCTTTGATAAACACATGAAATTACCCATATCCAACATAATAGACCAGAACACTGAAAATGTGACTGCAGGTCTACTTAATGGACTTAAACTATGCCTATTTTAAAACAACCTGTGAGAGCAGTGTGCAGAATCATCCAGTTTCAATGCAATTAAAATGCAGTTGGAATCTTCGTGTTTGCAGAAATAACGTATTGCCTTTACAAGGTGTTATTCGACAACAGCATTCTTGGGTACAACTTCACACTGAATATCACAATGAATGAACCGTGTTTACTGACTAAGTGTGATCCATATGCACGAACGGGAAAATGGTAAACATTATTTCGTTTTTATATAACTTGACAGAATTCATCTGTGAAACGAGTATCTATGTACTAACATTCATGATATTGTGACGACATCTGTCAGACTATCAGATGTTAAGAAAAGCTTGATGATTTGTTGTTTCATTAATAATCAAATGGTATTACAGGTAGACATTGCACACACATATTCAAATATGCGTTCTTGTCTCATTTACTTTACGTTTACTTGAATATATATTCATTACATTTACGACTGAGGAAAACTTCTGAAATAACGCAGCAGATATGCACTGAAATTTGATTACGTTGTGAGCCGGCATTTACTCCATCATGTATGACAAGAACGTGATCATTATCTGTTTCCGAAATTCCAAGTATCCACTCATTTATTCACTCACTCATTCACCCAGAGTGAAACTGTCGCACTTGCTGTCCTCAGTCATATCACTGCGCAATGCAAAAAGATGTGTTTGTGTAGAGCTAAATTAAACCAGTGGTAATTGGACTTGATATTTCATTGATAAAATTCTTGATAGTTGTGTCTCACTCAAAGAACCATGTATTGCACACTAATGAAGCTGACTATTAAGACACGCATATAGTGTGTGTAATTAGTCCGGACAGGGAATTTTATGACTGCATAAGGAAAAATGCACTCAGGGTTTGGTCAACTGCTTTATGTTGATCTGTTGAAATGTGTAAGTTCTTAAGTAGTAAAGACAATTGTCATTTTCGTACTGCGAATTGGACTGCGATTGATAGGTCACTTTTTGATATATGCGCATCCTTCGAGGATTGTTTCGATACTGCCTTTAATCACAAGCATTTTAATAAAGATGCATGGTGGCTAGTAGTGTAATCGATCACAAAACTAAACATGAATATGGAAACCTAAGTAAGTAACAGAAAAAATTAATTGAAACGTACCCGCTAACATAATTTCAATGGCGAAATAATAAATGACGGGTTGAAAGTATTTTTGCAGATGCTGAATTGATTTTTCTGTAAAAGAACTCAGAATTTCACCAATTTCTTTCCCCGATATACTGACTGAATATTGTTCAATTTCGAAGCTCAGATTGATGTAAATCAAAAATACTGGCATGCTGGATAATCATCAATTTATTCGTCTTGAGAAATTTATCAGTATTTTATTTAGACCTCAACATAAATAGTGTGTCTTTCTGTCGATTTTATCACACAGTTTACATTAGAACATCAAATATTGGTTCCTTGAGAAGGGATTAAATGTGACGCATTGGTGAAATATGGCGCAATCCGGGGTACGTTAAACTTTATATTATCAGCGTTGACTATTTTCACACTTGTCAGCATCACGTTTGTTTGATCAAAATGGAAAGTCCATGTACAACTGTAGTCATATGTTGAGTTATCTCTATGCATTCGTCTCAAATGATATATCACTTACCACCGAAAATTACAGGTCGGTTCATTTTTGAATGACGAAAAAGAATAATGAATCCATATCGAACTGATATTGAAGTCTTCTCGCTGATGGAATTTGCCTAAGTACATAGATACAAAACAATAAATGAGATGATATTAGACTCGAAAATGATTGAGTTTCAGTCACTTGATCATGCATTGACGAGGAAGTGCCCGCTTTTCTTTTCATACATATGATATCCAATTTTATTGAGGCACTCCATGTAATTGCGGTCACCTAGGAAAAGTTTGACCAGCTTCCGATATTTCTGCTTTGTCATAAATATCCGTGGAATTTAGGATATAAACAGGTGAAGCCTCTGGATTACAATTTTATCATAGCCAGTTTAAGAAATGGTTTCACACTGTGGAAATTTGTTCTTTCTTGCAAATACGTGCTTTTATTAAGTACAAAAAAATTTAAGTTCACTAAGTGTTACACGATTGAAATACTATTTCGACTACTAGGAGAACCATTCCATCATCTTTTGATCAGATTGCCTTCAATATTCGTCGAATAAAATATTATTTCTGTCAGCGATGAATTTTCGTTGACGCAGCCCATCTGATGCAATAACTAACAGCACACAGTCCAGAATTCAGCCATACTGTTCGATAACTTACATCACGGTAGGTCGATCAATTTTCAAGAAAATTTTCGTTGATGATTGGAATAATAATGTCACTCTTCCTTCGTTGTTCAACTGAAGTAATAAAGATGAAAATTGATATTTAATCTGTGGGCAACTGAATTTCCGAGTCTGCTCTCAATCATAAAACTGACTTCATGAAAAGAAACTGCACAACCATCAAACACTCAGTACAGTGCCCTACGCCGAACTCAGTCCAACATCATTTGCACATGTCTAAGTGTAAACAATCATTGAAATCCACCAAACTTCTTCGCCACAACTCATGGTTCATATTTGATATTCAAAGCAGATTCATTATATTAAAACATGCTTATGTAAAATACAAATGAAATTGAAAGTGGACTGAATATTTCATTATACCTCGTGATGACAGATTTTCAGTGAATGAAATAGTCACTGAACTCCGTAATCACTTTTCCATCATTGAGTTATTGTTACATGTCTTGTAATTCACTTACCTTTTGTTTGATAACTTGAAATGAAAGTTCCGTATTTTCTTCACAGACGATTATCCAAAACATAATACAACTGAAGCATGCCAAAAGCAACAACATCGAATACAACGTGTATTTAGTATGAAAAAGTCAACATACTCATTAACGGCGGTGATCAGAATACTAATAACTTAAAGGTAAATGATTGCCGTGTTGAGGTTAGTACTTGTTAAAGTCCATGGGTCGTTTTCAATTTAACCAGTTCTACACTCTGAGTAGTACATGAAAGAACATCTTATTGCAACCAATTGGAACTCAATGGCATTATTCCCTAAATGACTGAATTGAAGTTTTGTATACGTTGACTTTATCCAATCAGATATAATCAACTTGATTTCTTCCCATGAAAAACACTAAATAATGGATAGAAACTTCGCTTGTCATCAGTGATTGAAAACATCATAATTCTTTCAGTTTATTCTATGTGTGTTTATTCTAGAAATTCGACATAAAATCGCATATCTATGTGCATGATTACAACATTCTGATGAAACCAGCTTGTGTGAAGAAGCATAACCTGTTGAATATCGTGTACTGTGTTTTAACAATTAGTTAGATTTTGTAGACTGCTGCTGCTGTTTATTCAGAAGTGCTCGGATGACAACCAGGAAACTGATCGATATCCGCAAGTATTTGAGAGTCAATAATAAATGCTACTATTTTGATTTCCTTCCGAATATTACAACTGAAATAACGACTGAGGATAGACAGATCAAATCACTTCCGTACCTAAATGTTGTGATTCTGTCGTTCGTCTCACTATTTGTTGTATGTTTCGGTTGTGTAGTTTGAAAGTGGCTGCATTTAAGAAAGAAAATCAATCCATGGACTGGAGAAACGTTGGTTTCTTATACTGAAAACGTTGTTTCTATATTGCTTTTCATTAGGAAGCTGAAATTCATTTGTTAATTTCAACAGGTGAGGGAATTATTTTATGAGACTTTGCATTGTTGTGCTTGTTCACATAACAAGTGAAGTAATCTGGTGGGTAAAATGCAAAACATGTATATTTATATTTGCGTAACTGTTCCCATATTAGTAAACGTAAAGACCTAATGCTGTCTAACGTCATTCGCTTGACATAAAATATGTTATAGATCTAAGTATTGTCAATTTATTTTCTATAGTCTAAGAGATTTTGTTGACGATCCTGATATTTATCGTGATATATGAAGCGATCAGCTAAACTTGGAAACGAACTATCTCCGAAGACTCTCACAGATTTTTACTGCAGTAGACGCTAGTTTTATTTCCTATTTTCCTGATTGTGGATTGTGGATGTTCAATCTGTTTTCACGAGCATACTTGATTGTCTTTATGATTTGATGGAATTTTCACCTCAATGATTATGCCATTATTTCTATTTTCTGTACAAATGTATTGTTGGTAATCTCACTAGACGACATTTTACTGTTGGAACTGTTAATCTTTTGACAAGGTTTACATTTTGGTTGCCGGATATTTATTCGTACGACGCACAACGGACAATTCTGAAAGATGTCATTGGTTGAAAAGTCGTCCTCCACAATGGAATCGATAGCAAGTGTCATCTGAGGTGAGTGCAAGAATTCATCCAGATAGCTGTTGTCCATTCCTCTACAAAAACTACACAATTTTGGTAATCACTTCACTAAGGTGACTCGACTATTAGTTACAATTCATAAATTATTTCGCATTTTGTTGTTTGTTGTCTGAACTTATTTTTTTAATACAGTTCATCTAGATATGTTCACCGTACTTTGATTTTGAAATTAAACATGTGACAGTGCTTATCTCTCACTCAACGTGTCACTGTTCAGTATTCTAAATTCCAATATTTGTGACTTTGAGAAACATGCACCAACAGCGAATCTACACAGAATATTAGAGAACTGAATGTAATCAAAATATACATGGGAGATAAATCTGTGTATGAAATAATGCACAGCGGTACATTCAGAGTGTGGATTCCACGCATTAATCAAATACACAGAGACTAAAGGTCAAGTGACGCTTACGCTTCGTTTTCCAAAAGAACTAGAAGAGTCTAACAATGTTATGATTTGGAATCAGAATAAAGAGTTCGAGGTCAATAAAGGAATTAATGGCTTGATACTTTATATGAGTTTACATACTCATGTTTACGTTACCTTATATGAACTTCTATGGAGGATGGAGCATTTTGTTAAATGGTTGGTACCGTGGTTGTTTATGCTGGCACAAATATTTTGGAGACGTTTGTCTGAGGAATATGTTTTCCTGTGACAACGTAGACACAAATGGACTCGACCAGAGAGGAACATGGGAGGGAGTAACTTAGTGACGGCATGTACTTAGAGAAAGATGAATGGTTATTAGGTCTGGTAAGGAAAGTGATACCTACTAATGATAGACAAAGACCAATTGAGTTGAAGACAAGCCAAGGAATCTTAGTGAGAGATATTCGAATACTGCCTCTAGAAGTTGTAGATGTTAGGTAGGTACTCGGATCCGTAGGCGTACTGGTGTAAGTCCTAGGGATCACGAGATTGTTGGTATTTTGAATGTTTGTTGTTGATTGCTTGTGATGCATATACTTGGATTCTTGCCGCCTATTTATTTTTTTGTGAAAAGAACCAAGGTTCTTGTGATCGGGAGTGTTACGGGAGAACTAAAGACATTCGACTGATTACAACCTATATATTGTATATTCTTAATTTTACTGTGTTTTTTGTATGTATCTGTTATACTCAACTTCTGAACTTGTTTATTTATATCATTATTCCGGACATTTCGGTTTCTCTTTGTCTTTGGTTTGGTACTTGGGAGTTTTGCTTCAATAACCTGCAAAATTGAAAGTTTGTATTGTAATTGTTATAATTATTGTTGTTAGAACGACATTTGATGGACTATTTGTGAATTGCGAACAAACTTGTCATCTAAATTAGAGTTTGGTTCTGTTGTTATTATGGGTTCGTAATTTACAAGTAGATTGATAGTCCGTACTTGATTAACTGGAACGAACAAAACTTGGGCGTGAGAGATATAAAATGTGAAAATCATACGTAATAATTCGAATGTCCTACTCATTGACAGATGTTATAATATAAAATCATTTGAAGCAATAATGCGTTATCGCTGAAGCAATAACCGACATCATTTTATATTCCTGTGTGATGTGAACACTTCGTGGGTTCTATCAGTTATTGTTTGAAGGATGCATTCAGAGTATTATGCAATTATTCAATATCAGACAATTAACGTAATTACCCCTCATATTATAGCCTGAAATGTGTAGTCCACAAAAATGATATAACAGAAACAGTAAACGTGATTAATGTTTGTTGTTTTTCATCTTATTTTAGAGTATTACAAGGCAAATGTGGAAATGGAGGAAAAGTAAAATTATTTGAACACTTGCTTATTGGTGGGCAATTAATGTGTTGATGATCAGGATTCAAGCACATCCAAATCTCTTCCAGGCGTTGCACTCCTTTCTACAAAATTGGAAAGATGGTATAGCTTGGACTATATCAGCTCTCAGCCTATCAATGACGATAAATATTTCCGTCAAATCCATATATTTGGATGATTGCATCTTCAAAAAATAAACATTGTACATAATTCGTAAATGCAAAATGTTAACGAATTGTTATTCGACATATAACGTGTAAAGTTTATGCGATTTCTGCATTCGATTTTAGGAGTATCTATTTATTATATACGAAGAGAAATAGTGGCTAGCAGTGTAAGTCAGCACGCTCAATTCGTCTTATTTGGGACTACGCAGCTGGTAGTACTAGCGTCTCAGAGTTCATAATCTCTCTGCGCCTCGAACAATATTGCTTCCGCGTCAAACACTATATCGTTATCCACTTAGATACTGATTCTCGATAACCACCTGTTTGTGCAATGAGGTGAAGTTCAATATCACTTGCTGTTGATTTTCGCACACATTCCTAGTCACTTTCAATCTTTGTTTATAAAGCTTGTGAGCCAAGACAATATCGAGTCAATCCCCATTGGATGCATATATTTAACCGCGAGAGATTGATCAATTGAAGTACTAAACAACAACAAGATGACATAAGCAAACAATACGATATGAATATCTAATCACTGTTATGTAATGTTGCTCCATGTTAAATAGGAGATCAAACCTTTATCTGTCACAAACCGCTGTTGTATTTTTCATGTTCACTCATTGCTTGACTGGCGTCAAGATTCTCTGAAGATTGTGTAAGGGATTGTGAATGGGTTTAAGTTTTTCGGTCAAGGATTTTACTTTATATAGTTAAGTGTTTTGTGTGTTTCACTTTTTATCTAACTCCGTTCTGGTTAACAATTTACTCAAACTCAATCTACCAGTTATATAACAGCGTGAAAATTCGAATGGTACAATGAGAAAACGTTTTTTGCCCACATCTGAAATAGGACAGATTACTGATTGCTGTTACACTTACCTGTCCTTTCTTATCGGCGCAATATAAAGAAACATTGTGGTGAAATTCACTCTCGAAAATATCTTGTAATTTTCGTGTCTGTGCAATTTAAAATATTAATTAGTTCATAATGTGAATGAAAAATGTTGACTTAAAATGCTCTAAGAACAATAATTAAAAGCAATAAAGCTGGTTAACGAAGTGAAACGATACCAGAATTAATTGCCAATAAAATCTTTGGGATATTAGAAACAAGTGAGAAGAGAGGGTAATATTGGCGGCCAGACGCTGAAGCCCATTCTCTGCATATCAAACTAGTACTACTGCCAGAGGTTTACAGTTAACTTGATGAAAAGATGAAAGCTTTCAACATTAGTTTAAAAACTCCAAAGCACTTTGTTTTGTAAACCAAAAGTCATTTACCTAGAATAGTAACAAATTTAGCGTTCCCGCCCGTTAATCATCAAAGTGCTAAATCATTGTTTTGTTCACTTTGAAGGACGTCGACATTCTATTCATTTAGTGATCACATAATTTTAATGTGTTCTATCACCGTGAAACTATTTTCATATGACTTTAAATAGTTAGTAGTCACTTCATGGGGTCAGCCCGGTATGCAAGAATATCTCCAATAAATTCAATAGAAATTCGTTATTTCACAATGAACGTTGACATGGTTGATTATTCAGTGACATATTCCCCTTCTTCATTCTGCTTATACCTATTAAAAGATGCGATCGATGTTTGAACTGACTGAGATCCAAGACACTATATAATGGAGCATACATGATAGTGTGACCGACAGATTTGGTTTATTTTCTCAGGTTATTTATCAATTTGTTGAGTAAACGTACTTCATATTGTTGGGAAACTTGTGGTATGATCCCATGTTTTTTTCAAAAATCTGAAATAAAAGAAGAAAAATTAGAACAAAGACACGAGATTAGGTGGTTTAATTTAACAAATATTCACTTGCACAGTAACATCTAAAATCCAGTTCTTACTCATCAGACAATGATTGATTGACCAACCAATAGGCATATCAGATTATATGGTCTTCTTAAGTTTATAATTGCAGCTAACTCAAAAGCCTCAATTCAGTCAAAAAGCATCAAAGGGTTCACCTATAAGGCATAACACAACTATTCATAGTTATTATGATACGTCTGTTTCACGGGTTGATCAGCATTGTGAAGTGATCAATTTAACTAACTACACTTCAAATCGGCACTGAGACGCACGATTTTAAAAGTTTTTCTAGATGTGTAGACATGAATGCATTACAATATGGATCAAATACTTCAAAATATTGAACCTCTTCATCAGATTAAGGCCAAACTCAAAGTACCCATGCTGATTTTTTATTTTGGGATCCTCATGCACGCACATACCATGTTTGGTGAATTCATGTTTCCCAAAAAGGAACACAGTTGAAAACATTTCATACAATAACGACACGTCATTTGAAAACACACGATAATGGCTTAAAACTGTCTTCAGAAACTAATATCGTGATTTTATTATTTGTTGAAAGTTCAATAGTTTGAAACATGTGAAAGTTGAAAGTTCAGCACAAAGTGTCTTATCATTTGTTAATTGAGTTTTGTGTGATATTTTACTCACGAAACCTGTACACTATTGAAATCTGTACGACGACACATTGAAAATAGGAACGACAACATGTTAGCTTCTAACAAATTTAATTTAAGACAGCGATACAAGAAGATTTTTGTCACTGTGGTCGTACTCATCGGTAAACAAACCATATCTTCGATAATTGATTACTAGTTGCAGATCATTCTGCTTCCTACACAACGTACATTTCCACGTGGAGTTCAGTTTTCGAGCCAAAATATTATCACTGCACACGTTCATCTTTCAAACACATATCAACTTAGCATTTATCAAACGTTCTCATTAGTCTATTGATATTTGCATCTATGGAGTGTGATTGTAATACCGGTTACATTGGAGAATAGGCTCGTCAATCTATATTGTCAAGTCGACATCAACCGTTGTGTAGTCGCTGAAAGAAATATTCGATTGATGAAATATTATTGGATATCTTACCAAAATGATTCTGATTTGCTGTAGTCTTTCAAACTCGGCCACAGTCTTTCTAGGTCTTTAAGTAGATCCTGAAATACAATCAGAGAATTACCTTTTAGAAATGTTTCAGTGAGTGGTTGAAACAAAACAGTTATGCAAACAGGCTGATTTAAACATTTTCGATATGCAAATAATCTATGTTGGCAGCATTATTCTAAGATTCTAAATTTCGTCCCCCCTTAATTGATGACAATCGCTCATAGATACGAAAGCCATCCATCTTCAGCATTATCTGCTCAGAGCAAATGGCTATTAGCTCAATGACTACCAGTCAACGGCTGATTCGAACGCAGTATTTTGCTTGAAAATTTTACCGGATAGTTGATCAACAACTGAATTCACACAGATAATCAATAGGAGGTAGAGAGAACATAAATAAAATAGCTAAATTTTGGATCTCACTCACCTGTAATTTTGTAATATTAAATTGTTCTTTTGGTTTACACTGCGGATCTTTATCAAGCAAAATTTTGGGCCTGAAATTGGTGATACACATAATACATTACAATTAACCAAATATTTACATTCATTTACTGAATTATATATTTCGGAAACGTGGTCACCCATATTTGTCGTTAAACAGCTATAGTGTCAGTGTGAAATGTGAACATCATTCGGAATAAATATAACTTTGTAGTTGAAAGGCCTACATATAAGTGATCACTTAAGTCCTATCAACAACATTATATTGTATCACAACATGCAGTGTTGTTGATATGGTGGTCATAAACCTTACTGTTCAGCTGTGAAACAGTGAAACGTAGACCATATAGTAATGTGAAGCGGATCAATGGGCTCCACAATGTGAATTCATTAAGCCGCATGGGCCCATTGAAAACGATAGAATAATCGTCCGCAGTAACATGATAACACTACATTGTAAATATTACAATAAATGTCTTCAGCAATGCTGTTTGAGATGAGTATTCAGGTGTGAAATGTTGAAACATGTAGGCGTTTCGGATGAGCTCGTATTATAATAAAATCACTATGAATCATAGCAGGTTGACAGTTCACATAGATAATTTTCAATCATCTTCCATCATTTTAGCTGTAAACATTGGAAAGCATTACAAACACATACATTTAACAAATCAAAAGTAATCTTCCCACAACCCATGTATGGTGAAATTATTCAATACTTTTGATAGAGGTTTCTAAAACAGAGAATTCCAAATAATTGTCACACTATTGAACAAAGATGTATGTAAACATAATATATGCTGAAGCATATCAAATGAGATTCAGATGACTAGATAATTTCCAGAAGTGAGATAAGTTGTTTCGGTCAGTTGCCTTCAAAAGGTGACCCTTGATATACACTTGAAATTACCCATATCGCACATAGCATAATTGAACACTGAAATTACGATAGCACATCTACTACTGTTCACTGAAATAAGTAGTAATCAAAGTTCACTATACTGTAGCCTACATGTGGGATTATCAAAAGTGTTGAGACAAGTGTTGAGACACAGTGACCAGCAAAACATGTGATTGCATATCAACCAAATTCACCGAAATTATGTATAATTTCAAGCAATCTTTGGGAGTGATACGTCTTAGTGTCCTATTTCAATTCAAATTATATAGTTCTAATCTCCGTGTTTTGTGAAGCCGAATAATTACCCTACAGTGTGAGCACAACCTCTGGATCAATATTACACTAAAGATTTCTCGATCAGCGAAACCCTGTGATCCATGCCCACACACGGAAAATTGGTAAACATTTATTTATTGGTATATTACACAATAAAATGTATGTGTAATACGTGAATCGATAAATTTACACTCACAAAAAGGGACAATATTTTAAGTACACGAAACGGTCATTACTTTTTTAGCGTCACAAAACGTTGGTGGTCAAGTAGCAGCAAATATGTAATAATCAAATACTTTTCCACTGTATCCTGCATGTAGGATGATTACAAGTGTTGACACAAGAAAGCACAGAGACTTGCAAACAATAGGCAAATCGCATGATCGATAAAGTGCAAAGCTGATCCTTATGAAATATCAGAATTGTGGAAATCTCTAATTGACTGGAATATTTTCACATGCAACTTGACAAAATAAAATCATTCACTCAACGATTTGTTGATGAATAAATCTGACAATGCAAACTTCAATGTACAGTTTGGAGAATCAACACTTCTAACATAATTTTCAATGAATTCGGGCCTAGTACTGGAATGAGGGGAAAAATCATTGTGTTTTCATATTAATGAAATCAATTACACGTTATATGCAGAGATCGATGATGGCTGGCTTCAGAATCCAGCAAGACCGTTTCGTATTATTTTAAGCTTTTCAACTGAATGTACTCGTTTTCCAGACTCGAATCAAGTACCACTCGCTTCAAATGCCATCATATTATCCACTTGCATACTAATTACGAATAGCCTTTAGCTTGTAAAATGCGGTAACATATATTTCGTTTCTTTTTGGTTGTTTGAATCTTCATACTGATATCAAACGCAGGTACCTCTATAAACATCCGATGCAATAACAACACTGTACATTAACTATTTTACATGAATCTATCGGAAACTCTATCCAACATTCACCTTCGGTTATTCCTAACTTTCACATCAATCACAAATATTTGTAAATAATATAATAAGTATTGAATCAAGTGGAGAACAAAGTCAATAGTCTAAATAACGTGATAGAGAGTATTTGCCAATTTCGCCTGTGATGATCAACAAGACAATGATGTTACTCAGCAAAACTACAGCATCCGTGTTGCATGTAACACATACCCACTTATGATCCGACTTGCTGAGTCTGTCGTAAGCAGTTGCTGTGATATCTGTGCACGCTTTATTGAACCAACCTTTGCAGTCATCGCACTGCATGCCAGATGTAACGACAAAACTGCGTCCAGGTCGTGTGCACGAATTTTGCATGACTACATTGACGTAAACTGTATTATGGATGCTAGAAAAAGCCTAGAATCGTTAAAAAGACACTAAAAACGAGCGAAAATGGATAAAAACGGATTAGGATAAACTGAAACTAGCCTTTACGAGGCAAAATCACAGTTAACTATTAAATTGGGTGAAACTCGAGGAAAACGGAATCTACACAACGTATGGCTCAGAATAAATCCTCTAGATCAGAAATCGTATTTTTGTTGCGTAAGAACATAGCAAAAGTTTGAGAAATGCAAATCACGTTAGGACTTCTCGTTCGGAAAGCTAAGATGGCCACTGTCAATAGCAGCTAGGACAGCATTCATGGTTGGACCAAGCAGTTATTAGAAAACATTCTATTTTATCTCGACATTTGCTTTCTGATATGCATTATATTGTCAGTTTCCTTGTGAAGTTCAATGTTGAGGTTCGAGTAGCTTGATTTTATTGTAGAGACCACTGGTGTCTAGTAGATTGTACACTATTATTAGGTACTGCTGTATTGTTCGTCTCTTTACGTTTTGAGGAATTTCCTCAAACATTTGTGTTTCCCCCAAAATATACCCAGAATTTTCGACAACTTTGAGAAAATCCATCTACATTGATTGATCAAACTTCGATATTTTCTCTCATTTAGGAGACTTTAAGCACGATTTCGGGTTCTCAGTACGATATTCGGAAAATTTTCAAGGTTACGTACTGTACAGATAAGCTTGTAGCGTGGAGTCGAGTCGCATTTGACTATGAACACCACTACAAGAAGACTACGTGCCAATTAACCGATAAAATCCCCCATAAGCCAAATATCAGAAGGCAGTTGATGGCTGTAGTCGAGATGTATTTGTTGGAGATCTCGTGGTATCGAAAGGATACCGAGATCGTGCCAAAAGAGTACAAGTGTGGTTACTGAGCGTAACCGAATTCGTGCGAGGTCACAATCAAAAGATAATGGAGCAGTAATATAGCTGTCTTTAGGACAGTTAAACAAACGAGCACAGCAAAACAGTCACTGGTACAATTGGTTATAATAATAATTGCTCTTATTAAACCAATCGTGTTTTCGTGATAAAAGCAAGTCACTACAAGCTTACTGATTTATTACCTAGTAACCACGACTTACTACTCATCTTTTTGATTTCGTTCTTCAGTTAACTCCGCAAAATGAATGCAGTCCCAAAGCAATTAAACCACAATTGGTAACAAGAGCCAGTCTGTCGTGATAGATATGCATTGCTGTAATTAATGACTGATGCATTATAAATGAAAATGTTTATTGGAGTTTGAAAAAGTACAAATGTTTTTCACAGTTGGCACAATTTATTTTGTAGATAATATTTGATTTGTCTTCTTTTGTCATTTCATCCTTTAGTTTACATAGGATTGATTATAGGGATTTTGTTGATATGTCTGTCACACCTATTCCGAAGGTTTTCAACAGTCTGGTTGTCGTTTCTGATATGGTTTTTATGTATAGTAAAGCGATCATAAGCTAAAAGTCATTCTCAGCATAGTTCATGTTAATATGATGCAAGTGTTATGGATGAATACTTGGTGGGGTAAACTAATTTACAGAGTTCTTTCATAAAATATGGCAAGACTATTTTATTAAAATGTATGATCAATTCATAATGAACAAACATTATGTCAACTGTAATGATCTTAACCGTTGAAATTACTATATAATGTTCACAAAAAACCCTTTTTTGATACTACTCAACATATGCTCACTAGTGACTGGCTTCAAGATATATATCCTGGAGTTCTAGTGAGAAGCAGTGACCAGTGGAGTTCAACTCGGTCAGTGTGAGGTAGTAACTCACTGATGACAATGGTAGATGTTTCGCTCAACTTCGTGGATTGGTTGAAATGAGACATTAACACCGTTGGATACCGGCCAGCTCAGTGGTCTAGTAGTTAGGCGCTCTCGTGCGAGACTAATAGGTGATGGGTTCGAATCCCGCGAGGCGGGATCGTAGATGCGCAATGCTGAGGAGTCCCACAATAGAACGAAACGACCGTCCAGTGCTTTCAGATTTTCCTTGGTGGTCTAGTTTCAATTGACTCATGATCTCAACTGCTTAAATTGAAAGAATCATCTAATTCATAAATGATCTCCATTTTAAGGAGTACCAAGTAATCCCGTCCGTAAAGTGAGAAATTATTATTATTATTTAAATACATAAACAATGGTACAAGAATGCACCAAATAAATATCCTCTACATAAATCATCCGATTTGTGTGAGGGTTGTGTTGAGGGTTAATTTCCTCTATATCTGACTCCAATAAATGATATCCCGTTAACTGAGTATTCTACGTAGGCTAAATCTCCTAGTAGAATTACGGATTTACTGGAGATTATTCAAGAGCCTGAACACCAGTTGTAGAGATATTTTTGTTGTTAAAGATAAATTAAATCCACGACCGCACAGCGAGCAAGCACACTGTGAAACCACGACAGTGTGTATGTGTGTATGTGTGTGTTAAAAATCCATATATATATTTGAGTGTCAATCTAGTGTGGATAAATTATTGATTATCTGTATGTTACAACCAATAGGAGAATAGATGAAGATTGATGTGCAGACACGCGCTCAATCATACACACACAGAAATCAACATAGTGAATGAAGTGTCTGAATCACAGTGAGTAGACAAATAAAACAATAGTTGAATGGTCTTGCTACAGTTGGAATACTACCACGACACTAAAACCAAAACATGTGGTTTTCTTAGGAAGCCACATTTAAAGCCATTTATTTCCTTAGGATCCTGAAGCCCATGTTCACCATTGGTTTGGAGTCAAGGTTTTCCAACTCCCCTATGTGGACTCTCCGTATCCACAAACCTGGTCAAAGCTCCAGACATTCGCTTTTCATATTGTCACTTTCGTAAATAGCAGTAATGCCGCAAGAAGGCAGTGAGTAGGATTTCCCTGACGGTGGTTAAATGCATGTGGCCATATGGGAGCATTTCGAGAGAAAGAGCTAACTCTCCGCACTCTCTGCCGTATCAGGGCATTCGAGGGCTAAGAAAAGATTACAGTTCATGAAGTAAAAGGAAAGAGTGATAGCAATGATCGTTGAGAATATAAGCTAAAACATTTTAAAAATTCATTTAAATAACACATTGCAAACTCAGAGTTTTCCCTAGTGGTATCCAAGTATCTTATCACTTTACACATTTACATCTTAATACAATATTTAAATGAAAATCATAAGTTTTATATAGACTAAATTGTACGAATAAGGATAAATTGAATTGTGAACCAAATCAATCACATGAGTTCAATTTCTTAATCATACGTTTCATATAGAACTATATATGTAATGAAGAATCAGATGGAAAAGACGAATCTTTTGTTTAATACGAAATCACAGACGGTCGTCGTAAAATATAAAACTTACTTCCTTACGTCCATCGTCTTTCCTGGAGAAGAATAAGCCTACAACGAACATTCTCCATCTGTCCTGAGTATTCCTTTCCAGTTATTTCCGGTTGCTATTCATCCTTTTTCTATCTGCATCCAAGTCTCAATGCAGTGTGTTCTTGGTTTTTCCTCTTTTTCGTTTCCCTTCACGAATCCAAGTTAACTCTTGCCTCCTGTTACAGTTTGATGATTTCTGTCAACCCCCAAAGTCTTTTCTTAATTTCTTCTTTAGATGGAAGCTGGTTTGTTCCCTTTTTCAGTAGGTTGTTACTGATAGTATCCGGTCAACGGACATTGAGTATCCTGCATAGACCCATAATACATCAATTTTCTCTGACAAACTTCATCATTTCTCCATTCCTCTTGTTATCACAATTAATCTCTGTTTACATCTTTATTCTCTTAAATTCAACCTTCTCAACCTTCTATTGTCAGGCCTTCCACTTCTGATGGGTGTTATATACTACTTATATCGACAGACATAAATAGCATATACCACAATCGTCCTCTTTTTAAACAGTTGCTCGTGTAGTTGTTCTGTTCTCTGTGTCATTTTCTTCCTCGTTACAGTTTTCTACCATACTCTCCGTCAAAATGTCTAGTATTCCGGCGTTTTTGACCACCGTAGCAATGTCAACTTGCTGAGCCATCTAAATTCGATATTCTCCTAACGGTGTAACATACATCATCACATATATTATGGTACAGATTCCTTATTGATGAGATTTATCATTCGTAAACAAATCATAGGTGTATTTACTTGTTACTTGTTAGTCAGATATATTTTATGTTATTGAATGTTTAAAGTTCATTCTTATGATTGATTTACTTCTAATATAAATACAATGAGAATAAATTGGTTACTATGAAATAGGCACAATGATTTTGTTTCTTCCTCTTCTTCTTACTGCATTATTTATGGATATTGAAAATTGTCATGCAATTCAACAAAACAAAACGTATTTTCATCCATTTTCAGATCAACTAATCACATTTATCAATAACCATGTAAGTATAATGATATACTTTAAATAATATCACAAGGGAGTTTTGTGGAGATTTTAGTAATTTAAGCTAGATCACCATGGAAAACCTGAAAACACTGGATGACTGTTTCTTTTTTAGTATGAGACTCTTCAATAGTGCACATCCACGTTCCAGGCCCGTGAGATTCGAACCTAGGGCCTATCGGCTTCCTAAGCGAACAATTAACCTCTAGACTATTGGATGTGCATTGCTGAGGAGTCACATACTAGGATGAAACGGTCATCCAGTGCTTCCAGGTGGTCCAGTTTTTTTTACTCATGAATTCAACGATTTAATTTTCAAATATATCTATGAATACATCTTACTGAATAGCTCAGAAAACAACCTTGGATCTAAGCGATGTTATCCACATAACCAGTTATTACTTCTCAATTCACTTCTCTATCTATCTAATCTATTCAAAATATCAAGTTAAAGCTTAAAGTCTATCGGTTACTAGTATTAAAAGATTCACTGAAAGATAGCTTCAAATCAACCATATGAAATAACAGTTTTCAGTATGAATCGATAGGATTATGATTTATTCATATGTACAGTGGAAACTATTGAAGTTGGATTGCATGCAAATGGTTCCGTTTATGGATGCCGGCTCAGTGGTCAAGTGATTAAGTGCTGGAGGGCGAAACCAGTTGATCCTGGGTTCGGATCTCCCAGGGGGCGAGGTCGTGGATGCCCACTGCTGAGGAGTGCCACAATAAGACGAAACGGCCTTCCAGTGCTTCCGGGTTTTCAATGGTGGTCTAGCTTCAACTGACTCATGATCTTAACCACTGAAATTTAAATAGAGCAAGAACAAATATTGATACAGAATAGTATGAATTCATAATATTTCAAGGTTTCTCATCAGCTGCTTACAAACCAAAAAAAGGTGACAGAATATTTTTACACTGAGATAGTGTGAACGCAATTGGGATAAATGAATGTAACTAACTGAATTACAATAATAACTATGGGCTAGTACAGGTCAGGGAATTAATTCGATGTGGGTGGTGTAATAATGGAATTGCATAATGTTAAGATGGGTTACGTAATAATAATGAAATAGAATTTGAAAAGTGAACATAATTTAAGAGGATCAGATGGTGAAAATGTGTGAATAATAATGTGGTTTAAGAATTAGTTAATAAGGGAAGGAGAAAAAATATTTTAAAATAAATAAATGAATAAAATAACCCAAATAACCAAAACACACAAAAAAGGGTGTTACCAGGGTAGTGATAAGTTTATTGAAGTCTCTTTTTGAATGCATAAATCCGGTTGAAGTTTTTTGATCTCAATGGCTTCGGCAAAACGGAAGTTTGTGCTGATGATGTTGTTCAGAAGAACGATGAAAGCTCCACGACCAAACCATCTAGCTCAGAGAACAAAACTCCAACAAAATCATCCACCTGAGCTACAAATCTTCTCCACCATCTCAGTGGTTGTACTTCTTTGTCTATTGGTAATTTTGAAAGCATGCGGAATGTCGATGGTGTGCCCGGTATCAAGTAGATGTCGAGCTATTGCGCTGTTGAAAGCCTTAATCCCTCACAGCCTCAAGTTTCTTGGAACATGCTCAGAAATGCGGACATGCACTCTTCTCTCAGTTCTTCCAATGTATGTGCTTTGGCACGTAAATGTAAATTGGTAGATGCAGTTGGAGCTACTAAGAAAAGAGGGCTTGTCGATTTTGGTTTGTTGAAGTGAGCAGTTCGTTTGTCATACTGTCGTAAATTTTGCTGCTGGGTAGGCCACTTTTCAACGTAGAATTTAATCTGTGACTAATTATTCCGGCAATTTCATCTCCTTTCAAACGTAAATATAAGAAGAAAGTTTTCTTTTCTACTCCATAGTACTTTATCCGAGGATTGGTTAGGGCATATTTCTGGATGAATCTCAATGGGTATTCATTATCACGTAGAACATTAGTAATCAGATTAATTTCATCATCAAGGTATTCTTTTGAACAGATTTTTTGAGCGCGGTCAAAAAGGCTTCGTACAATACCCTTTTTGTAACTCATTGGGCAGAAACTGTGGTAATTGAGATATAGACCACTCCAGGTATTTTTATGATGAACATGTCTATGTAATTTACCATCAGATGTTCGTCGGATCCCAACATCAAGGAAATGGAATTTGTCTTCTGCTTCTTGTTCCATAGTAAACTCTATGTCCTCGTGTGCTTTATTAAATAGATCGAATGGCTTAATGGAGTGTTCGTGATTGTTGCAGACGAGGAATATTTATACTCCTCCCCCTATTACATATTTCTTAAACCACATTATTATTCACACATTTCCACCACCTGATCCTCTTAAATTATGTTCACTTTTCAAATTCTATTTCATTATTATTACGTAACCCATCTTAACATTATGCAATTCCATTATTACACCACCCACATCGAATTAATTCCCTGACCTGTACTAGCCCATAGTTATTATTGTAATTCAGTTAGTTACATTCATTTATCCCAATTGCGTTCACACTATCTCAGTGTAAAAATATTCTGTCACCTTTTTTTGGTTTGTAAGCAGCTGATGAGAAACCTTGAAATATTATGAATTCATACTATTCTGTATCAATATTTGTTCTTGCTCTATTTAAATTTCAGTGGTTAAGATCATGAGTCAGTTGAAGCTAGACCACCATTGAAAACCCGGAAGCACTGGAAGGCCGTTTCGTCTTATTGTGGCACTCCTCAGCAGTGCGCATCCACGATCCCGCACCACGCGGGGCTCGGACTTAGGACCTACTGGCTTCGCGCGCGGAGTTCTAGTGGAAAGCCGTTATCAGTGGAGTTCAACCAGGTCTGTTGTGAGATATCAGTTCACTGAAGACAATGGTAAATGGTGGCGCAACTTCGTGGATTGGTTGAAGTTAGACATTAACACCGTTGGATGCCGGCTCAGTGGTCTAATGGTTAAGTGCTCGCGCGCGAAGCCAGTAGGCCCTGAGTTCGAGCCCTGCGTGGTGCGGGATCGTGGATGCGCAATACTGAGGAGTCCCATACTAGGACGAAACGGCCGTCCAGTGCTTCGAGGTTTTCAATGGTGGTCTAGCTTCAACTGACTCATGATTTCAATCTGTTATAACTTATGATTTTATGCCCTTGGTCCTTTGTTTTTCACCTCGTCGCTAATTGTTGTAAATTGTGCCCTGTGTCCTATTAATGTATGATGTAACGATACTGCCAATTAGAGAACAGTGATTGATCGATCGAACCAATAATACATGAAAAACCGTACAAGAAATCTTTACTGGTCCTGCTTCCTGCCTAGCTCTGCCTGTTAGAGTTCAGAACACCAATCTTAGTTTTTGCAATACGAATCATTTATTTCAAACATACGAAGTTTATATATCGACCAAACAGACCACATCGTAGCATAGAAGATAACATTTGTACAAGATCTAGTCAAAAGTGGAAATAGACTGGGTATAACTCAAGAATGATAAATCGTATAATAATAGTTCATAGGTCAAAATGAAGCTTATGATAAGAGGAACATGAATATGAACAGTTTAGTTATTGAGGAATTATACAATACAAAATATACATATAGTATTAGTTTAGAAATGGATCCCAAAGGTTACCACTCATTATTCTCATCAGAATCTAACTAAAACGATGTTGACTTGTATATATTATGACATTGTGAATGTCTTCTATCTATCTTCAATTAAATCATTTGTAAGCATATACATAATTCTTTTCGGTTTTGCATTAAATTTACAAGAATATTTAAGTAGTATAGTAAATTCAACTTTGAATAATAATCTAAATGAATAACTATACATGTATTGTATATATTGTAGCCTAATGCTGGATGGAAAGCTCAAAGAACTAATCGATTTAGTACAATTGAAGATGCTAAATTAATGATGGGTGTTATATTGGAAGATAATAATCAAAGAATTAAATTACGTCCAACAATTAGACATAATGATGTTAATATTAAATTACCAAAATTCTTTGATTCACGTAAACATTGGAAGAATTGTCCAAGTATTCGAACAATACTTGATCAATCTTCATGTGGTTCATGTTGGGTAATAGATGATTTGTTATAGTTTACAAAATAATGTATATATATATATATCGCTTGGTGCTAATTTACATGATCAGTTTCCTTGTTAGCACATGTGGATTCTGTGCAAACTGTCTCGATATAGCCTTAAGTTACAAGGTTTTCTAAACAAAGATGGATAGCAGGTAGAAGTGGAATCCAGTTTTACGTATGTATCGGCAATAGGGTGAAGTTTTACATTCACTTGATGTTGTTTACTTGTTGTTTACTTGATCAGTAGTCTCTTGTTGGCATATGTGAATTCTGTGTATACTGCCTTGGTATAGCTTTAAGTCACAAGCTTTTTTATGTAAAGATGGATAGTGAGTAGAAGTGGAATTCAGTTTTACGAGCGTTTCGTTCTATTTCGGACTCATTATATAAATATCGTTTCTATTTCACTTTATTATAGAATCATGTCGTTTAATGATGTTATATACATTTTATTCATATCAGTTTCTTTTCATAGTTTCACTGCCTAGTAACTGATAAATAGTATCTTTTTATAGATACTCCTAGTTTGTAATAAACCTCTCTAAGTTACTGTCTACGACTTGGTGGTGTAGAAGAGATGTAATATGGCTAGAAGCAGAATTCAGGATGAGTATTTTTTACTTAATGAGTCTCATCATTTAGATATTCCTGGGATGCAGGTACATCAACCTATAACCATTTTGTTGAATTTATATATAAATTTGCAAATCATTTGCTATTCACATTCCTTTCTTCCAGTCCATATCGTCCCATGATATCTTCATAGTCGGTGTTGTCCATTCCGACCACGGGATTTAGATGTTCTATCAAGATAGTCCGGTTCCTTACCTGAGCACTTCTGTACGATTGACTGGGGCCTCTGAACTTTATCATCTTTATTGCTATCATCGATGGATGTATAGTACTAGATAAAATTCAATGTGATTACTTCATTCTTTGTTTTGAAGGATGCTTTGAGAATTCTGGATCGATGGTATTTCCATCCTATGGGTGCTTTTCATACTTCTTTGGACAGCATTACAGGGAATTCCTTCGTGTATGGAGTATTTTTTTCCTTCATGACCAGAATACAACAGCATCTCTCTTGAATCTAATCTTTTCTATTCGGCATTAGCCTAAAGAAGGGAAATTTGAGAAAGTATGAGGAATTTAGGCATCCCACTACTGTCAGTACCAAGAAAAGTTGTAAACAGAGTATTATTGAATCAGATGAAAGACTAAGTAGACGCCCAACTTCGAGGGGAACAGGCTAGATCCCGCAACGACCGCTCATTCACAGATCGCGTCGCGACACTTTAAATCACTGCTGAACAATCAATTGAATTTATTTCGTCATTATAAATAAACTTCCTCGACCATGAGAAAGCGTTTGATAGCGTGGATTAAAAATTATGGTGTACCTGAAAATCGTCAACATCATATGGAATAAACTGTGAAATTAGGCATGGAGGAGAACTGATAGATGCATTCCAAGTAAATACCGTCGTTAGACAGGACTGTTTACTCTCGCCTTTTTTGAATTTCTTAGAAAACGTCCCATCCATATCAACAAATGCAGGTGAAAACAGACAGTACAACAGTAGCCTCTGTATCAGTAGGCCTCATCATACACAACGGAAAAACAAGATCTCGAAATACAACATAGAAAGAATCAGCTAAATCATACTTAAAGTAGAATCTCTGGAAGATGGGAAAAGTTATGCGCACCTCGGCAACATCACCAATAAACAAGTAAGATCTGAGGTCGATGTAAAGGCGTGGGTTGGCAAACTAAGGATAGCATTCCTACAGTTGAAGAACATATGGAATTCGAAACTACTGTCAATCAATATGAGAGTCAGAATCCACAGTGCGAAAGTCAAGACAGTCCTACCGTACGGAGCTGAAACTTAGAGAACTACTACAACCATCATCAAGAAGGTACAAATAGTTGTAAATAGCTGTCTACACAAGATACTCAACATCCATTGACCGGATACCATCAGCAACAGCCTTCTGTGGGAAAGAACAAACCAGCTTCCATGTGAAGGGGAAATTAGGAAAAGACGATGGATATGGATAGGGAATACATTATAGAAATCACGAGACAAGCGCTAACTTGGAATTCTGAGGGGAAGAGGAAAAGAAGAAGGTCAAGGAACATATTATGTAGGGAAATAGAAGCAAATGTGAAAAGAATGAATAACAAGTGGAAATAGCGGGAGCCGAGGACAAGGTTTGATGGAGAGTGATGGTGAGTGGCCTATGTTCCTCCACGAAGTAAGTAAGTATGAGAAGATGAGAATTTATAAAAAAAAATAACATTAAGATGAAACTCTTGCCAAATACTCTTTGATTTACAGTTATACTTCAAATGATGTTCCAATTCTGTTGGATTGTGTAACCGTTCTTTTCTGTCTTAAAATGATGTAGGCTTTTGGAGCTGTTGAATCAATGAGTGATCGTATCTGTATTCATTCTAAAAGTAAAATCTCTGTAGAATTAAGTGCTGTTAATCTATTAAGCTGTTGTACAAGATGTGGTCTTGGTTGTAATGGTGGTATTCCAGGAATGGCATGGGATTATTGGAAATATGAAGGTATTGTTACAGGAGGATCAAATGAAACACATACAGGATGTCAACCATATCCATTCCCTAAATGTAATCATCATTCAAGTACAAAAAGTTATCCACTATGTGAAAGTCATTATTATGCAACACCAGAATGTCATAAAACTTGTCAAGATGATTATCATAAACCCTATAAAAAAGATAAATTTTATGGTTAGTATTATTATACATTGTTTGAATTTGTATATTTTGTAGTAGTGAATATGTTTATATAGGTTAAATGTTCTCATGAGAAGAAGGTCTTAGGTTTGTGTCCCGTGCGTGCAAGAGAGTGTGTGTGCTCAATGCTGAGGAGTCTCATGCTAGGACGAAACGGACATTCAGTGCTTCTAGATATTCAACAGTGGTTTAAGATTGATCGATTTGATCGATTTCAATAAAATCCCGAAAAAAGTGAAGACAATATTATTAAGAAGGACAGACAGTCTATTTTATGCGTGATATTTAGTTTATCTATCGTACTAATGGGATGTTGAAGACAATTCTCAAACAGTTACAAGTCAAGATATCTGTTCATTAATTAAGTGACAAGAATACTGCGCAGCAGTTCATTCTATTCTACTTTACGATGCGAAACGTAGCCATTAAGAGTGAAAGGTACTTGTAAGCTACTACTATGTGACCACAGATGCCTTTGAAATATTGCTCGCATCTGCTGAGATTACTGAGTAAGTAATAGTGTGGTTAGACACGTGGTATTGGGAAATGTTAGTAAATGAGGTTGTAAATCTTCATTGACTGAGAAGGTTGGGCCACGTGTTGCGTATGCCTGAACACCTATTACCACGACACGCAATGCTGACTAGTGTTGGAGATGGTTGGAAGAAAGTTAGAGGTGGCCAAACCAAAACATGACATCAGTCCATAAAGTCACCATCTTCTAGACTGAGACATATTAGTAGATGCAGACTACTCGGTTGGGATCCGCACGACTATCGTAGCCAATGTTTAGAGACTGTATGTGACATGGCTCAGAATCAATCACAATGGCGTAGGTATATACACCCTTTGTTTTCCCTTCAACTGTGAGGATAAAATTACTTTATAACTTTCTTTCTCCGAACTCATTCGTTCTCCCTGTATCATCTTGTTGTACTAATAAGTTTTGGCAACATGGACCGATGCATATATATGCCTGGTCCTACATTGTAGCTGATTGACTGAGTTATAAAGAATTATATCTAGAAAGATGACATAAGTCGTCAAATGAGATTACTTACTTTAAATCCAGGTCTTACAAATCACTGATAGTTTTTCAACACAAACTGATAGTAAGTGTGGTCATGAAGACAATATAGTTCAGTTTCAACCAGAATGGATGAGTGAAAACGTCTATGACTGTGACAACTATTGGTGTTGGTCCGAAATCTACCTTCAAGTTGTTTAGATCAGTAATAACATGACAAGTTAATCGATAGAAATCAATCAGGTTGAAGAACAATGTGATCAAACGAATATAGACAGTATTCCATAGAAATGTTTTTATTGACATTAAAATTATCAATAAAATATAGAAGGATAACTATCCATCACTGACGATATACTCAGATATGTGGTTACTACAACTACAACAACTACTACTACTACTACTAATATTGTTGTGAATGAGAACAGACAAATGAGGACAATCGAATGAACTCAACTATTAAGTTACTATAATATCCACGAAAATCCTATCTGATTGTACCCTTAATCATCATCTCACTAGTGACGGTCTCCAAGAGGTATTTCCTGGAGTTCTAGTGAGAAGCCTTGAACAGTGGAGTTCAATCGGCTCTATTATGAGATAGTAACTCACTGATGACAACAGTGGACGGTGGCGCAATATCGTGGATTGGTTGAAGCTGGACATTAGCAACGTTGAATACCGACCTAGTGGTATAAGTTCGAATCCCGTGAATGGGATCGTGGATGCGCACTGCTGAGGAATCCCATACCAAGACGAAACGGCCATCCAAATCTTCCAGGTTTTCAATGGTCTAGTCTAGCTTCAATTAACTAATGAATTTGACGATTAAATTACTATAATTTCCACAAGACCATTATCTGATTACAATCGAATGTATTTGAACACATAATTACAGAACATCTTAGTCAAACCTGAAAACCGTACAGTAAATTCCTAGTTTGTAAAATGTCAATCAATTGTCTCGGACCTGATTGTCTTTTCATTTCCACACTAATCATCCTTTGTTATGGTCTTCTTTTCTTTGATCTTTCTAACCATATTCCTTTAGTAATTTCATTCTCCATTGATGATGATGCATACTACTTATATATGTTGATATCAGTAGTACACACCACCGTTCAATTTATATTTGTTTTTCTTTTCTCTTCATTTTCAAAAGGTAAAACTTCTTATAATGTAGCCAGTGAAGAAATTTCAATCATGAAAGAGATTTTATTAAATGGTCCAGTTGAAGGTGGATTCGATGTCTATGAAGATTTTCTTCATTATAAATCTGGTGTTTATAAACATATCACTGGTTCATATTAAGGTGGTCATGCTATACGTATACTTGGTTGGGGTATTGAACACAATCATATACCTTATTGGTTATGTGCTAATTCATGGAATGATCAATGGGGTGATCATGGTTATTTTAAAATTTTACGTGGTACAAATGAATGTGGCATTGAATCAGCTATATCAGCTGGTTTACCAAAGTTACATCAATAATTTATATCTACCGAATTCATTTAGATAAACAAATGAATGAGATCACATTATGGATTGATATTATGATTTTGTTTCTATGTGTATTATCTTCAACATTCAATATAAGCTATTGATCATTTGTACGATGGGTACATAGTGTGTATTGTTATTCATTCGGTATTATATGTTTCTGATTCCTTTCTAATTTGTTATGAGGTTATGGAGATTATTAAGTTTTGATTAAGATCATGAATCGAACAATGTGAGATCATCATTGGAAACCTGGAAGCACAGGATAGCCGTTTCGTCGTACTGTGGGACTCTTCAGTAGTGCGTCTCTGCGATCTCGCACTCGGGATTCGAACCCAGGATGTTAGATCTTGCGTGAGGACGCTTAACTTGTGAATAACTGAGCCGACCGGTATACAACGATGTAAATGTCTAACATCAACTAACCTACGAAAGTGAGCAGTTATCTTCCATTGTACTGAGGTAGGTAACTGTTTTCACATAGATTAGCTCCATTTGTCACGACTTCTCACTAGAACTCCGAGAATAAACTAAAATAAATATTGCTGGATTCACTTGGTAGTGTTAACTTGATTAACGCGACTGGGTTCGAGGCGAACTTTATTGAGTTCGAATCCCAGAGTGAACATCAACTCTGATGCATGTACATCCAGCTGATGATTCCCAAATAGGGAGAAACGCCCGTGCCGCTATTCATATTTTGTTTAAACTGTTGCTGGAGTTTTGAATGTAATTAGTAGTTTTAGTCTGTTGAGTCAAATCTGGTAACCATTGAGTTTTCTAATTACTACTGTCAATACGTGTAGAGTGAGTTCTTATCTTTAAATACCAAACCGTAGCTTGATGACATCGGATTGTAATTTGATCAATTAACAATTGTGAGTTCCTTCTTAGTCAAACTGTTTGATATATTTTTATTATGATTAATCTGTAATGAAACATAGCTGACGCTTTTGACGTTGTGGATGTGATCTCACCGTGATATTACAAATATAGTTGATAGAATGGATTAATATAATTTTAGAAAATTCTTCATTACTGAGAAGTTATTACAGTGCAGTGTACGCTAACTGATTAGCGGGTTTTAGCAAGATATTTTTATGGGACGGTGATGCTGACCCCACAGAAAACACTCCTCCTTGACACGTGCTTGGGACCGGCAGTAGCCGTGGAAGAGCTACAGACCTGATTAAGTTGAAATGAAAATTAGGCAAAGACGTTGGAAATGGATAAGACATGTATAACCGATATCATCAAACTGTTATAGAACTGTGCTGTATGCTACTGATGTCGATAGATATAATTATTATGTAACACTAGTCAAATGTTGAATGGCTGGTAGCAGAAGACCATGAAGATAGAATTTCAAAAAAGCAGAGAAAAGAACTGTGAATCAGAGGAATCAGATAAAATATAAAGGACAATTGTTGGGAGACTTGCGAATGAAGCGGCGAAACTCTAATTTATGAACGAATCAATCAGATTCAAGATAACAGATCTTGGATTTTGGCTTGAAATTCATACATCAAATAAAGTTTTGAAATTTAAGCTAATATCAGTTCTGTATGAAAACCCTAAATCTAATTCCTAACCTTGACCATCAACTATAAATCATAATCATTATTCTTCATACTACTTTATAATCTTTATATAGTCCTAGTTACTAGGTGGACATCCTCTTTCAAAGGTCGTCCACAAATTTCAGTCTCAACGTAATTATGTTCCATGTATTTTTGAAACTAGTACAAAGTACATATCAACTAAATATGATTGTGTTACATCCACTTGTCTATTTGAACTTTGATACAGATGGTTGATTATAAAGATCAGTCTATATTTGTTTATTTAAGAGAATATTTATTTATTCTATAAATCTTCAGTGTTGATCATCCAAATATTTTCATACCAACACAGATTTATTGTGTTATGATGAGATAGGGGGTGGGTTTTGGAGATTTTAGTTGAATTCATGAGTCAATATAAGCTAGATGATTACTGAAAACATAGGAGAAGTAGATGGCTATTTCGTCCTAGTATGGGATTCTTCACTGGTGCATATTAATAATCCTGCACTCGGGACTCGAACACAGGACCTTCGGTTTTGTACGCGAACACTTAACCTATAGACCACTAAGCCTGCATCCAACGATGTTATTGTTTAACTTCCATCAATTGATGAATGGCTGCACAGCCATTCATAAGGTGGACACCCCATTCTGATCATAATAATCATGCGCTTACTGATGAATGGCTTCAAGATGATTTCCTGAAGTTCTAGTGAGAAACCGTGACTAGTGGATTTCAATCCGTGTCCGGTAGAGATAGGTATCTACCTCAGAAAATAGAAGATGGTCGACGTTAAATGGTTGAGTCTAGACATTAACACTTTAAGTTTCCGGCTCAATAGTATAGAGGCTAAGCATTAACGAGAGAGGCTAAAGGTCCTGGTTCGAGGTCTGTGAGCGGGATCTAGATGCATAGTGCTGAAGAGTTCTACAATGGGACGAAACGGTCGTCCAATGATTCTAGGTTTTCCATGGTGGTCTAGCTTTAACTGACTCATGAATTCAACTATTAAATGAATAAAATCTCCACAACACTCTCTTATGACAACAACCAAATGTATTTGAATACAAAAATACAGAATCCTCCAGCAAAATCTGAGGACCATACAGCAAGTTCTTCATTTGCAAACTGTCAATCAATTGTCGCAGAATTGATTGTTTTTGTGTTTGCACACCAACAATTAATTTAGAAGTTATGAAACACTATGGATAACTGGCCAGTTTAACATTCTCACTTAGGAACTGAAAATAACATGGAAATGTAACATATTTCAAGCGACATGATCGAGTAGCTGAATTAACAGTCGATGAGTAAGACGATCTAGATAATGAACTGATCTCCTTCATACTTTAACACATTTTTATAAACTACTTACTGATGTTAGTGTAAGGGAAATTTAAGAATCTTTAGTTCATAGCTTCAAAGTAAGTCTACTATGTTAAATTCTAATGCGCTGTAAGATTTTCGTTACCGATTCAGCTGTCTCACTGTGTGATGAATTATTCATTTGTAGTTCGACTTCAAATTTTACTCATTAAATAACTCTGTTTAAACATTTAAACTTTTCTATGCATTTTATGTCATCGTCCTTCCGTGACTTAAGGCAATATAGAGGAAATCCGCACAGACTGTATATATTCCAATAAGTGGTTGATCCTTTACAGTGCTAAACAACAACGGGAAAATACAAGTAAAACAACATCAAGTGTATTTAAACTTCACCCCATTGCACAAACAAGTGACTATCAGGAATCAGTGGCTAAGTGTATAACGTGATGATATTTCATGTGAACGGTACTGGGTTTGATTTCCAGAGTGAACATCAACTCTGAGATGGAGGTACATCCAGCTGACGACTCTAAATTAAGACGAAACGACCTTCAAAGTGGATTCCACTGCTAGCCACCACCCATCCTTGCTTATAATGATTGTGAATTACGGCGTCATCGAGGCAATCCGCACAGAATGCATATGTTCCGACAAAAAATCGATCATTTGCAGTGCTAAACAACAATAGGAATATACAAGCAAACAACAACAACTGAATGTTGTTAAATAATTGTGAGGTAATTCATTAAAATGTAACAGATACACTAAACATATGAGGAGTCTAAGTATGAGGTTTATTAAAGAACAAAACATGTAGCTTTAAAGAAGAAGTACAAAATGAACTTTTATACGCGGATTTACAATATGAGCGATACAAGAAACAAAATTATTGAATGTATAAGGTGATCACGAGTGATTTGTTGCGATTTGCTCAGACTACTACTTAATACATTTTACAGTAGTATAAATCTAAAATTGAAAACCGTTTATGTCATTAGCATAAAATTGATGGGTAATAATTAACAAGGCTTGACGAATGCTGTGAACGTGTTTTAAGTCGTCTGTCAGACACAGTTTTGTGTTATTATGAGACAGTCAACTGATTGGTAAGAGATTTCATGAGAATAATCAATGAGCGTTAGTGGAGGATTCATAGTTGTACACTGGTTGAAGGATTTCGATGGTTGTTGGATTTATATTGATTCGTGATGTCAACTAAATGGTTCAGCTGGATAGTTTTCTACTTCTACCGTAGTTGTAAGACAAAGAATTGTGAGACACTGAATACGGACAGAATTTCTAGTGAAGAACACTCTAAGTACTATTGAGTGTGTAATTCACCAAAGTGAAATTTACCCGTGTTCTTGCTCAGTCACCTAATTTTTATTTGTTTCACAGAAACTTTGTTGTCAATGGTGCCTTGAAGAGACCTTTTAGTTCAGCTCAATCTTAACAGTACCACAGATGATTTATTAATTGGTTATTTTTTGAATTGAAACATAAGTCAAATACTCAGTTTGAAGTGTATAGGGAAAATGGCATGAGGTTTGGGACATTTTACAAGAATGGATGGACAAATTGAAAATAAACACATCTGGAATAGTCCACAAAAGATTTTCAAAGGTTGAACACTGTAGTGATATGACCAATAATCACATAAAATTAATCTCAAAACACATTGAAAATTCAGTTGAAATGAGAAAACACACGTATTCCAGAATTCGTTATTGTCTAACACGTTGTCTAACATCGTTTTCATATTTATGCTTATCAAAATGGATCATTTGTGTTTAAATAAGAAACACAGCATGCAACAATCGAATCGCACCTGACGGAGAAGATTTGGAAAATGAAAAAACTTGGAGATCTGCGAATGCTATCATCCAGAAGATACATGTGTTTATTAACAGTTGTCTACGTAAAATACTTCGCATCCGTTGGCCAGACACTATCAGCAATAACCAACTGTGGGAGAGAACAAACCAGATCCCGGCGGAGGAATAAATCAAGAAGAAGCGCTGGAAGTTGATGCGGCACACATTGAGGAAAGCACCCAACTGCGTCACAAGACAAGCCCTCACGTGGAATCCTCAGGGCCAAAGGAAAAGAGGAAGACCAAAGAACACATTACGCCGGGAAATGGAAGTAGACATGAGAAAAATGAACAAGCATTAGATGGAACTAGAAAAGAAGGCCCAGGACAGAGTGGGTTAGAGAATGCTGGTCTGCGGCCTATGCTTCATTAGGAGTAACAGGCGTAAGTAATTAAGTAAGTAATTATTTTGAAGATGTACAGCGTTAGTGGAGCCATCCGTTGATTGAAAAGGACGATTCGGATGATCGAATATCTGGACCAACTGTTTTTGCCATCTAGATATGTCAACAAGTAATCAAATTTTATTGCATATCACGCGCGTCTCAAAATTGGCCGTGATTTTGTATTCGTTGTGATTATCCTTATTTTTGTGTACTTGTTGCGTCAAAAGGCATTCTTAGTCTACTTTAACTTGAAGTATTTCGATTAAGGTTTGAAATCTTGCTAAACTTTGTCATGTGGTCCTTCCTTTCTCATTGACTGTGGTATCTATGTTCATATTGTGATTATGTTGTCTTTTAAACCCTAATCTGATTACAATGGTTGGAAGTACTTATAAATGTGGATAGAAAAACTGTTAATTTCCTGTAGAGGAAGGAATGCAGTTCGTCGAGTGTAATAAGTAGTTCCATAGGACGTATGCCCATTCAAATCCCACCGCATAGAAGTGATACTGGAATATTAACTCGCATTGGCTCTGCATGTTTTGCTGTACAAATAAGACGCTAATACGTAAGGAGTGATAGGCATAGTTGTAAAAAAGGAGGTGGCATCCCTTTTATACATAGCAAATAATGTAAATATCCTCTCCTCTGCTAGCCAATCTCATGATAGCGGGACTTGTGAAGTCATTAGGTGTGAGGTGTCTATTGGATGTGGTATATTTATACTCGGTGTCACCTATCGCGGTTTAGTCTGCTTAATTGATGACTTTATTTTAGAGCGAATTCAGCTATGTACTGCAGGTAACAGATGCTTGTTAATAGGAGATATAAATCGAACTCAGAGAAGCGATGGAATTCCATCACTTTTGATACAAGAAAATCTGTTAATGTTGGCAAGAAACGATACAGAAAAAGCTGAGGCTTTATCGGAAAATTTCAGTAAAGTGTTTTCTATCAGTAATGAAGAACAACCAACGATTCATTGTGATTGTGACAGATTATTGATGGACCCTATATTCATTCAGAAATGTAATGTCTTAAGACTAATTCAGCATCTCAAATCTGATATGTCCGCTGTGCCTGATGATATTAATCCTAGGATTATGAAAGGCTTATCAGATGTATTTGCTGAACCTCTAACAATACTGGACAGTTCAGACTGCCTAGAGACTGGAAAGACGCGATAATTAGTCCGGTGTACAAGGCAGAGAGTAGAGGTTTAGACAGTAACTATTGATCCGTTGGCCTAACTAGTGCAGTTGTAAAACTGATGGAAAAGATTATTCGGATAGCTGCTATAAACTATGTGAAGGGAAATAATCTTTTATCCCAAAACAACATGGTTTTCGGAAATGCCTAACATTTTTGACAAATCTTATCATCACTAGAGATAAGACTGCGGCAAAAGATCAAAATATTCTTGTAGATGAGACCAACATGTACTGTGACTTGCGACTGCAGATTAGAGCGCAGCGTATTATCGATCGGACCAATGACGCAGAAAACATGTAAGAACTGCCTAGAGTCCTGATTGGTCCTGCTTTCCTATCTAGCCCAGCCAGTTGAGTCCAGAACACCAATCTTAGCCTCTGCAATATGAATCATTATATTTCAGGCATACTGAGTTTATATACGAATCAAACCGACCACAACGTACCAATAAAATATGAAGCAACATTTGTGCAAGAATTAGCCAAATGTAGCTATGAGCGAGGTAGGTAGCGATTAACAGACAGGGAATAATTCATGGATGGTCAATCGTATAATAATGAATCATAGGTCAAAATGAAGCTCACAATAAGAGGGACATGAATACGAACAATTTATTTACATAACAATTATTCGATAAAAATATACTCATAATATTAGTCCACAGATGGATCCCAAAAATTACCATTCATTTATTCTCATCGGGATACAACAACATGGATCCAGGTAAAGCCTTCGATAAGGTCTCATATTCTGGTCTCGAATTAAAACCGGAAGGCTTGGTAATCCTTTGTAGAGTCATGGACTGGATAGGTGGCTTTCTCCATAGCAGGAGGCAAAGGGTAAGGCCAAATAGAGCTATCTCATCGTGGAAACTTGTAAAACGTTGAGTTCTTCAAGGTAAATATTATAGAATTTTAATGGTTGAACTCATTCGATTGTCCTCATTTTTGTGTTTTCGTTCACAACAGTATTCATAGTAGTAGTAGTAGTAGTAGTAGTAGTAGTAGTAGTAGTAGTAGTAATAGTTGTAGTAGTACATACATTCGAGGAGTAAACTATGATTCAGAGTGTTCGCTGATATCCAGACTGATTCTGGACTGCTATTCAGGGCACCATCATCACCTTTATTAGTTATAAGGGTATCCGAAGCATATGTAAAACAATCACCACCTCACTTAGTTTCTCTGTCACAGCGGCAGAGTCGACGGTTCTGGATATGTAATTCTGAATCAGATACTTCTAAGGAGCAGATAAGCAGATAAGCTTGAACAAATTATCGTCAAGGTTAACGGTAATAAAAAGATTTTACAGAAAAGTGTTTCCGAAGCCTTCGTATGGAATATTCATGAGAGTTGTCACGCAATCATCATTGTAGCGAACTGATGCACTACTTGTTTAACCAAAATATATGTGGTCAGATGTGTTTGTAATATTCAGAATAGACGACCAGTGATATATATGTTGAGGGCGACAGTGAGTAAGACGAATACGTTTTTACGCATAGATTCAGAGATTGGGATTTCACCTTGAACAGATAAACAGAACAGAAATCAGCAACCCAATAAGGGGAATATTGTAAACCGTTTCTCAAAACCAGTCCACTTACTACAGATTCTCATTTATTTGTCGAACATAGAAGCAGAGACGAAGAAGAAGAAAGTTTGGTTCCTCAGGTAGTTGAACTGTTGTCGGAGCAGCAGCTACAAATTACCCAGATGCTGGCAGACATTAATACGTGTCTTCTTCTCAGGTTAGCTCATCAACATCTATTTCCACTCTGCCACTTGATAGCATCGTAAACAGTTTTGTTGATTTTCATCACGTTCGTGGTGCCAATGTTAATTTTGATACATGAGTTCGGCGCTAAGAGAATCTATTTAACTATGATTTTGCCAATTACAGTGGTCACAGGCAGGTTCAGCCGCTAACTCGAATACCAGAACAAAGTGCGAATTTTGGACGCTGATATTTGCTTTTGCTACAGAACTCACATAACCGACCGTTCGTTCAGATTATCCAGTCATTTGACCAACAGCTTTTCGATGAGTGCTCATTATTAAACCCAAATCATCCGTATTTGAAGCTGGTTATAAAAGCAGAAGCTGAATTCCCTACGCGTGTAACCATGTTAAACTGTGAATCCAAACATTTCTGGCTGAACTCATTCACAGGAGAACAGTTTGGAGCCCCGATTCTCACTAACAGTATACAATCACAAAAGTTTGGTGACATTCAAACATAGCCAGTGTGATATTTCGACCACGACCCAAAACTAGCTGAGTGATATTGCGAAATACTGTCAACGTCCAACTACGAATCTTTACGTTTGAGAAAAATTGTTGCTAAAGTGTCAAGTCATAATAGTTTGTCATATGACGAGCATTAAGATTATGAACTTTCCAATTTACAAAGGACATAATTTTAAATTATTCATGTCGTAACAGATACAAACGTTCACCATTGTGAACATAAACATTGTCAAATCCATTCATGCACGTTTTATTGTAGTCTTCGTAAATCATCACAATAATTGTGGCTTATGGCTGCATAATTTGATGGTGACGTTGTCGCAGAAACAACGTCACAAACCAACGTCAAATCACTTACATATTTACTGTTTCATTCCTTTAGTACGGAATCAGTATGCACATGTACAAATAAACGACATATGACAACAGTGGGAAGATTCAAGCAAAAAATACTAAGTGAATTTAAACTTCAACACATTGCTCAATTTACGTACTTATCTACTAACCTAATTCGTTCAATGTGGTTAACATTCTGTTGGCAAGATTTGTTTCTACGAGATGGAGTTGTCGACCTAATGCCCAACCCTCCACCTTTACCGGAGCTTGGGACCAAAACTAACTCTTAATGAGCTGGTAGTCGAGTGCGAGTCCCACCCTATGTCGTATCTGCATAGAATGCTTGTAAATTAGGGCAAAAACGAAGCAATCCGCACAGTATGCACATATGCCAAGAAAGGAATGGTGCGTAACAGTCCTACACAACAATGGGGAGATTTGAGTAATCAATACCAAGTGAATCTGAACCTCACATCATTGCACAAATGGGTGGCCATCGGGACTCAGTATCTAAGTGTGTAACGTGATGGTGTTTGGCGTGAAAGTTACTGGGTTCCAGTCTGTGGATGACATCAACTCTGAGATGCAAGTACTTCTAGCTTCAGAGTCACAAATAGGCCGAAATGTGCGTCGTGCATCCCACTGGTAGCCACTGCCCATCTTTGTACGTACATATGTTTATAGATGAAAAGGCGACAAAACTTTGATGAGTTCATTTTGTATGGCAATATTCAGTTATAGTGTCAGATGTGATCATAGTTATGAAAGGTCGAAAGTATCAGAAAGAAAGTTTTTCAATCACGTGAAGATAACTAAATAGAAATCCAGTTTTAATTTAACGGATGAATATTGATGTTATGGATTTCTACGACTTTTTGTGTTTGCTTGATATTGCTATCATATGTGATATTCAGTCGAAATTTGTAATTGACGTGCTCAGAATAAAATCAAAGAGAAGGTTCACGAATTCCGAAGTAGTTCTGTAATAAGTAGTCTGACGTTGCTTACAAATAAATGCATGCACAGATCAAAAGATATTCCATCATGCATCCTGGACAACTTAATGTAAACCGACTCAGGGGATATATTAGAGCAATTATCACACAACCAATTTCGATTACGGTTATTTTTGTTTGAGCCCTTTTATTGACATGCCTAACATACAATGTGATTTGAATAGTAGCAGTTTGTCCACTTCCTTGTACTGTTATCATCACTAGATAACATGACAAATTTTAGCTAGAATGTTGACCGCTTAATATCACTCGATGATTGATTCTCTTCCTCTTGTATATATGAAATAACAACCTATCAATAGCATTTGCTTTGCTTTTCTGCTCCTCTGTGCGATTTCGCTATAAGTTTACCTCTGTGTTAGCTCGCACACACGCATTCGCCTCTCTGCCGAAAATTCGCTCAATGTGCTTTTGCAAAGCTTTCACTTCAAAAACGTTGGGATTCATATGATAATTGGTAACGAGGTGATCGATTAACTGAGTACATCCAATGTAAAATGTAGAATATTTAATAAGTGTCTACCAGCATATAGATGTGAGCAATCTGTTGACGTAGAAATTCCAGCTATTACATCTAGCAACTGCACAGACGTATCCTTCAATGCTAAAAGTATATGTGGACTACAAAATGTTTTATGACTACAACAAGTAGATGAGCTGACAATAAATAAAAATAAAATAGTGATGTGGCGATAATACATCAAATATACTTCATGATGTATGCGCTATATCTTCAAACCGGGCGTGTATCAGAATCACTGAGTGAACAGCCATATTATCACACAAAATATGATTAACGACCGTCGAAGCGTTACTAAATACAGATCAAAAAATATCATTCATGTTGTTCCATTTCACATGGAGGTTGTAATATGTGGAATCTCGAGTTAGTTGCCAACACACAACCCTACATTTCAATATCAAAACTTGGTTCCTTATAAGGTAGTCGCACATAATCGTCTGGTATATCGAAGTCTTTCGATCATGTATCCCACAGCATGATATGCCTTATACTACATGCACGAATAAGTCATTCCTAGATGATGGTTACTAAGAAAACCAAAATTTATTTAAATGCAACGGCACCTAAAAGTGTAACTAGCGAGGTTATTCAAGGGATTGTGTCAAGGCCTCAATTTCTTGTATTATAAATTGACAGCAATTGTAGCTGCAGCAACCTAGAAAAGGCTACTGTGACAGCATCACTCGCCATCGAGTCTTCTACATTTGCTTTCGACAAAATTATGGTTATTATGAGAGTATGTGTCTGCCTAGTGCTCAACATCTTTGAGAGAACAGTCAACATTTCAGATGTTATTTCAAGTTGAGAACAACTGAATAATAAATTTGCTTGTATTTATTTCAGTTCGCCTTTTGTCTAGGAAGGAAGATTACAGTAGATCAAAACACATTGAAGAACCGCAGTGTTAAATAAATGCCAGCAACCAAGAGAAATATATACTTAAATCCCACATACAATCGCGTATACTCAACTCACATAACACCGAGTGGCCTGTGATCTCGTGATGAAGCAAACCAACATCACAAGTGGATTGAAATGCAAATCTGTTTAAGTTCTTTTATCCTAATCATACTGTGTGTGTTATTAATTGAACGCTGTCTGCGTTAGCAGGCATGACGATGTCACATGTAGAAGTTATGTAAGCGCGATTGTTGAAGATCAATTCAAAACACCACTGGAACTGAATAAAGTAATTGAATACGATGTTAGATTGAGATGAAATGTTGAGACATGGTTCTTAAACATGAGTAGCTTGTCAACACTGGTACGATTAAATATTTTTGTTCGATTCTCGTTTGTTTATGATCGCCTCGCCTGTTGGATTCGAAAAATCTGTTTCTCCTATTCATCTGGTTTTGAACACTGGATTGAGTGTAAAGTGAAGGAAAGAAGCAAAACATTCAAACGTTCACACAGAACATGCCAATTATCCATCCAATCAGGCAATGGATTACAGTCACATGTAGTGTTTTATAATCTAGTGAGTATAAATAGCCAGTACCATTGTCTCTCCATAATGAATGAAAATATTTCAGGGTTCGTCTCAACGGTGAGCGTCAACTCATTCCATGTTTAATATGTTCAGCACTGCCCAAGTGAACGTTTCCTTTTGAAAACCTTACAATAAGATTATTCGTCAATTTTCATATATGAATTCACTATGTAACTCGTTAACGCTCTGGTTGTAACAATGATTAGTTATCCCACGACCTATTCAGACAATCATAACTGTAGTCTATTTGCTTAGACTGTAGATTCAGAAATACAAATTGTGGTTCACCTGCAAAGACATAGAATATATTTCATAACACTTGCGATACGCTTTCTAGAACCTAAATCACTTCTCATTACAGAACGATCACAGTATCTTTGAATAACTTTGACAATATACTTCACGACATTTGCATTTCAAGAGTTCACTGATTTACTGATATTAGACTGCGACGTGTTAGTGAGCAATAAAACAGCAGATGTTATACAACATTGTTGTCATCATTATAACTAAAATGATACGAAGTCTATTGGGCATAATTACTTGTGTTTTCTATTGTGTTGGTAAATCATTTGTCGTACGGTGATCACAGACAGGTGTATGTGCACTAACCGAATGCATCCATTACTACATAATGCTTTCTACAGTTCGAATACGTTCGAAGTCACATATTCATTATGAAGTTGACTGAACAGTGTCGGTGTATGTTGAATATATTTGGTGAAAATAATACAAAATCTCACGAATGTCCTACTCATCGACAGATGTTATACTGTAAGACTATTCTAAACAATAATTCGTAACTGTGAAGCAATGGCGTCCATCATTTAATCTCTCTCGATAAGATGTGAATCGGTTGTGGGGTATATGAACTATTGTTTGCACGATGCATTCTGAGCATTGTGTAATTAATAATTAAAAAACGCTCAATAAAATTTCACCGACATAAATATCTTTAGATGTTAACTTCACAAAAATTAAATAACAGCAACAGTAAGTACGATAAGAAATTTTTACTAAACTACTTTAAGTTCTAGTAATTTGGAAATGGAGGAAAAGTGAACTTATTTGAACAGTCGCTAGGAATGTAGCAGTCAATATAATGACGAGTAAGATTCAAACAAATCCACACCTCTTCCAGTCGACGCACTCCAACCTAAGAAAATGTAAGTACAGTGGAGTTTAGACAATAGTTGACAACGTACACAATCGAAATTGGCTCTAAAGATAACAGTCAACATAAACTTTTCAGTAAACCCCAAATATCGCATCGATTGTTTGTTTGCCAATTCCATTTCAACATAGCATTGTAAATAATTCGTAGATGACGATTGTCTACTGATAAGCATTCAACTTATAACGTGTAAGACTACTGTAATTTCTGCATTCGTTTTGAGGAGTATCTAATTATTATAAACAAAGAAGAATAGTGGCTAGCAGTGTAATCCAGCATGCGCAATTCGTCTAATTGGGGACTTCTCAGCTGGAAGTACTTGCTCCTCGGAGTTGATATTCTTCCCAGGTCTCGAACCCTGTTGTTTCCGCATCAAGTGCCATCATGTTATCCCTTTAGATACTGAATCCTGATAGCAACCTGGTTTTGCAATGAGGTGAAGTTTAAATTCACTTGCTGTTGTGTGCATCCATTACAGGTCACTATCAATCCTTGCTTTTCACGCTTGTGAATTAAGACAATATCGAGGCAATCTTCACAGGATGCCTATATTCCACCACCAGAGATTGATCAATTCAAGTACTAAACAACAACGAGAAGATATAGACAAGCAACACGATGTGAATATCTAATTACTGTTGAGTAATGTTGCTCCAAACTGAAAAGGAAGCCAAAAATTTCTGTCACAAGCCACTGTTGAATTCTTCTTGTCTACTCATTGCTTGACTGGTGTCAACAGTCTCTGAACATTGTGCTAGGGGTTGTGAAAATGTTTAGATTCGTCGATCAATCGTTTCACTTCATATAACTCAGTATTTGCTATTAATCTCACTTATTGTCCAACTACATTATTGTTACCGATTTAAACAAATACCCTCTACTGGTTGTGTAACAAAGTGAAAATTCGAATGATACGATGAGCAAACGTGTTATGTTTACATATGTTATAGAATCGGTTACTGATCACTGATACACTTACCTGTCCACTTTCCTTGGCGCACTTCAAAGTAGCATTATGACCGTATTCCTTCTTCAGTACTTCCTGTAATCTGGTTGTCTGAACAAATGAATTCAACCGTTTATTTATAATGTGAATGGTGTACAATAATTACATTGCTTTGGTAATAATAACTAAAAGTAATACAGGTGGTGAATTAAATGAAGTGATGTCAGAAGTTATAAATAAAACTACTGCTACTACTACTTCTAGTTGTTCACAGTTGATTCACTGAAAAACAACAGCCTACGAACTTTCGATTATTTACCGTTCGTGCTCGTTAATTATCGATGTTGTAAATCCTTGTTTCGTTAACTTCGATGGACATCGACATTCGATTAGTTCAGTGATCACATGAATTTAGTGAGTTTGATCACCTTGACAGATTTCATACAGCATTCGTGTCACTTTAAGTGGTTGGTAGGTATCTCTTGGAGTCGACCTGTCATGTTAAAATATCTCGATCAAGTTCAATAGAAATTCGTTATATAACAATGTACGTTGACATGGTTAATTATTCAATGACATATTCCCTTTAACTAAATTCACATTCTTTATGCTTATGCATATCAAGAGATGCAATGGATGTTTGAAATGACTGAAATCCAAACCACTATATAATCGATCATACCTGATAATGTGGTAGTGAGATTTGATTTATTTTCTCAGGATATTTATCAATTGGCGAGTAAACTTACTTCATATTGTGCGGAAGCATTTGGTGTGATCCCATTTTCTTTTAATTTTCTAAAATAATAGAAGATAAATGGGAAAAATAACACGAGATGAGGTGGTACTATTTGACAATTATTCACTTGCACAGTAACACTGAACATTCAGGTTCTACTCATCAGACATTGATTGTTTGATCAACCGGTAGGCATATCAAATTGTATGCTCTTCTTAATCTAATAAATTAAACCAACTGAAATGCGTCGATTCAGTCGAAACAGAGCATCCTAGTTTCCACTAATAGGGCACAACACATCTGTTTCTGGGTAATATCAGAATTACGTTTCACGGGTTGATCAGAATTGTGGGTATGATCAATTTACTTAACTACATTTTTAATGAGCACTGAGATACACGACTTCACAATCGTTGTATAGAAATGTGAGCATACATTTATTACAACATGAATCACTTACTTCAATAGCTGCAGCTTCTTCATCTGATCAATACCAAATTCAAAGTAACCGTGTTGATCACGTATTAGAGGGTCCTCTAGTGCACACTTACCATGTATGTCGAATTCATACTTCCTAAATTTGAACAAAGTTGAAAACATTTAATACAATAACCGTATGTCATTTGAAGAATGCAGTATAGTGGCTTAAAACTGTCTTCCAAAACTGACATCGTGAGTTGAGTGTTTGTTGGAAGTTTCCTAATTTGAAACATCTGAAAGTTGACGATTCAGCGCAAAGTGCTTCATCATCTGTAAGTTGATTTTCGTGTGATGTTTTCCTCACGAGACCTGTACACTATTGACATGTGTTCGATGACGTACTGGAAATAGGAGTGACAACATGATAGATTCAACAATGTCAATTCAATGAAACGGTGGAGGAAGTCTTTTGTCACTGTGGTCGCACTCATCAGTCAACAAAGCATATCGATTACTACTTGCAGATCACTCTGATTCCTACGGAGCACAGATTTTCATCCATGTTGAGTTGCCGATCCACAATCTCATCACTACACGGTTTTTTCACTTAAACACACTTGAACTTAATAACTATCAAAAGTCTTTATCAGGTCAATGATGTTTGGGTTTACGCAGTGTGGTTTTATCATCGGTTACATTGGAGAATACGGTCGTAAATCTTTATCGTCAAATCGACATCAAACGTTGTCTAGTCGCCGAAAGAAATTTTCAGTAGATGAAATATTATTAGATATCTTACCAAAATGAAGCTGAAGTGTTGTAGTTATTCAAACTTGGCCACAGACTTGTCAGATTGCTTAGTAGATCCTGAAATAGAATCAGAGAATGAAGTTAGACGAGGGTTTCAGTGAATGATTGCATCGAAACAGTTATTAAAATCAAGTGAGTTTAGAAACTTTTTGGTCTGCAAACAATTTTTGTTGTGAGCGTTCTTGTAAACTTCTAAACGCATTTCGCCCAAGTGATGATGATCACTCGGGGATCCAAAATCGATCCACCCTCAGCAATATCTGCTTTGAACAACCGACTAACAGCACAATCACTACCAGCTAGTGGCTGATTCGAATGCAGTAATTTGCTTGACAGATTTACCGGGCAGTCACCCAACACTCGAATTCATACAGATGACCAATAGGAGGTGGTGAGAACATAATTAAAAGGGCTGAACTTCGGACCTGACTCACCTGCAATTGGTTAATATCAAACTCTACATTCAATTTACACTTTGGATCTTTATGACGTGCAGTTTTAGGCCTGTAAATAATGATATACATAATAAATTACAATTAACCAAACATCCACATCTACATACTGAGTTGTATATTATGGGAACGTGATCATAAATATTTACCGCTAAACAGCTATAATTTCAGTGTGAGACGTGTGTATCATTAGAAGTTTTTACATCATTGTAATTGAAAGGTGTACATTTAAATCTTATTAACGGTATTATACTGTTTCACAGCATGCAGTATGGTTGATACGGTGATCGGAGTAATTACTATTCAATTATGAAACAGTGAGATGTGGACCACATAGTAATGTAATGCAGATCAATGGGCTTCACAATCCGAATTCAGTCAGCCGCATGGGCGTACTGAAAACGATAAGCCAATGGTCAGCATTAACTTCATAACACTGCTTCGTAAATAATAATTCGAATGTTTTCAAGATGAGAGTTCACAAAGTTAGTGTTCAATAATTTTCCATGCTATTGTTGTGAATATATATGGAAACAATACCGACGCACATATTTCATAAGTCAAACGTGATCTTACCACATTCCATGAATGGAGAAATCCTTCAATCCGGGTGGTAGAGGACGCTAAAAGAGAGAATTTCAAATTATTGTCACTCAACTGAACAATGATATATATGAACATAATATGTGCTGAAGCTTATCAAATGAGATTCTGGTGATTAGACAATTTTCAGAAGTGAAATAAGTTGTTTCGATTGGTTGCCTTTATAAAAGCTGATCCTTGATAAACACTTGAATTTACCAATATTCAACATAATAGACCTGAACACTGAAAATGTGAGTGCATATCTACTAAATCGATTGAAACTGTGTTTAATTTCAAGCAATGGGTGATGGTGACCTGTCGGATTTTCTTGTTTCAATGCAAATGATATACAGTTAGAATCTCCATGTTTGGTGAAATAGAGTAGTGCCTTTACAAGCTGCGTGTAACCTGTCAATCAATATAGAAATGATGAGTACTCGATTAGCGAATCAATCTGATCCATATCCACGAACGGAAGAGAATGGAAAACATTGATTTCTTTATATATTACTTAATAAAGATCATCTGTAAAACGCGAATCGACAGATTTTAGTTCATGAAAAATGAGAAACGAAATATTTCTTACTTTATAAGCGGCACTATACGTTGGTGGCCAAGTCACAGCAAATAAGTAGTATTGAAATTTAATTTCACTGTATCCTACATGTAGGATGATTGCAAGTGTTGACACAAGGAAACACAGCGACCTGTAAACAACAGACAAATAACATGATAACTGAAGTGCGAAACACATTCATAAGAAATACGAAGACCGTGATAATCCCTAATAGACTCAAATATTTTTATACGTATTTATATACTCGGATAATAGACTTCGTCAAAGACGTGATGAAAACAAAATTCCAACTCACTGTGCACTCATCACTAATATAAATCAGTTGATGTATCGTGATAATTGAGTACACAATCTTTCGAACACCGTTATATATACACTGTGTTTTACGTGATTTTAATCAGTGATAGATGGCACGTTCACAGAACAAATATTGCAATTGATAATGCTGAACTCATAAACTCACTCATCATGTGCAGGTGTATAGAAACACAATTCCCTCACACGTTTACATGACGCACAGCACGTGAGACTCAATGATAGACCTTATTTTGTATCATCCATGTTTTTTTTTCGAATTTGATTAAGTTGACTATCAACCAGCTTTCGTGTTAGGATAATTTCGAATAAAATTGTAACATGAGTCCATATTTTCTGCTTTTGCAAAGTTCAACTAGAATGCACAAAAGCTGAAAGCAAGCTGGATTAAGAACTGGAATCATTGAATGGATAGATCAATTCATCAACGACTTATCACCTAGATGATTATTTTACCAACAGACACTGACGGAAATATGAAATAACGGCAATTCAGCGTGAGGACTTCTCTTTTTCACGAAGTTTCTTACTCATCTAACTTGGAGGAGTCTAAAGCTGATTTCATCCGTAGTTGTGGTGAAATTTCATCAGTAATAATAAAGAGTACTGATAAACATTTGGTCCAGTAGTAAATTTGGATAAAATGATGCTCAGTCAATAATGCTTTCGTACACAGAGTTCAAGTTGAAAACGGTGACTTGGCAACATCAAACTAATCTTTAACATATTGATTTAAGCTCCCTAGGAGAACAGTGGCCTGGCTCGAAGAGCGATTTTGAAGGACGTTTGTGGTGGTGTGATGTGACCACGAATTCCTAGATGACGCGAAGCTTATCTGCTGGATGTTGCACATTCCTAACAATCAAGTCATCCATGAAAACACACAAAGACGAATTCAGAAGATGGTCGCTCTGCAAAAAAATGAAAGAGAAACAAATACATGAATCCTATGTCCAATCGCGTATATTCAACCCACATAACATCAAGCGACCCGTGATCTCGAGAAGAAGCAAACCAACATGGAAACAGGATTGAAATGCAGAACTGTCTTGATTTTATTTTGTATTATACATTGACAGCAATTGTAGCTGCAGCAACCTAGAAAAGGCTACTGTGACAGCATCACTCGCCATCGAGTCTTCTACATTTGCTTTCGACAAAATTATGGTTATAATGAGAGTATGTGTCTGCCTAGTGCTCAACATCTTTGAGAGAACAGTCAACATTTCAGATGTTATTTCAAGTTGAGAACAACTGAATAATAAATTTGCTTGTATTTATTTCAGTTCGCCTTTTGTCTAGGAAGGAAGATTACAGTAGATCAAAACACATTGAAGAACCGCAGTGTTAAATAAATGCTAGCAACAAAGAGAAACAAATACATGTATCCTACATTCATTCGGATCTATTCAACTTATGTTACCCCAAATTGTCCGTGGACTTGTGATGAAGCGAAACAACATCACAAAACGATTGTAATGCGGATTACGCGAAAAAAGAACTCCTCACACCGAATTGCCGTTATTTCATATTTCATATTAAACACTGCGGCTCTTCAATGTGTTTTGATCTACTGTAATCTTCCTTCCTAGACAAAAGGCGAACTGAAATAAATACAAGCAAATTTATTATTCAGTTGTTCTCAACTTGAAATAACATCTGAAATGTTGACTGTTCTCTCAAAGATGTTGAGCACTAGGCAGACACATACTCTCATAATAACCATAATTTTGTCGAAAGCAAATGTAGAAGACTCGATGGCGAGTGATGCTGTCACAGTAGCCTTTTCTAGGTTGCTGCAGCTACAATTGCTGTCAATTTATAATACACGAAATTGAGGCCTTGACACAATCCCTTGAATAACCTCGCTAGTTACACTTTTAGGTGCCGTTGCATTTAAATAAATTTTGGTTTTCTTAGTAACCATCATCCAGGAATGATTTACTCAAGCAAAGTAAAAGGCTGTACATGTAGTATATGACATGACATGCTGTGGGATACATGATCGAATGACTTGAATATACCAGACGATTATGTGCGACTACCTTATAAGGAACCAAGTTTTGATATTGAAATGTAGGGTTGTGTGTTGGCAACTAACTCGAGATTCCACATATTACAACCTCCATGTGAAATGGAACAACATGAATGATATTTTTTGATCTGTATTGAATAACGCTTTGTCCATCGTTAATCATATTTTGTGTGATAATATGGCTGTTCACCCAGTTATTCTGGTACACACCTGAGTTGAAGGTATAGCGCATACACCATGAAGTATATTTGATGTATTATCGCCACATCACTAAGGAATATGAGGGGAATACTGTCAGCTCATCTACTTGTTGTAGTCATAAGACATTTTGTAGCCCACATATACTTTTAGCATTAAAGGATACGTCTGTGCAGTTGCTAGATGTAATAGTTGGAATTTCTACGTCAACAGATTGCTCACATCTATATGCTGGTAGACACTTATTAAATATTCTACATTTTACATTGGATGTACTCAGTTAATCGATCACCTCGTTACCAATTATCATATGAATCCCAACGTTTTTTGAAGTGAGAAGTCAATGACAAGTGGCGACCATAGTTTATTAGTGGATAGAGCGTATGACCAAACTAGAAGCACATTGAGCGAATTTTCGGCAGAGAGGCGAATGCGTGTGTGCGAGCTAACACAGAGGTAAATTTATAGCGAAATCGCACAGAGGTGCAGAAAAGCAAAGCAAATGCTATTGATAGGTTGTTATTTCATATATACAAGAGGAAGAGAATCAATCATCGAGTGATATTAAGCGGTCAACATTCTAGCTAAAGTTTGTCATGTTATCTAGTGATGATAACAGTACAAGGAAGTGGACAAACTGCTACTATTCAAATCACATTGTATGTTAGGCATGTCAATAAAAGGGCTCAAACAAAAATAACCGTAATCGAAATTGGTTGTGTGATAATTGCTCTAATATATCCCCTGAGTCGGTTTACATTAAGTTGTCCAGGATGCATGATGGAATATCTTTTGATCTGTGCATGCATTTATTTGTAAGCAACGTCAGACTACTTATTACAGAACTACTTCTGAATGCGTGAACCTTCTCTTTGATTTTATTCTGAGCACGTCAATTACAAATTTCGACTGAATATCACATATGATAGCAATATCAAGCAAACACAAAAAGTCGTAGAAATCCATAACATCAATATTCATCCGTTAAATTAAAACTGGATTTCTATTTAGTTATCTTCACGTGATTGAAAAACTTTCTTTCTGATACTTTCGACCTTTCATAACTATGATCACATCTGACACTATAACTGAATATTGCAATACAAAATGAACTCATCAAAGTTTTGTCGCCTTTTCATCTATAAACATATGTACGTACAAAGATGGGCAGTGGCTACCAGTGGGATGCACGACGCACGTTTCGGCCTATTTGTGACTCCGAAGCTGAAAGTACTTGCATCTCAGAGTTGATGTCATCCACAGACTGGAACCCAGTAACTTTCACGCCAAACACCATCACGTTACACACTTAGATACTGAGTCCCGATGGCCACCCATTTGTGCAATGATGTGAGGTTCAGATTCACTTAGTATTGATTACTCAAATCTCCCCATTGTTGTCACCAGTCTTTTATTAGCATATGTGCATATTGATACCATACTAAACAAATTAAGTAAGTAAAATGACGTTGTTTTGCTTTCATTAACTGAGAAACATGTTTTGCTTTCTAACGTAATCAAATATTATCTTTAAAACAATCTATATGCGACTGGTCTAGAAACAATAGAGGAATATTTATTGGTTACACCAAACCAAACATTATTTGAGAGGCAAATTGTTTCTGCTATAACGTCACCACCAAAGTATGCAGACATAAGCCCACAATTATTGTCATGATTTACGAAGACCACAATAAAACGTGCAAGAATGGATTTGACAATGTTTTATGTTCAAAATGGTGAACGTTTGTATCTGTTACGAGATAAATAATTTAAGGTTATGTCCTTTGTAAATTGGAAAGTTCATAATCCTAATGATAGTCATATGACAAACTATTATGACTTGACAATTTACCTCAAATCATTCTGACCTGCGCACTTGATTGATCAATGGGTGGTGATCAATTTCATGCGTGCCAGGTCGTTTTGACCTTCATTAGGTTTTCTTCGTAATTTACAAATGACATAACTTTGAAATATTTCGACATCTGCAAACTTTTCCGCATCGATATGCAACTTTAGATTGTTGATTTGCCAGGCGAAGCTGACATGTTTTCCGGAGCGATTATACTCAGATTTTAGCCACGTAATCGACGGTACCTTGATGTGGAAATTCGCCGTTTGTTGACACTGCGTGCATCTGCTTACAAAGTCTCTGCTGGGCTGGTTCCTGAGTGGTGAATATGCAAAGCCTTGGTCTATGTGTCGAATTTCGACAATGGTGAAATCGCTTCATGTTACCCTAAGGAACAGTAGACAGCCAACTGTTATTAACGTAGTTTATCACTATCTTGGGGATTGAGTCATCATTGTATGTGACATACATCTGTGATGTCGTCAATGAATAAGCGCAGAGACGTTTCTGAACCGTTGTCACGTTTGATTTGATTAGTGATATTTTACTCAATCCACTCTGCGAATAATGGATTTGTAATTCCTGCAACAATTTTACTTAAACGTACAGATTCGTAGTTGGACGTTGACAGTATTTCGCAATATCACTCAGCTAGTTTTGGGTCGTGGTCGAAATATCACACTGGCCATGTTTCAATGTCACCAAACGTTTGTGATTGTATACTGTTAGTGAGAATCGGGGCTCCAAACTGTTCTCCTGTGAATGAGTTCAGCCAGAAATGTTTGGATTCACAGTTTAACATGGTTACACGCGTAAGGAATTCAGCATCTGCTTTTATAACCAGTTTCAAATACAGATAATTTGGGTTTAATAATGAGCACTCATCGAAAAGCTGTTGGTCAAATGACTGGATAATCTGAGGGAACGAGCGGTTATGTGAGTTATGTAGCAAAAGCAAATATCAGCGTCCAAAATTCGCACTTTGTTCTGGTATTCGAGTTAGCGGCTGAACCTGCCAGAGACCACTGTAATTGGCAAAAGCATATTTGAATAAATTCTCTTAACACCACGAACGTGATGGAAATCAACAAAACTGGTTACGATGCAATCAAGTGGCAGAGTGGAAATAAATATTAATGAGCTAACCTGAGAAGAAGACACGTATTAATGTCTGCCAGAATCTGGGGTAATTTGTAGCTGCTGCTCCGACAACAGTTCAACTACCCGAGGAACCAAACTTTCTTCTTCTTCCTCTCTGATTTTATGTTCAACCAACAAATGAGAATCTGTAGTAAGTGGACTGGTTTTGAGAAACAGTTTACAATATTCACGATATTGCGTTGCTGATTTCTGTTCTGTTTATCTGTTCACGGTGAAACCCGAATCTCTGAATCTATGCGTAAAAGCGTATTCGTCTTACTCACTGTCGCCCTCAACATATATATCACTGGTCGTCTATTCCGAATATTACAAACACATCTGACCACATATATTTTGGTTAAACAAGTAGTGCATCAGTTCTCTAGAATGATGATTGCGTGTCATTTCTCATGAATATTCCATATGAAGGCTTGGGAAACACTTTTCTATAAATTCTTTTTATTACCGTTAACCTTGACGATAATATGTTCAAGCTTATCTGCTTATCTGCTCCTTAGAAATGTCTGATTCAGAATTACATATCCAGAACTGTCGACTCTGCCGCTGTGACAGAGAAACTAAGTGAGGTGGTGATTGTTTTACATATGCTTCGGATAGCCTTATAACTAATAAAGGTGAAGATGGTGCTCTGAATAGCACTCCAGAATCAGCCTGGATATCAGCCAACACCCTGAATCATAGTTTACTCCTCGGATGTATGTACTACTACTAATAATAATAATAATAATAAGAAGAATGATAATAATATTAATACCAATACTAATACTAGTGCTAATAATATTGTTGTGAACGAGAACACACAAACGGAGACAATCGAAAGAGTTCAACCAATTACATCTGATAAGCCTTTCAAAATTCCAGGGTTAATATCATCAGGCACAGTGGACATTTCAGATTTGAGATGTTGAATTAGTCTTAAGACATTACATTTCTGAATGAATATAGGGTCCATCAATAATCAGCCACAATCACAATGAATCGTTGGTTGTTCTTCATTACTGATAGAAAACAGTTTACTGAAATTTTCCGATAAAGCCTCAGCTTTTTCGATATCGTTTCTTGCCAACATTAACGGATTTTCTTGTATCAAAAGTGATGGAATTCCATCGCTTCTCTGAGTTCGATTAAAGTCTCCTATTAATAAGCATCTGTTACTTGCAGTACATAGCTGAATTCGCTCTAAAATAAAGTCATCAATTAAGCAGACTAAACCGCGATAGGTGACACCGAGTATAAATATACCACATCCAATAGACACCTCACACCTAATGACTTCACAAGTCCCGCTATCATGAGATTGGCTAGCAGAGGAGGGGATATTTACATTATTTGCTATGTATAAAAGGGATGCCACCTCCTTTTTTACAACTATGCCTATCACTCCTTACGTAATGGTATGCGGACAATTCTGGGGTAATATCTAAGTCATGGACTAACCAAGTTTCTGTCACTGCTACAATGAATGGCCTTAATTTGTCCACTAATGCTTCCAGTTCATAGAATTTATTTCTTAGACTACGAGCGTTAGCATATAAAACGCCCGATGAGGACTAGTGCCGTTTTACATTTTTCTTCTATCTTCAAGAGACATATCAGGTCTTAATCAAATACCGGTATTGTCGTGACTACGAGTGCTGCTTAAAAGAATATCACGTTGTTTCTTCGGCTCTAGGATTATCTTAAGGAGACTATATCGTTGGCGTTTAACACTTTCGTTGGTCCACTTAACTATTCTAACCAATTTGTGGACCTCAAACTCTTAAGAGTGATCTGGTAAGAATATATTCTTCGACTATCCCTAAATCTTTAGCGTTTGTACGTACTACGATAACAAGTTCTTCACTGTCAGTACTCGTGTAGCCAGCGCGACCACCATCGTTCTTCTTACTCGCCAGAGCTAATGAGCTCACAACCCAACTGGATTAGTAGCGTCTTATTTGTACAGCAAAACATGCACAGCCAATGCGAGTTAATATTCCAGTATCATTTTTACGCGGTGGCATTTGAATGGGCATACGTCCTATGGAACTACTTATTACACTCGTCGAAATGCATTCCTTCCTCTACAGGAAATTAACAGTTTTGCTATCCACATTTATAAGTACTTCCAACCATTGTAATCAGATTAGGGTTTAAAAGACAACATAATCACAATATGAACATAAATGCCACAGTCAATGAGAAAGGAAGGACCACATGACAAAGTTCAGCAATATTTCTAACCTTAATCGAAATACTTCAAGTTAAAGTAGACTAAGAATGTCTTTTGACGCAACAAGTACACAAAAACAAGGATAATCACAACGAGTACAAATTCACGGCCATTTTTAAGACGCGCATGATAGGCAAATAAAATTTGATTACTTGTTGACATATCTAGAGGGCAAAACAGTTAGTCCAGATATTCAATCACCCGAATCGTCCTTTTCAATCAACGGATGGCTTCACTAACGCTGTACATCTTCAAAATAATTACTTACTTACTTACTTACGCCTGTTACTCCTAATGAAGCATAGGCCGCAGATCAGCATTCTCCAACCCACTCTGTACTGGGCCTTATTTTCTAGTTCCATCTAATGCTTGTTCATTTTTCTCATGTCTATTTACGTTTCCCGGCGTAGTGTGTTCTTTGGTCTTCCTCTTTTCCTTTTGCCCTGAGGATTCCACGTGAGGGCTTGTCTTGTGACGCAGTTGGGTGCTTTCCTCAATGTGTGCCGTATCCACTTCCAGCGCTTCTTCTTGATTGCGTCCTCCGCCGGGACCTGGTTTGTTCTCTCCCACAATAGATTGTTGCTGATAGTGTCTGGCCAACGAATGCGAAATATTTTACGTAGACAACTGTTAATAAACACCTGTATATTCTGGATGATAGCATTCGCAGATCTCCAAATCTTCTCCGTCAAGTGTGATTCGATCGTTTCATGCTGTGTTTCTTATTTAAACACAAATGATCCATTTTGATAAGCATAAATATGAAAACGATGTTAGACAACGTGTTAGACAATAACGAATTCTGGAATACGTGTGTTCTCTCATTTCAACTGAATTTCCAATGTGTTTTGAGATTAATTTTATGTGATTATTGGTCATATCACTACAGTGTTCAATCTTTGAAAATCTTTTGTGGACTATTCCAAATGTGTTTATTTTCAATTTGTCCTTCCATTCTTGTAAAATGTCCCAAACCTCATGCCATTTTCCCTATACACTTCAAACTGTATATTTAACTAATGTTTCAATTCAAAAAATAGCCAATTAATAAATCATCTGTGGTACTGTTAAGATCGGGCTGAACTAAAAGGTCTCTTCAAAGCACTATTGATCACATAGTTTCTGTGAAACAAATAAAAATTAGGTGACTGAGCAAGAACATGGGTAAATTTCACTTTGGTGAATTACACACTCAATAGTACTTGGAGTGTTCTTCACTAGACATTTTGTCCGTATTCAGTGTCTCAGATTTATTTGTCTTACGATTACGGTAGAAGTAGAAAACTATCAAGCTGAACAATTTAGTTGACATCACGAATCAATATAAATCCATCAACCATCGAAATCCTTCAACCAGTGTACAACTGTAAATCCTCCACTAACGGTCATTGTTTATTCTCATGAAATCTCTTAGCAATCTGTTGATTGTCTCATAAGAACACAAAACTGTGTCCGACAGACGACTTAAAACACGTTCATAGCATTCGTCAAGTCATGTTAATTATTATTCATCAATTTTATGCTAATGACATAAACGGTTTTTAATTTTAGATTTATACTACTGTAAAATGTATTAAGTAGTAGTACTTGTCGACGAAGTACATTTTAATCATCATTATGGAGGAGAGTAACGTGCCGAGTCCAAGCGCTGTTGTTTCTCACGTAACAGAAATGGAGAAATTCTTTTTGACAACCTTGTTCCTCGTTGCGTTCCCATCGGTTGAAGCGTTGAAGTCCGCTATCACAAATTATGAAAGATCAACTTACTGTCGTTATGTAGTTTGAGATTCGCATTTGTGTAGAGATGAAAACTCGTATATTAAATTTGTGTGCTGGAGACATGGCCGTATAACATCTAGCGGTTTGTCACAGCGGATCAGACAGAGGAGGTAAGTTTATTAATGTTATTAACATTTTTTGTTATGAAGAGCCTCCATGAACACTCAATGTTCGGCCTTCATGTATTGTAAGATTATCGACGGCTACTGGACTGTTGTAAGTGGGAATGTGCATCACAATCACGAGTGCAACTCCCTGAGGTACCAAAGTAATTCATGGGTGCGCAGGTTAACGGAGGCCGAGTTTGAAACTGTGCGACCGCTGCTAATATTTGGTACTGCTTCATTCCACATTAGGAATTCTTATGGGAAACTACTGAATGATCAAGATATCTATAATATGCGGTTTAAAGTGTTCTCACTGGCGAACATTTCTGATAAGCCATTTGCCAGTTTATAATGTAAACGATAGGTGATTACGGAAAATTGAAAGCGCACATAACATCATTGGGTGGGCTATGTGAATACGAATTAGACGATGAGAACTGTTCTTATGACCCATCACCGAACGTACGAGCAGTCCACTGTCCGATGTGTGGCGCCATTACCAACTAATAATTACAACGTACGACCGCGAGAACGACTAAAGGCCCTTATCAAGGCCACCCACAAATTGATTTAAATTCACTTTTCCCAATATTGTTTTTGTCTATGGCAAAGGTATTAATAATCGAAAAGCGATTATCATTCATGTATTCGTAAACTTGTTTCTAATGTATATTAGATATAAAGGTTAAGAAAACAGACAAGATTTTGTCATTTGATGAACACTGATCTAATAATTTTAGATTTAAAATAATGTGATTACTGTTCATGTCTTAGTAACACATTTGTAAACTATCTAATACTAGTACATTTTGAGTACATTTTAATAGGAATATTTTAAAATAGTGAAAATCGTAATTTTGTCGTTAGGTCACTAAATTAAGAATTACATTGATTAGTGAATATAATAAGATAATTACAAAGATGAATGTGAATAAAGCTAATAGAGAAGTAAACACAATGAAGAAAATTGACTTATTTAGGAATAAAATAATGATATTAGAAAACAAGTTGAAACCATCATCATTGAAATGATTCATGCGATTAAAGGTCATATAGTAAGTTTAAAAAGAAATAAGAATATTATCCGTTTCATGAATACAAAATACAAGTTTTATATTCCGGTTTTATATTAAAAGTACCTGATACCAGAAGTATGCGTACGTATGAATTACGTCCAATCGTCAACTAAGCCTTCATTGTGATTCATAACTACTGATTATATCACCGTATTCATTTGCACACCCATATATAACTATTAATTACTGGAATAATCATACTGTACAGTTATAAATCCATAATTTTAATATTTTATAAAGGTCAAAAATAAGGCATGGCATTAATGAATTTGACAATGTGATGTGTTAACAATGGTGGACGTTTACATCTTTTACGATATAGATATTTATATATATACTTACGAATTGTAATATTTGCAAATTAGAAAGGTCATTCAATAAAGGTCTGGATTATTTGCAGTAAAGTGTTCAGTCACAATAAGTGGCTAAGCATTATAGGAAAATTGAAAATGCAAAAAATTTTGTGTCAATGAAATACATAGTATGAGAATTGAATCTTGTCAATTGAGATAATAATAATAACAAATTGTAAATGTTGATTGATGCAGTTGACCTTATTCACATTTATACGTTTAATGTCGATAGATATTTGTTGAGTCAGTCAGACGACGTAGGTTTGTTCATTTACACTTCATGAAACTGATATTTCAAATGCTTGTCAAAAATGGTTACATTCATAATGTCTAGACATAGTTCAGGTTTCATATTACGGCGGTTAACAATATTCACACATGACTGATTAAACAGACACTCGTTTTTATTACGACCAATAAATACAGAACTACAAATAAATCACAAGTGAAAACAATAAACCGTCTCAATGGACTTTAAAAATTAACCGAATTGAAATCTAACCTTTCTCTAATTCTAATTATGAATGACCATTTACAAAATAACCATTTACTGAATATTCAGTGCCTATTGCGGAAAATTTATTACTACTTTCATGTACTGTCAAAGTCGGTTCATTAAATCATGGTCTTCGGTTGCTTGACCTGAATTATACATATTGCAACCAGTAATTTATCATGATGATTTATTGATATATTGATTTATTTCTCCGATTAACAGACAATGTGTTACTAAAAAACGTATACACACACTTCGGTAATAATTTGTTTATTCATTGGCTATTCAACATTTGACTACCGACCTAATATTCAGTAATCACTATTATCAAATAGTCAAACCGGTTTTCTGTTCCTTTCTTCCAAAACTTGCTTCTTATGTGATACATATAAGTATTCGTGACAACATAACTAACAACTTCAATTGAAGGTTCACATTAAACCACTTGATCGGAAATCAAAAATTTATCCCAATACACATTCACTAACAGTAGGATTGCACTTAAGTTGGCGTTTGTTTCTTCAAAAGTCTAAATTTCTTACAAGACTAAGATTAAACAAACAAAAATTATTCATTAAATTTCAAATGTCAAAAATGAAAATTCTGACATCCAATCACAGCTCTAGATGCTATTTCAATTTCAACTAATCAGATTACAAAGATGAACAGTTTACGACCAATAACAAAATTAATAAAGGTAGCACAAAATGTTTGTTCATTATCACTTGAGCAAATACTTGGAAAACATGTACACCAATCACCGATGGCAAAATGTTCCTTTCACACTCTACATTTTTTTACAAATGGGTGGTAGGGAATCTTAATTGCCGTGGGCTTAATGTCAACCCATAATTTGCATTTCTACATTTGAAATTTGATGATAATGAATAATTTTTCTTGTGTAATCTTAGTCTTGAAAAGAATTTAGACTTTTCAAGAAAAAGACACCAACTTAATTACGTTACCGTGCAATCCTACTGTTGGTGAATGTGTATTGAGTTAAATGTTTGCTTTCCGATCAAGTAGAACTTGAATTGAACTCGTGAGTTATCTTGACAGAATTAATTAAATGTATCTCATTGAAAGAACGTTTTTGGAAAAAGAACTGAGAACCGGTTTGAATATTTGATAATAGTGATTACTGAGTGAGGTCGATAGTCAAATGTTTAATACCCAATTAATAAACAAATTATCACCAAAGTGTGTGCATAAGTTTTTTTCTTAAAACATGGTATGTTAATTGGAAAACAAATCAACATATCACTGAATCATCATAATAAAATACTGATTACGACATGTGTAAATCACGTAGACGATCGATTAATGGAGCGACTTTGACGGTGAATCAAGGAAGTAATAGTGTTTCAGAAATAGGCACATCATATTTAATAAGGGGTTATTTTGTAAATAGTCATTCTTAATACGAAATAGTTGTTTACTGTCGCTTTATAAAGGGTTTCCATTAGAAGACGTTAGATTTCAATAGGGTTATATTGCTAATCCATTAAAAGGATTTATTGTTTTTACCTGAACATTCTTTGTAGTTCAGCCGTTTATAATTATGATAATAAAACCTTGTGTGTGTAAGCAGTCATGTCAGTCCGTTATTGGGCTTGGGAAGTGTGAAAATCGGCATATACATTTTTCGTCATGTGTGAATTCTGTTCACCAGAATATGAAGTCTAAAATAATTAAACATTATGAATATAACCATTTTTGACAAACATTTGAAATATTGGTTGTCTCAAGTGTAAATAAACAAGCCTACGTCGTCTGACGAAATAAATTTCTATCTCAATTATACAGATTAGTAAAGAATAAAGTCAATTGTATCAATTCACATTTAGGTATAATGACGTTTAATTTCAATATAACAAGTAAATTGGTGAGTTTGTTACAGTGATAAAAGGTAATATACAGACTTAAAAATAAATAAGGTGATATGAACAGTATTTATGAACAATAATTAAGGCCAAGACCTAGTTCATACGTGCGCTTAGTTCTGGTTTCAGTTTCTTCAAATATAAAACAAGAATATAAAATTCTTATTTTTGTATTCATGAAACGGATCATATTCTCATTTCTTTTTACACTTATATGATCTTTAATCACACTAGTCATTTTAATCCTTTGGTTTCAGCTTGTTTTATATTCTCATTCTTTTATTTACAAATAAGATCATATTCTTGTGTTTACTTCTTTATGACCTTTAATCACACAAATCATTGTAATCATCTTATTGTATTCACTAATAAATAAAATCCCATATTTTCATTGACCCTACTACGAAATGACAATTTTCACTTTATTGAAATATTCCAATTAAAGTTTACTGAAATGTACCATTATTAGATAGATTACAACGGTGTTATTAATGTATGGACGGTAATCACATTATTTCAAACCTAAAATTATTAGATTAGTGTTCATTAGTTGACAAATTCTTGTATAAGATCTCTTAACCTTTGTATCTCATAAACGTTATAAAAACGTTTACGAATACATAAGCTATAATCGCATTTCGATAATTAATCTCTATGGCATATCAGAATTCATTAGACGTCAATAATTGCTTCACTGCTTGACCTTTGCCATAGAAATAAGAATTGGAAAAAAAGCGTTTATCAAATTGTGGGTGGCCCTGAAAAAGGCCTTTACTCGGTCTCTTATCAATGTCGACGGAGCTCTTGGACGGCGCAACTATTAGTTGGTTATAGCGTCACACATCGGAAAGTTGACTGCACGTACGTTTGGTGATGGGTCGTAAGCACAAAACCAATGAAACATTGCTTCGTAAGGACAAAAAAACTCAAGCAGCTGCATCACCAGTTTCATGTGGAGGCTGTGCAAGATGACATATATCACACAAACGGTTGTAATCATTTTGTTCTTCATATTCTACGTCCCGTTCCGTGAACTCTTCGGAGTTAATGGAAACTACTTCCTCCTCGTCGTCACCGAACGTTTCACACAAATCCACATTTCCTCCCGTGTTTGTCACTGATTTAGCATGCATCGGAGTGCGCAAGTGTCTCTTCAGTGGTTGACATGCAGCTGATGTCAGTCATTCGTGAAGTCGACGTATCTGTGGCCACCGACCAATATTTGCTTTTTTACTACAGTCTGATGTATACTTGTATAGTCGTAGGAACATAACACTTACCTTCTTTATCACATTTCGAATAAGGTTTACACGACACAAAATGTGGTGTGCATTTGGATACACCTGCGTGATGGCAGCAGCTACTGCAGATGAATCATCTGTCACAATGCCTACCACCTGTCGATTGTTGGTTGACCATTGGAAGAACGACAGGAATCGAGAAATCAAAGTCGATGTTCTGCGACTCATAAATCCAATACAAACGGGTATTGACATCAAATTCATATCAAGGGCTACTACCTGATATAAATATACGTTCTCGTTATTTGTCTTGTACGTCCCGTCGAAACTGATGACATCACAAAAACGAGCTGCCGAATTAATTTGATCAGCAGTCGTGAAGAAAAAGACTACAGACAATTTTCTTCGTCTATTTCGTATTCGCAAAGCCCACCTAAAGACGTTATATGAGCTTACAATTTAGCGTCATCACCTATCGTATACGTTATAAATAGACAGATCGATTACCAGGAAGGTTGGCGTGTGAGAACACTTTTAACTGCATATTAAATATATCTTGAGCATTCAAACGCTTTCTATACGAATGGTAAACAAAGTGCTTAATATCGAATGCTGCGGTCCCAGATATCAGAAGCGGTCGCACAGTTTCAATCTTTGCCTCCGTTAAACTGCGCTCAAGAATCACCATCGCACCTCAAGGAATTGTACTCGTGATTGTGACGCACATTCCTACGTACAACAGCCCAGTAACGTTCTATGAACTTACAAAACATGATGGCCGGACATTGAGTGTTCAAGGAAGCTTTTCGTGGAAAAAATGTAATAACACTAGTCAAATTACCTTCTTCGTCTAGTCCGCTGTGACGAACCACTAGATCTTCTACGGCCATTCCAGCATACAAATTTAAAATACGCGTTCTGATCTCTGTTCAAATGAGAATCTCTCACCACATAATGACAGTACGTAGATCTTCCATAAGTTCTGATAACGGATTTTAACGTTTCAATGATATTCAGCTGCGAATTCATGCAGAAGCAACATGTCATGTAAAGTGAATGAGTTGATCAAACTGAATTAGCCGACGGTCACTGTTGAGAGGAATTCTGAAATATTTTCATTCATCATGGAAATCCTTTAGTGCTGACTATATATATATACCAGGTTATAAAACACAACACATGATTGTACTCCATTGTCTGAGTGGATGATTATTTGACATGTTTTATCTGGATGTTTGAATGTTTGCTTTCCTCCGTTAACTGACACTCGGACTAGTGTTTAAAGGCTGACGGATAGAAGAAACTGAATTTTCGAATCCAGCAGGCGGAGCGATCACTTACAAACGTGAATCAAATAAAGACATCTCCGTCAAAACAATAAAAGCAAACACTTTTTATTGTATGAAGAAGTGATAGATTTGATAATGATAAGCTTTGAAACCGTGAGTTTATAGCTGATTATTTCAGCCGAACATGTAACACTTAATTGATAATGCAGTCATTCTTCGTTGATTATTAGATGGTTGATGATTCAATAAATTGGATCCGACAAAAAAAACATGCATGACGCAAAATAAAGTCTATCAATGAGTTATATATGCTGTGTTTCATGTAAACGTGTGAGGATATTGTGATTTTATGCAACACAGCATGGTGGGTGAGATTATGAGAGGTTATGCAATCAGCAATAATAATTGCAACATTTGTTCCGTGAACGTGCTATCTTCTTTCACTAACTAAAATCACGTAAAACACAGTGTATATATAACGGTGTTCGAATGATCGTAAACTCAGTTATCAAAATACATCAACAGATTTAGAGTGACGATGAGAGCACTGTAAGTTGAAATTTTGTTTCCATCGTCTGCTTGACATCGACCATTATCTGAGAATCGGGTAAAATTGATGAACCGTTCTTTATTTTTTGAAATGCATAGCCAGTCGTTGTTCCCTTTAGATAAAATTCTTCATTACTCTCTATCATGTTTCCTCGTTTATTGACTTCGTTTCTCACTTCATTAATCATTGTCTGAACGTATTTTTCATACTGGTAATGTGAGACAGAAATATTAGCCAATTCTGTTAGGTATTAGGAATTTTCATTTACTGTTATATGGTATTGTATTGAATATCAATTAAGTAGCAATTTCTCTCGGATTGTGCTAAAGTTTTGTGACAGGTTCCTTCAAAACAGTTTTATTTCATTGTAATGACATTTCTTTTAAGAGGAAATAGTTGGTAAAATGTTTAATAGTTGGATAACTCTTGGTACAATTATTCATGTTACTTGAAAGTAAATGGTCGTTCTGCATAACCAACATAGTACAAATTGGTGATGTATATAACTGCTTAGCTCAAGAAGTAAACAGTTGGATTGGAAATCACTGATGAATGTGATAGTAGTGTTACATAAAAGTTAGCAGAATGTTTGTCATGTGTAACGTCATGAGATCTGAGCTCAAATATCGGGAAAATTAATTCCACCAGTGAGATGAAAACTAAGAGAATGCACATTACTTGAGATAAAGTTTGATTCCGTGACCCGTAAAAACACTGACAAAAGTGTTGCAACTGCACTGAATCATTAAAATGCTATCTGCATTTGGAAACCAGTGTGAAGATTCATATCATCGATACAAAACGAAATTAAACTTTATCCAATTTCACAAGTTTGTGGCTATACATACTCAGTAGCGTTATGAAAAATGTGATGTTATTTGAAGCGAACCTAACTGGGTTTGAGTCTGTGATACAAGTACATTCTGCTGACAAGTTTCAAAGAAGACGAAACGCTTGTCCTGAATTCATCGGCTTGTCATCATTCATTTCTGTGTACATCGTGTATTTGATTTCATTAACATGAAGGCACGATGATGTATTTCGCTGATTGAATTTGAGAAAAACGTTTCATTCAAAACGATGTTAGAAATATTAATCCTCCAAAATGTAGATTGCAACTTGCGATGTAAAATGTATTCACCGACAACTGATTGAATGAATGATTTCATATTGTCAAGTTACATATGAAAATATTTCAGTCAATAAGAGATTTTCAATGTCTTCGGATTTCTCAAGGATGTGTTTTAAACTTCATCGATCATCTTATTTGTATATTGGTTGCAGGTCACTGTGTTTCCTTGTATCAACACTTGTAATCATCCTGCGTATTGGATACAGTTAGGTTAATTTTGACTACTTCTTATTCGCTACGACGTGGTCACCGTCGTATTATTACGGTAAAAGAGTAAGAAACGTTTCGTTTACATAAAATGTTGTCCGTTTTCCACGAACATAAATCTATTGATTGGCGTTTTACAGATGAGTTTTGTTAAGTAATACACAAAAAGATCAATGTTTAGCATTCTGTTCCGTTCGTGGATCAGAGTCATTCGCCGATCAAGTCCTCATCATTAACATATACATGCAAAGGTTTGCACTAACATTGTAAAAGCATTACCTTATTTTACCAATCATGGAGATTTCTACTGTATTTTGTTCACATTAAAACGGGACAATTCGGCACATTGCTCTCACAGATTGTTCAAAATTAAACATAATTACGGCCAATTTTTTAGTCACGTAATCACATTCTCGGTGTTTAGGTTGTATATGAGTTATTATGAGTATATATTACAGGTCAGTTTCTGAAGGCAACTAACCAAAACAACTTATTTCACCTCTAAAATTTATCGATTCAATTTAATGGCATTCGATAAGCGTCAGCAAATATTGTGTTCATATACATCTTTGTTCCATTAAGTAATAATTATTTGAAATTCTTTCTTTTAGCGTCAACCGCCTGAAGTATCAAACAACTTCACCATTCATGGATTGTGGTAAGATTACGCTTGATTCATGAAATGTGTGAGTGAGAATATTTCCGAATGTGCACAAACAATAGCATGGAAATTTATTGAACCTTATATGTGTGATCTTTTGATTTGTTGTGATTGATCGAATGACTATCACTACGATTTCACGATGAAAGCTCATCCGAAGCACCTAAAGGTTTTAATATTTCATCGCTGTAAACCCATCTCAAACAAAGCTCTTGAAAACATTGAATTTATAATTTATGAAGTAGTGTTGAACTAGGAAGTAAATGCTGATCATTGGCTCATTGGTTTCATTGTGCCTATGCGACTGGCTGAATTCGTATTGTGGAGTCTATTGATTACTATATGGTCCACGTTCCACTGTTTTACAGCTTGTAACGAACTTTTCTTACCACCATTACAATAATACTGTATGCTGTGAAATAGTGTGATGTCGTTGATACGATTTCAATGAGAACATTTTTTGTATGCCTTTCAACTACTATGATGTAATTACTTCAAGTGATACACACGTTTCACAATGAAATTATAGAGGCTTAGTGATAAATATGGGTGATCTTGTGTGCAAAATATACAAGTACATGAATGTATGTAAATCTTTGGTTCATTAATGAATTATGCATATCATTATTTTCAGGCCCCAAATTCTCCCTGAAAAACTGCCAAATTGTACCGTAAAAGAACAGTTTAATATTAAGCTGTTGAAGGTGAGTCAGATCCAAAGTTCAGCTTTGTTAATTATTTTCTCATCACTTCCTATTGGTTGTCAGAAAGAATTCGGGTATTGATCGACTGTGTAGTAAAATTATCAAGCGGACAACTGAATTTGAAGCAGCCGCTGACTGATAGTCATTGACATGAAAGCTATTCTGCTCTGAGCAGATACTGCTGAAGTTGAATCGATTTTGAATGGCTTCACTTGAAGCAAATAAGTTCAAAAATTTATGATAATGCTGATAAGTTTTTTGTACTCATGTACCTTCATTACGCATTGTCACACTGCATTTTTGATCTTTGTACACTTCATTCGTATTGATGTTTGAAGTCCCTTCTCGGTATACAGTCAAGCTTAATAATCGCATTCAAACTGTTTATTCTCACTGCTCCTAAGAAAGCTCTCTATACATTGAATGGAGATTTTCTGCCTGATCACCAACTATTTTATTTTGACTTAAATCCCATATCGTGACCAATACGATATTTTTTGTGTAGATTCTGTGAAGTATCAAAAGCGCTTTCTTGGAAAACTGTTTAAATAAAATACTGTTTCTATGTTCGCTGTAACTTTTATTCAGCAAACTCAATATCTTCCACAAGATGATGTATATACGAATTGCCATCAACAGATTACGAATTTCTGCTCAACAGCTTTGAATGGCAAACAACTACTTCTGCGCATCAAATAAAGCCTAAGAGAGTGTGTGAGAAATGTCATCAAAAGCTTCAAACCAGAATTGAGTTATGCATAGTAAAACGTGAGTATTCGGACTGGTTCAACAGACTAAAGTAAACGTTAATCGGTAGGTGACAATTGCACGTAGTTGGATCATCATTGCAGTACTTATTGTATGTTGTTTATTACTTAATCACGGGATATTCTGCCGATATATTATCTCGTGACTCCACATGAATTCAAAACATTTCAAATATTCACCCAGTCAGACACTGTCTTTCAATAATATGAAGTGTTTTATAATTTAGTGAATACGAATAGCCAGTACAGATGTCCTCCTATGATAAGTGGAAAAATTTCAGAATTCGACTTAACAGCTACCGTCCACAAATTCCGTGTCTAAATAGGCCCTTTTGATTTACATGATATGTTGTTTCTAGATGAATTCAAAACCGAATATCATTACAGGGCTGATTTGATCGTCATCTAGCTGTAATGATGCACCCAATTTAATGAATTGGCAGATAAATTTAAACAAACGTTAATCATATTCAGAGCTGCTGAAGTAAAATTTCACTTTCAAAAAGCTTAGAAATGGATGATTCGTCAATTTTCATAAATGAATTCATTATATTACTCGTCAACGCATTGAATTTGTTATCTCACTATTTTTTAAATAGTAATAGCTTTAGTGAATTTACTTAGACTGTTGATTCAGAAATACAGATAAGTGCATTTATTGTGTTTCACTTGGATATATTACATGACACTTGCGATATGCTTTCCGGAATTTAAATCACTTTAAACTACGTAAGTTTGACAACGTAATTCACAACATCTAACTTGGAACAATTAAGTGATTAACAGATTGTTGTCTGTGACTGTCAGATAAACAGATGTCATAACGCTTCGCAGTCATAATGACTAAAGATATACCAACTGTATTGAATAAAGCTATTGGTGTTTGCTATTTTGTTAGTAAATCATTTGTCGTACGGTGATCACTGACATTTTTGTGTGCATGAATGGAAGCCAACCAATTAGATTGATTTAATTTACATTTCCAATACTTTTGAAGTTAAATAAAAACTGCCATCATTTCGTCTTCCAATGTGAAGTGAACAACTTGTGGGATCTATCAATCCTTGTTTGCTGGTCACATTCTGAGTATTGTGTGATTATTCACTATCAAACATCCAACTAAATTACCCTCACCAAATGTATAGTTCAAAAATATTAAATAACAGAAACAGTAAACATTATTTATTCTTATTATTTTTCATCTTATTTTGAACTATTACAATCCACTTGTGTAAATGTAGGAAAGGTAAAATTATCTGAACAATGGCCAATTGGTGGGCAGTCAGTGAAATTATGTTTCGGATTCAAGCACAGCCAAACCTCTTCCAGGCGTTGCACACCTTTCTACAAAAATGAAAAACGGTAGGCCTTAGACAATATCATCTCCACTCCCATCAATGAAAATAAATATTTCGGTAAAATTCATACGTTGGGATGATTGCATTTTTAAAAATAAACAGTGTACATAATTCGTAAATGCAAAATGTTTACGAATTGCTATTCATCATATAACATGTAAGGTTTCAACGATTTCTCCATTCGATTTCAGGAGATTACAATTATTATAAACAAAGAAAAATAGTGGCTAGCAGTATAATCCAGCACGCGCAATTCATATGATTTGGGACTTCTCAGGTGGAAGTACATGCATCTCAGAGTTGATGTTCTCCCCAGGTCTCAAACCCTAATGTTTCTGCGTCAAACGCCATCACTTTATCCACTTAGATACTGAATCCTGGTAGCCACCTGTTAATACAATGAAGTTAATTTTAAATTCACTTGCCGTTGTGTGCATCCATTCCTAGTTAATATCAGTCTTTGCTTATAAAGCTTGTGAATTAAGACAATATCGATGCAATTCCCACAGGATGCATATATTTCACCGTGAGAGATTGATCAATTGAAGTACTAAACACCAACGGGAAGATATAAACAAACAACACGATGTGAATATCTAATCACTGTTGAGTATAATTGCTCCATATTAAATAGTAGGCCAAACCTTTCCATGTCACAAACCTTTGTTAAATTTTTCTTCTTTACTCGTTGCTTGACTGGCATCAAGAATCTCCGAAGATTGTGCTGGTGGTTTTGATTATGTTAAGATTTGTTGATCAATCTTTTCACTTCATACAATTCAGTAGTTGTTACCAATCTCACTTATTGTCTAACTACATTCTTGTTATCATATTACTCAAATATCATCTACTGTTATGTAACACTCCGAAGATTCGAATGGTACGATGAGTAAACCTGTTTTGTTTACATCTGAAATGAAAGTGATTACTGACGTACTTACCTGTCCCTTTTTACTTGCGCACTGTACAGTAGCATTATGACCGTACACTTTCTTCAGTACATCCTGTAATTTGGTTGTCTGAACAAATGAATTCAACGGTTTATTTAAAATGTGAATGGTGCACGAGAATTACAATGCTTTCTGAATAATAATTAAAAGTAATAAAGATGGTGAATTAAATGAAATGATGTCAGTAGTTATTTTGAATAAAGTCACGGGGACACAAGTGATACAAGTGAAGAAAGAGTGGGCTATGACCGAATTCACTCTCGAATATATTTTGTAATTTGTGTGTCTGTGTAAGTTGAAATATTAGTTTATTTATTATGTTGATGAAATATGATCATAAAAATGATTTCGTCACAATAATTAAAAGTAATATAAGTGAGAAATTATGTGAAGCGATACCAGAATTTATAACCAATGACATTGTGAGCATATTAGACACAACCGTGGAGAGAGGGTGACATTTTCAAATGTGAGATGGTAGAGGCACTCAGAGGTGGCCAGACACTGAAGCCCGTTCTCTAAGTATAAACGAACCTTGTACTTCTACCAGAGATTTGCAGTTAACTTATTGAAAAAGCGAAAGCTTTCAATATTTTCAATAATGACATGAACAAATTCACGTAATTTCACCGTGTCGGATGTGTAGGGATTCAAGTACACTATGTTTCATAAAATGAATTTCGTTTACCTAAAGTAGTGACAAATTTTAGGTTCCTGCCCGTTAATGATCAAAGTTCTAAATCCTTGTTTTGTTAAGTTTGAAAGACGTCGACACCCGATTGGTTCTGTGATCACTTGAGTTTAACATGTTTGATCACCGTAACAGTTTTATTAAAGAATTCGTGTCACTTTAAGTGGTTGGTAGATATATCACGGAATCGAGAGAGTTGACTTATTTTCTCACGCTATTTATCAATTGACGAATAAACTTACTTCATATTGTGCGGAAGCATTAGGTGCGATCCCATTTTTTTCCAGATTTCTAAAATAATAGAAAATAGATGGAAACAAAAACAACAGATGAAGTGGTACTATTTAACAAATTTTCACTTGCACAGTAGTTTAAACGCTCAATTTGATCAACCGATGGACATATGAAATTATATACTCTACATAATGTTTTCATTGTAACCAAGTGAAAAGCCTGAATTCAACCAAGAAAGCATCCATGCGTCCACCTATAAGGCACAACACATCTGTGCATAGTTAAGTCTGTTTCACGAATTGATAAAAATTGTGAGAATTATCAGTTTAGCTAACTACATTTCGGAATGACGTCGAGACACAATTTTAAACGTTTTTATGGAAATGTAACCATATGTTAAGTACAACATTACACACTTACTCTAGTAGGTGCAGATTCTTCATGAGATCAATGCCAAATTTAAAGTAATCATACTGATCTTTCATTAGGGGATCCTCATTTACGCACTTACCGTGTTTGTCAAATTCATGTTTCCTATAAGTAAACACAGTTCAAAACATGTCATATGAAAATCACACGATAATGGTTTAAAACTGTCTTCGAAAGCTATTATCTCGATTTTATTATTTTTTGAAAGTTTCCTAATTTGAAACATCTGAAAGTTGAATATTCAGCACAAGTTGCCTTATCATTTGTTTATTGATTTTTGTGTGATATTTTACTCACAACACATTCACACTATTGACATATGTAAGACGACACATTGAAAACAGGAACCACAACATGGTAGCTTCTAACAACTTCGATTCAAAGAAGCGGTAAGAGATTTTTGTCACTGTGGCCGCACTCATCCGTCAACAAAGCATATCGTCGGTAACTGATTGCTAATTGCAGGTCATTCTGCTTCCTATACAACACACACTTCTACGTAAAGTTCATTCTTCGAGCCAAAATGATATCACTGCACACCTTCGTCTTCCAAACACATTTCAACTTAGCAATTATCAAACGTCCTCATTTGCTTACTGATATTTGCATACATTGAAACAAGTGGTCGTAAATCTATATCGTCAAATCAACATGAATCGTCGTGTAGTTGCTGAAAGGAATATTCGATTGACGAAATATTATTAAATATCTTACCAAAATGAGACTGGTTTGCTGTAGTCTTTCAAACTTGGCCACAGTTTGTCTAGATCGTCTCGTAGTCTCTGAAATAGAATCAGAGAATGGATTTATAGAAAACGTTCAGTGAGTGATTTCAACAAAACAGTTATGCAAACAGGCTGGTTTGAGCATTTTTGGTCTGCAAATGATTTTTGTCGGCTGCACTATTGTAACCTTCCAAACTTATTTCCCTCAGGTATTATGATCATTAAGAGATCCAAAATCGATCCACCTTCAGCATTATCTGCTCAGAGCGAATGACTATCAGCTCAAAGACTACTAATCAGCGGCTGGTTCGAACGCAGTAGTTCGCTTGAAAATTTTAGTACATAGATCAATAACCGGGTTCACAAAGATAATCATTAGGTGGTGAGAACATAATTAAAATAGCTGAACTTTGGATCTGACTTACCTGTAATTTTGTAATATTAAATTGTTCTTTTGATGTACAATTCGGTTCTATGTTAGGAAAATTTTTGGGCCTGAAATCAACGATATGCATAATACATTACAACTTATCAAACATTTACATTCATTCACTGAATTTTTTACTTCGGAAACGTGGTCACCCATATCTGTCGCTAAACAGCTATAAATTCAATGTGAATTGTGTACATCATTCGGAGTAAGTCTAACATTGTAGTATGGTTGATACCGTGGCCAGAAAACTTTATTTTCAGCTGTGAAACAGTGAAACGTAGACCATATAGTAATGTGATGCTGATCTATTTTTCACTCCACAATATGAATTCACTCAGCCGCATGGGCGCACTGAAAACGATAAATCAATAGCCAACATTCACTCCACAATTTGACATTGCTTCGCAAACAACAAATTCAATGTTTTCAAGAATGCTGTTTGAGATGAGTATACAGGAGTGAAATCTTGAAATTTATAGGCGTTTTGGATGAGCTCGTATTAATAAAGCGTAGTGATAATCATTAGATCAATCATAGCAAGTTGGCAGTTCACACAAATAATGTTTAATCATTTTCCACCGTTTTGTTTGTATATATTGGAAAGCATTGCGAACACATATATTTAATCAATCAAAAGTAGTCTTACCACAATCCATGAATGGTGAAATTATTTAATATTTTCGGTAGAGGGCGCTAAAAGAAAGAATTTCAAAGTATTGTCACACAATTGAACAAATATGTGTAAGAACATAATATGTGATGGGGCTTGTCATCAGATGAGATTCAAGTGAGTAGATAATTTCCAGAAGTGAAATAAGTGGTTTTGATCAGTTGCCTTCAGAAGGCGACCCTTGATATACACTTGAAATTACCCATATCTCACATAGTAGAACTGAACACTGAAAATAAGATAGCATATCTACTACCGTTCATTGAAATAAGCAGCAATCAAAGTTCACTATATTGAAGCATACATGCAGGATGATTAGAAATGTTGAGACAACTGTTGAGACACAGTGATCTGCAATACATGTGATTGCATGTCAAATAAATTGATCGAAATTATGTTTAATTTCAAGCAGTCTATGAGTGTGATACGTCGAAGTGTCCTATTTCATTGCAAATAATATACAGTTGTAATCTCCGCGTTCAGTGAAATCAATTAATGCCCTTACAAGTTGATCACATCCTGTGAATCGATATCAGGATAATGAGTTCTCGATCAGTGAATGACTCTGATCCATGTTCATTAACGGAAAATTAGGAAATTTTCATTTATTTGCATATTACTCAATAACATTCATCTGTAAAACGTGAATCGATAGATTTAAGTTCACGAAAAGGGACAATATTTTAAGTACACAAAAAGTAAATTACTTTTTTAGCTTCACAAAACGTTGGTGGCCAAGTCACAGCAAATAAGTAGTATTGAAAGTTAATTTCACTGTATCCTACATGTAGGATGATTACAAGTGGTGACACAAGGAAACACAGAGACCTGCAAACAACAAAAAAATAACATGATCGATAATGAAATGCCAGAATCGTGGAAATCCCTAATTGAATGTAATATTTGTACACGTAACTTGGCAAAATAAAGTAATTCACTCGACGAATAATTGATGAGTATGTCAGACAATGCAATGTACGATGTAGAGTTTTGGATATCAACTTTATAACATCGGCTTGAATGAATCTTGTCCTGGTACTGGAATAAGAGGTCAAAATCATCGCGTTTTCATATTACTGAAATCAAGAATACGTTGTATTCAGAAATGGATGATGGCTAGCCTCAAAATGCAGGCTGAGCGTTTCGTCTTATATGAAACTTTTCAACTGAATGTACATGTATTACCGCTCGCTTCAAATGCCATCACATTATTCACTTGCCTACTGAGAACGAATAGTCTTAAACTTGTGAAATGAGGTAACATTGATTTTCTTTTCTTATTTGTGGTTTGAATATTCATAACGATGTCAACGCATGTACCTTAATAAACATCCGATGCAATAACAACACTGTACAGTAACTCTATCACAGAAATCTATCAGAAAATCTCTTCGGAATTCACCGTCATTCATTCCCAACTTTCACATCAATCGAAATTATTAGTAAATAATGCAATAAGTATTGAATCAAGTAGAGAACAAAGTCAATAATCTAGATAACGTGATAGAGAGTATTTGACAATTTTGTCTGTAATGATCAAGGACTGACTACTCATTTCAAAAATAATGAAGGCCTTATCAATTTGACCTGATGCTCAGATAATAGACTTTGTCAAACAGTATATGAAAACCAATCTTTAACTCACTGTGCTCTCATTACCAATATAGAACAGTTAATGTATTGTGATACCTGAATACATGGTCTTCAAAAAACCGATATATATACACTGCGATTTACGTGATTTGAATGAGTGAAAGATGACACGTTCACAGAACAAATATTGAGCATGATAACCCTGATTGTATAATCTCACTCACCATGTTGACTTGCATAAAAACACGAGTTTCTCACACGTTTACTTGAAACACAGCATGTGACATAAACACACGTTCAGTATTAGTCCATAAATGGATCCCAAAGTTACCATTCATTATACTTATCGGGACCTTAGAATAGTGTGAAGGTGTTGTGAGTAAAATATCACACAAAAATCAATAAACAAATGATAAGGCAACTTGTGCTGAATATTCAACTTTCAGATGTTTCAAATTAGGAAACTTTCAAAAAATAATAAAATCGAGATAATAGCTTTCGAAGACAGTTTTAAACCATTATCGTGTGATTTTCATATGACATGTCGTGATTGTATGAAATGTTTTGAACTGTGTTTACTTATAGGAAACATGAATTTGACAAACATGGTAAGTGCGCAAATCTGGATCTTCAAATACGTGATCAATTTGGTTACCTTGACTTTGGCATTAAACTGATGAAAAAGATCAATCTACTGGAGTATGTGATTCATGTTGTAACAAATTTATGGCTACATTTCTATAAAAAATTTTAAAATCGTGTGTCTCAGTGTCGATTCGGAATGTAGTTAGCTAAATTGATCACTTTAGTATCACAATAGTATCAGCCAGGTGACATGTTTCGCTTGAATGATTGGTGATAATCTCGAAGTTTTTAAGCTCATCATTATCAAATCTATCACCTCTCTATACAGCAAAGTATTTATGTTTTGTATTGTAGGGACTGACCATTGGTTTTAAAGTTTGTCCTTTGGATAGGTGAAAAGTAAAATTGTAATATTAATCCATATTTTCTGCTTCCATAATGTTCAACTAAAATGCACAAAAGCTGAAATCAAGTAGGACTAAGAAAGGGAATCATGGAATGGACAGATCGATTCTTCAACGACTTATCAACCATATGATTATTTTAACAACAGACACTGACAGACATATGAAATAATGACAATTTGGTGTAAGGAATCCTCTTTTTCACTAAGTTTCTTACTCATCTACCTTGAAGGAGCCTTAGGCTGCTTTCAACTGAAATTGTTGGGAAATTTCAGAAATAATGATGAAGAGTACTGATAAACATTCGGTTGAGTGGTAAATTTAGATAGAATGTGGCTCAATCAATTATGCTTTCGTACACAGAGTTCAAGTTGAAGACAGTGACCTGGCGACATCAATCTAATCCATAATATATTGGTTTGTGCCCCTTTGGAGAACATTGGCTAGAATTCAAGAGCGGTTTTGAAGGACGATTGTGATGGCGTGATGTGACCACGATTCCCTATATGACACGAATATTATCTCTTGAGTATTACACAATCCTTACATCCAAGTCATCCACGGAAACTTGTGAAGACGAGCTCAGAAGTTGGTCAACCTGTGAAAATATGAAAGAGAAACAAATACTTGGATCCTACATGCAATTGCATATACTCAACTCACATAACACCTAATAGCCCGTGGTCTCGTGATGAAGCAAGCCAACATCACAACAGGATTGAAATGCAGAACTGTCTTGATTTTATTTACCCGCACCTCTTCCAGTCGACCCACCTCAGCCTACGAAAATGAAAGAACAGGGGAGTTTAGACAATAGTTGTCAACGTACACAATCAAAATCGGCTATGAATGTAACAATAAACATAAAGTTTTCAGTAAACCCCATATATCGCAATGATTATTTGCTTAGAAATTTTATTGCAGACAGTATAATTAGGATAAATAAAATTAAGACAGTTCTGCGTTTTATTCCTGTTGTGATGTTGGTATGCCTAATCATTAGACCACAGGTCAGTCGATGTTATGTGATGCTGTTACACACTAACACCATTTGATGCCGGCTCAGTGGTCTAATGGCTAAGTGCTCAGACGCGAAGCCAGTATGTCCTGGGTTCGAATCCCGCGGGTTGCGGGATCATGGATGCGCACTGCTGAGGAGTCCCATACTAGGACGAAACGGCCGTCCAGTGCTTCCGGGTTTCCAACGGTGGTCTAGCATCAATTAATTCATGATCTCAACCAAAAAGATGTTATGTGAGTTGAAATTAAGCTATTGGTTGTAAGATTCAAGTATTCCTTTCTCTTACGCTTGAATGTTTGCTTCTTCCCATCACTTCATACTCAATCTATTGTTCAAATGCAGACGAATAACAGAAACCGATTTTTCGAATCCAGCAGGCTAATGCGGACAAAGTTTAATTAAGAACACACACAGTATTATTAAGATAAACAAAATCAGGACAGTTCTTCATTTTAATCTTGTTGTGTTGTTAGTTTGTCATGTGATCTAGTGATGATAACAGTACAAAAAAGCAGACAAACTGTTACTATTCAAATAACATTGTATTTTAGGTATGCAAAGAAGGGACTTAAACAAAAATAACCGTGATCAAAATTGGTTGTGGGATAATTGCTCTAATATATCCGCTAGGCCGGTTGACATTAAGTTGTCCGGGAGGCGTAATGAAATATCTTGTGATCTGTGCACTTATTTATTTCAAAGTAACGTTGGACACTTATTACAGAGCTGCTTGTGATGGCATGAACTTTGTCTTTGATCTTATTCTGAGCACGTTAATCAAAAATTTTCACTGAATATAGCACATAGTAGCAGTATAAATTAAACACCAAAAATTATAGAAATTCATAACATCAATATTCATCCGTTAAGTTAAAACTGGATTTCTATTTAGTTATCGTTACATGGTTAAAAACCTTTCTTTCTGATACATTCGACCCTTCATAACTTTGATTAGAACTGACACTATTACTAAATATTGCAATACAAAATGAACTCATCAAAGTTTTGTCGCCTTTTCATTTATAAAACATATATAAGTAAAAAGATGGATGGTGACTAGTGGTGTGATATGTGACGCACGTTTCGGCACATTTGTGACTATCAAGGTGAAAATACTCGCATCACAGAGTTAACGTCACCCCCAGACTGAAACCTAGTACCTTTCGCGTCAAACACCATCACGTTATATACTTAGCTACTGAGTCCCGATGGCCATCCATTTGTGCAATGATGTGAAATTTTAATTCACTTAGTATTGTTTACTTGAATCTTTCCATTGTTGTTTAAGACTGAAATTCATCTGTCCTTTATTGGCATGTGTGCATACTGTGCGGATTGCTTCGGTTTTGCACCAATTTACGAGCATTCTATGCAAAAATGACGAAACGCGCGTATTTTATACTTGAATCTTCTCATTATTGTCATCAATCTTTCATTACCATATGTGCATATTAATACAATACAAAACGAATCAAGTTTGTAAATTGACGTAGTTCTGCTTTCATTAACTGAGAGACATGTTTTGTTTTTCAACGAATCCAAATATTATCTTTAAAACTATCTATATGCGACTTATCTAGAAACGATAGAGGAACATTTATTTGTTACACCAAACAAAAGCTTATTTGAATGGAAAATTGTTTCTGCGACAACGTCACCACCAAAGTATGCAGTCATAAGACCACAATTATTGTGAATATTTACAAAGACTACAATAAAACGTGCATGAATGGATTTTGCAATGTTTTATGTTCAGAATGATGAACGTTTGTATCTGTTATGACATATATAATTTAAAATTATGTCCTTTGTAAATTGTAAAGTTCATAATCTTAATAATAGTCATATGACAAAATATTATAACTTGACACTTTACTATAAATCATTCTGACCTTCACACTTGATTGATCAGTGGGTGGTGATCAATGTCATGTGTGCCAGATCGTTTTGGCTTTTACTAAGTTTTCTTTGTAATTCACAAATGACATAACTTTGAAGTACTTTGACATCTACAAACTGTTCCTCATCGATATGCAACTTTAGTTTGTTGATTTGACGGGAAAAGCCGACATGTTTTCTGGACCAAAAGTATTCAGGTTTTAGCCACACAATCGACGGTACTTTGAACGACAGGTTCGTAGTTAGACGCTGACATTGTTTTGCAATGTCACTCAGCTAATTTTGGGTCGTGGTCCAAACAACAAACTAGCCATGTTTAAATGTCACTAAACGTTTGTGTTTGTATGTATACTGCTGGTGAGAATCAGGGCTTCAAACTGTTCTCCTTTGAATGACTTCAGCCAGAAAAGTTTGGATTCACAGTTTAAAAATGTTACACGCACAAGGAATTCAGCGTCTGCTTTTATAACCAGCTGCAAATACAGACAATTTGGGAAGAAGTAGACACATTCATGTCTGCCAGCATCTGGACAATTTGTAGCTGCTGCTCTCTCTTCCTCAGTTTTACAACTGCACTAGTTGAGCCAACGGATCGATAGTTACTAACTAAATCTCTACTATCTGCATTGTACACCGGACTAATTATCGTGCCTTACTAGTCTCTAGGCAGTCTGAACTGTCCAGTATCGTTAAAGGTTCAGCAATTACATCTGGTAGAGCTTTCATAAACTTAGGATGAATATCATCAGGCGTAGTGGACTTATCAGGTTTGAAATGCTGTAGAAGTTTTAAGACATTATATTTCTCAATGACTACACGGTCTATCATTAACCTGCCACAATCACAATGAAACATCGGTCGTTCTACATTACTGATAAAAAACGCTTTAATGAAATATTCCAACAAAGCTTCAGCTTTTCTGACCAATTTTAACGGATTTTCTTATACCAAAAGTGATGAAATTCCATTGCTTCTCTGAGATCGCCTTTTATTTACAAAAATAGTCTCTTCGAATTATATTTACAATCCCTAAATAATTGTTCTTCATATGATCGTCTAGCCTCACTTACTAACGCTTTACGAGCATTCTTAATTAAACAATAGCTGGATGTTTACTGTTGTGCGAGGCTCAACCTAATCATATATCATCTCACTAGCTCTAAACGTGAATGACAAAAAGGCATGATCACTAACGGTGGAAGAATATTTATATTCGCAATATCCTCAGTATCATGAGTGATTATCAAGTCCAACAGAGAAGAAGCTTGGTTTGCACCAAAACGTGTGGATTTGGAAAAATGCTGTGCCAATGTATGTCTTGTTATTGTTATCCTACTATCGAAGGAGTTTATGGATCCCTCCACGTTCATCTCTGTCCAACAAATATCAGGGACATTAAAGTCTCCTATTATTAAGCATCTGTTATCTGCAATCCATAGCAGAATTTGCTTTAAAATAAAGTCATCAGTTAAGCAGACTAAGCCGCGATACGTGACACTGAGTATAAATGTACCACACCGATAGCCAATTCAAATCTAATGACTTCACAAGTACATCTATCATGGAATTGGATAGCAGAGGAGCTATGTAAAGTGGGATACCACCTGTTCTGCATCTATATCTGTCACTCCTTAGGTATTAGTATCCGGATAATTCCGGGATAATATTTAAGCCATGGACTAATCAAGTTTCTGTCAATGCTACCATGAGTGGCCGTAATTTGTCCACTAATGCTTCTTGTTCATAGAATTTATTTCTTAGACTACGAGCGTTAGCACATAAAACTTCTTATCAAAACAGCCTATCTACACAGGCCCTGATAACATTCGCTTCCAAGACCCGACAGTCTAAAAACTCACTAATCAGAGATTTTCTCCACCGTTATGTCGACAAGTTTCTAGTTCGGCTAGTGCTGTCTTCTATTTTTTATCTCCAAGAGACATATAAGATCTTAATCGAATACCGGTATTGCCGCGACTACGAGTGCTACTTAACTGAATATCACGTTGTTTTTCCGACCCTAGGATTACATTAAGTAGTCTATATCGTTGGTGTTTAAGACTTTCATCGGTCCACTTAACTATTCTAACCAATTTTCGTACCTAAAATCCCTAAGAGTGATCTGGTAAGAATATATTCTCTGACTATCCCTAAATCTTTAGCGTTTGTATGTACTACGATGACAAGTGCTTCACTGTCAGTACTCGTGTAATCAGCGCAACAACCATCGTTCTTTTTACTCGACAGAGCTAATGGGCTCGTAACCACCTGCATTAGTAACGTTTTCTTTGTAAAGCAAAACATGCGGAGCCAATACGAGTTAATATTCCAGTATCATTTTTATGCGGTAGGACTTGAATAGGTACACGTCCTATGGAACTACTTTCTACACTCGTCGAACTGCATGCCTTCCTCTACGGGGAATTAACAGTTTAGCTATCTACATTTATAAGTACTACCATTCATTGTAATCAGATTACGGTTTAAAAGACAACATAATCACCATATGAACGCAAATGCCAGAGTCAATGAGAAAGAAAGTACCAGATGACAAAGTTTAGCAAGATTTCAAACCTTAATCGAAATACTTCAAGTTAAAGTAGACTAAGAATGCCTTTTGACGCAACAAGTACACGAAGATAAGGATAATCACAACGAATACAAAATTACGGCCATTTTTAAGACGCGCGTGATATGCAAATAAAATTTGATTACTTGTTGACATATCTAGATGGCAAAAACAGGTATTTTAGATATTCGATCATCCGAGTCGTCCTTTTCAATCAACGGATGGCTCCACTAACGCTGTACATCTTCAAAATAATTAAAATTACTCATATTACGTAACACAAAAATCTACTATTGAAGCACTCGTATTTAATGTAATTCGTTAAGTAGTGAATATGGTAAAATGTGCACTTAAAAGCAACGTATGAAATTAATCAATTATTATTTTATTGAACTATTAATTGTGATGTCACTTTAAATTAACTGCTATATCTCACCGAGGAATATGAATGGTAAACGTTTGGCTCTGTTTATGGAGTAATATCATACATATGTTTTATTGTGTAATTGCTAAGCAACTGAACTATGCATATTCATGTTCTTTTTAGTTTTAGACTAGTTTCCACCCACATAATATTATTATACAATTTACCGTTATTAAGGTACGCTCAGTCTATAGATTACAGTCTACCACATTCACAGCCGCGTTTGGTTAGATCTTGTACAAATATTATTTTTTATTTTATAACTTGAAGTGGTTTTTTGGTTTGTATATAACCCCGGCATGTTTGAAATATATGATTCATATGGCAGAGACTGCGATTAGGTTTCTGGACTGAATAGTCAGGACTAAACAGCAGACAGGACCGATAGGGATTCCAGACTGCTCGTTAGGATTTTATGTGTTATTGGTTCGGTCGATAATTCATTGTTCTCTTACTGTTGATATCAGTGCATTCATATTTAAATAGGGCATCAGGCCAACAATTAGTAAAAGACTTACTTTGATTTGTGAATTAAATATTAATGAACTTGGACGTTTTAGCAATATTCAATTCCATGAATGAGGAAGACGAACGAAAATAACAATTAGCTAAATAAGTCTGAAGCCAGACCTCCATGGAACACATGGAAGCACGGAACGGACGATTCGTTCTAGTACGAAACTCCTCATTAGTGCGCATCCACAATAGAGCGCGCCACGCTCGACCTCAGGACCTTCGAATTCATGGGCGATCACTTAACCTCTAGACCACTGATCCGGCATTAAATAGTGTTTGTGTCTAAGCCCATCTAACTCACAACATTACGCCAACGACCGTCGTTGTCTTCGGTGACTCACTGCCTCACAACAGACATCACACTTTTAATCCATTATGAGAAACCAAGATTAGGCATGAATTCCGTTTGATTATATTTAAGGGGAACTTTTCAAAATTCGTACCGAAATGTTTGATCTTCATGTGAGTTAATTCAGTAGACTCGTTAAATAGCTAATAAAGTGGCATACAACGAAAAGTACACAAATGTAAACAAATGAAATGTGTATTTGTATTCGAGGTTTTATCATTGACGAAGGATAGTTTTGTAAAAGTATAATTAGCACTTGAGTGACAACTTTCAGCTGAAAATATTTTTACACACAAGTTAAGAATCACATTCAATTTACCGTTGTACGATAACAGTCGTGAGATCCCTGATACTTAGCTTCAAGACGCTATTACTGTCACTTAAGGGGTGAAACGCGGCTGGTGAGTTGCAGTGTTGTTTGACGTGAAACAGTCGTCCATTTCAGGCTCTGAAATATAATTAGTTAAAATTGGACATTATCACTGTGTAATGTCATCTCAGTTTTCGAAACTTAAGGCGTTTGGACGTCAGACAGGATGCTGCAAATTGAAAATCCCGCAGTGTATTATTGAATGCACGCGGCTGAGAATTATCATATTGGTATAAAACAGACAATTTGCTCTCTGTTGTTCAATGGTGTCATAGATAACATCAATTTGTGATCTAACACTTCCGTTAATACAAAGAAATAATCAAAAAAATATGTAGAAACGAAAAGCACAGTATGCATAGCTCCACTTGAATGGCTGGATTCACGTTCAAAGCAGTGTTGAAATAACAGTGATCAAGCTGTGATGCATTGCAGTGCTTCCTTAATCACACTGACCTTTTTATAGCCTGTCACTTAAACGTTTCCGCAACTCAGAGTTAACGGCCACCCTAGGTTCTACAAAAAGTGCCTTCTGCTTTGAACGCCATTGGGTTGTACACTTGGCTAATAATTCAATGTAACTACTGTCTCGTTTGACGTGGTGGACGTTTTTCATTTACATTTGTTGTTTGAAACAGTCTGTTGGTGTTTAAGAATCACTTGATCGGTATTTTATTAAAAAGTGTTCGTTATCAACGGCTATATCAATGCACTTTGCACAGGATGCACATGAACTATAAAGATACTGATATACTGCACTACGAATCGTCATTGTGAAGATTCATACAACTAAGAAAAACGAATAATTTTATGTTATACTGTATTTTATGCATCAAAATTATTGAACAATTAATAAATGTCTCATTACATTGCTATATTCCATTTTTATATTGTCTGAAATACACAATATCAGTTAAATAACGTTCGATTGTGAGGAATCATGGTCATCTCAACAATACAAGTATTTTTTTATACATTTGTACAAAAAATTGGGATTGTCAGTTGAGTTTAGGAATTAATTAATTCTAGACCACCACCACCGACCGATTCGTCCTAATACGCTTCTCCCCAGCGGTGCGCATCCACAATCCCTCTCGCAAAATTCGAACCCAGAAGCTTCCATCTCGCATGTGAGCGCTTAATCTCTAGTCTAGTCTCCGTAAACTCTATGAATTTTCATAGTATCTTCATCAAATGACAACATGCACATCAAATCCGGACAGTACCATGTTAGGTCTGAAATTTCGTTGCTTCAATATCTCTGTACATGTGGAACACAACTGCTTTGTATGTCACGGTTTCAGCCGTTCAGTTACCAATTTGTCCGTTATGTAGTTTATCCAGATTGTACCGCATAGACCGTCAAGGGATTGTGACCACAATGTAGCGAGTACCATACTTAGTATCAAGCGTTAACTGTTCGGAGAAGGAAAATCAACTCATGTAGTTTACAGTAAAATAAATCTTGTGTATTGAGACTTATTCGGTTGTTTAGTTACTTACTTACTTACGCCTGTGAACTGCAAATAGAGCACAGGCCGCTGACCAGCCTTCTCCAACCCATCCTCGGCCCTCCTTTCCACTTCCATCCAAATGTTGTTCATTCTCCTCATGTCCGTCTCGGTTACTCGACGTTATGATCTCTTTTTGGTCTTCGTCTTCTCCTTTGACCTTGAGGATTACATGTGAGGGCTTGTCTCGTGACACATTTGAGCGCCTTCCTCAATGTGTCTCATCCACTTCCAGCACTTCTTCCTGATTTCTTCCTCCTCTGGGATCTGCTTTGGTCTTTCCCAAAGTAGGTTGTTGCTAATAATTTCTAGCCAACGATCCGAATTATTACGCGTAGACAACTGTTGATAAACACCTGTATTTTTCGGATGATGGCTTTCGTAATTCTTTAGGTTTCCGCTACATACAGTAGAACTGTCTTGACGTTTGTTTTGAAAATCCTGACCTTGGTGTTGGTTGACAGTTGTTTTGAGTTCCAGATTTTCTTCAGTTGTAAATACGCTGCTCTTGCTTTGCCGATCCGCGCTTACACATCTGCATCAGATCCTCCGTGGTCATCAATGATGCTGCTCAAGTACGTAAAGGGTTTTACACCTAAATCTTATCCGTCAATTGTGACCGGATTGGGGAATGCTGTGTTGTTTGAGAAAATCTTGTTTTTCCCTTTGTTTTTCTTATGAGTTTTTGGGGATTTCAAATGTTTAATAAAATTTGCGTTGAATTCGTGTAACTCTGATTACTATCGTGGTGTGTGTGACTGACGTCGATAGATATAAAAAGTATGTATAATCAATCGAAAGTGAAGGTTAAGATCAAAGAAAAGAGAATATTGCCTTCCCCTTTGTGTATATGGAAGCCTACTTCTGCTGAGGCTGCTGCGCAAATCGTCTTCTCCTGCATTTGTTGTTGCGTTTGGGATAGAAGGGCCAGATCATCTGAGAAGTCTACATCGTTCAACTGCATCCGAGATGTCCATTGTAACCCGTGTTTACCTTCAGTCGTTGACGTCCTCATGAACTACTCGATCAGCAGGAGAAAGAGAAAGGGACAGAGTGAGCAACCTTGCATGGCACCAGTCTTTACATCGAAAGACATTGTCAACTGTCTTTCATGCACGATTTTGCAGTTTAACCCATCATAGGAGTTCTGTGTGATTTTAATTATTTATTTCAACACATAGATATTGGTATAAGGAGGAAACAAATATATATGCGCTACAAAAAACGCATTTGATATTTTTGAGAGCTGTGATATTACCCGGGTTCCCACGCCGAAGCAGTGTTGCAACGTAAGGAGATGCAGTCCCGTGGTGGCCGGTGACCAACGATTGGTTCAAACACCAATTGTTCCTTTAGGATACTGCAGCCCATATGCACCAATGGTTTGGAATCAGGGTATTCCGACTCCTCTAGGTGGACTCTTCATATCCACCAATCCGGTTAAAGCGCCGGACATTCGCTTTTAGTCCTCTCGAGTTTGTAAACAATATTTCTGTCAAGAGAAGGCAGTGAGAAGGACTGGCAGGGGCTATATACGCGTGGCCATGTGAAAGCATTTCGAGAGGGGGAGTGGACTCTCTCCACTCTTGGCCGTACCAGGGCATTTGGGGGCTATGATGCTGACTACCTTCTGCGGCATGCCGTAGTGTCGGAGGAGCCTCCATAGTGCTGTCCCGTTCATGCCATCAAATGCTGTTTCGTAGTCATTGAAGTTGATGCGGAGTGACGAATTCCGTTAAATTGATTGTTCCACAATGATCCGTAGAGTTGCGATTTGACCTGTACACGATCGATCCTTACGAAATCCTGCCAGTTTTGGTCTAGAAATTGGGCGTCTACTCAGCCCTTTGTTTTGTTTAACAATACTCTGTTGAAGACTGTTCCTGGTTTTGAGAGAAGAGTGATCCTTCTATAGTTCTCGCACTTGCTGAGATCGCCTTTCTTCGGTATTTCGATCAGAAGTCCTTCTTTCCAGTCTTTTGGTACTTGTTCCTCATCCCGAATCTTATTGAAGAGAACGTGGTGGATCTTTGCAACTACCGCTACGTCTGCTTTTAATGCCTCTGATGGAATATTGTCTGGCCCTGCTGCTTTGCCACTCTTGATTTGCATGATGGCCATGCCGATTTCTCTATTTGTTGGTAAGCCAACTTCGATCGAGAGTTCCGTGAGTGCTGCTTCGATATTGTGTGTGTTTAGTGGGTCTGGTCGATTCAAGAGTTCTTTGAAGTGTTCTACCCTCCTGTTTCGTTGTACTTCATTGTTGATGATTACCTTGCCTTCCTTGCTCTTAACTGGTCGTTCTGGTTTACAGTGATTTCCAGAGAGTTTCTTTGTTATGTCCTAGATTCCTCTCATATTTCCTTCTCATGCAGCCTTTTCCGCCGTCGTTGCTGAATCTTCCACACATTGACTTTTTGTTGGTTCTGATGCACCTATTCAATTCTTTGTTTACTTCTGTGTTTTCAGCTTGTTCCTTGGCTTTTTCTGCTCTTGTTCGACTGGTATTGATTGCTGCTTTCTTGGTTCTCCCCTCTTAAATCCTGTCCAGTGTATCAACAGTGATCCATTCATTGTGATGATGCTTCTTTTGGCCCATAACCTCATCACATGTTGAAGTGATTTCCTCTTTGATCCTCTTCTAGTTGCGCTACATAGTAGTTCCTTGTCCATTGAGTAGATCATGAAAGGCCTGGAACTTATTGCTGAGGACTATCTTGAATTTGTTGAGTTTGTCAGTATCCCGAAGAAAAGACGTATTAAATTTTCGAGACGTCCGCTCCGTTGTCAAGTGCTTCTTGAGTTTAAATTTCATCTTGGCGACCAGCAAGTGATGATCTCATGCTATATCAGCTCCTCTCTTGGTTCTTACGTCTTCCATCGTCCTCCTGAACATTTTGTTGATGCAGATATGGTCGATTTGGTTTTGCATAGTGTGAAACGGTGAAGCCCATTTGGTTTTGTGTATGCGTTTATGTGAGAACATAGTGACGCCTATGATCAGTTTATTAAAGGCTTATGGGTTTGCAAATCCCAACCCTATTTTTGTTCCTTCCTCACAGTCCGTGTCGCCCCATGATTTTTTCATATCCTGTGTTTTCCATTCCAACCTTGACATTGAAATCTGCCATCACAATGGTCAGGTTCTTTGTTGGGCACTTCTCGACTATTGACTGCAGTCTATCGTAGAATTGATCTTTAGCGTCTTCATTGTAGTCGTTGGTAGGCGCATGGCATTGGATAAAGTTCATCAACATGCTCTCTTTCTTTGTTTTGAAGGAGGCTTTGATGATCCTTGGTCCATGAGATTCCTGTCCTATAAGTGCATTTTATGCTTGTTTGGACAGCATCAATGCAACCTTTTGTGTATGTGGGGCATTTTATTCATCATGGCTGGAGTATAACAGAAGCTCCCACGAAGCTAGTTGTTGTTGATGTTCAACCTGTGTCCGACGAGTTTCACTGATATCAAGCACCTCTAGGTTGTATCTCTTCATTTCTGCGGCAATTTGGAAAGCTATTCCGATCCCCCACATTGTACGAACATTCCTTTTGCCTAAATCAATTGTAGCTATGTTTGTCAGAAAGGAATTCGGACACGTGACTTTTGAAAAAACTCGGCTTTTATCATGAGGCGTCATAACCATTCTAAATGAAGACCTTCTGACTCTTAAGGCAGAGTTGAAAAGGTTTGAATAATTTTTTCTGGTTAGTGTCTTTTTAGCGAATTAGTTTCCCAAGAGATCGGGTCGCTTACCCCATGCCCAACCGTCCTCCTTTATCCGGGCTTGGGACCGGTATCAGCTCCCGGAGGGACTCCAGGTGGAATTCGGCTATTTAATTACTTATTACATAATTCACGAAACTAGTTAAATTATAACAACTTGAAGATTAAGTTAACACAAGACTATTTTGTATCGGTTAAAGGTTTTAAGAGCACTCGGAACTACGAAAATAATCAGTGTATCCTAGTTCATTAAACATTCAGAAGTGGACAATTATGAAATATTACAGTATTTGAGAATATATAAGAAGATATACACTCAACACTCTTGCTCAATGTTGAACGTCACTGTGGTGTTCTTATGGACTAATGATACCTTTGTACTGGTTAACTGCTTGATTTCGAATTCAGAAAACAATATATTCGTTCGTGTACATCTCTTACTCGTTGGTTAACTTGGGTTATTTCTGGAATTGCTGTAATTTAAACACTCTTATTCATCACATTGGCGTCGCAATGGAGCCTGTGATGAAATAGTTGGACATACGTTCAGATTTTGATGCCTGTAGTGAATCAAAAATTATGTTAATTCAAAAATGACATTGAAGTTATTACGCTCAAAAATAAATGTTATAGTATACCAAATGCTATTTATAAACACATAGAAAAGTTATTGGACGTTACTTAAACCAGCAGGCTTGTGTGCGTTCGAGATGCATTTGATACCATAACCCACGCTTATAATTATTTATTAATTAATAATTCTAATGAGGATGTTGTAATTCCAAGGTATAGCCAGACGTAGAATACAGCCAATAAATGTCTATAAATGTTGATAATAGACATTTCACAGTTTTCATAACCATAAGCAATGGAGAACGAGAAACGTTTGTGTAGTAGTGTATTTACGAGCAGTTAACGGCGTGTGCCATGCTCTGAGCGATTCGAAACGAGAGTGAATTCAAGTTCATGCGTTAAACGTTTACAATCATTTTGTCTTAAGTGTTAAAAGCGTAAAAAATATCAAAATTAATGCAAATAATATCAAAAACTATTTGCAAAATAAGTGTGACGTCTCTACCATCACTTACATTTGAAGATTACTGTGAAATGTCCGAAAACTTGACTAGGGTTATAAAACATGTCGAGTATAGTAACATTGTAGTACGTTTCCTCACACTCATAAGAAAACTGAAAACAGCTTATTAAATACTCCGACTTTACCAGAAAAGCCTATTTCGCTTGATTATGCAACTGTGAAAGAACTACTGCTAGACTTTGTCATCCCAATCCAATGCACGCAATCAATTGAGCGTTTGCGATAGAGTTCCGGAGGATGCGGAACAAGTTTGAATAATTTTAGTCCTGTGGCAGGTTCTGCTCATTTATTTCATGTGTTTTTCGTAGTTTAAAATACTTTAAATGTGGTGAGATTCGACACATTCAGTCAGCTTGCAATAGTACGGTTCATTCCGCTGCAATTATTGCTAAAATTTGTTATTATGACCCTTTTAAGTTCGGTAATTCTAATGATCATCTATCTTTATCCACGACTTCAAAAAGCTGTAAAGAGTCACATAGCACTCCAGAGTTAAGTGAAACTCAGATTGATTGTGAGATTAAAGTTTCTAATCAACAAAATTCTCATCAGATTTCCCATGTTATTGTACCAGCTATGGTTTTCCTAATTATTCAGATATTTTTGATGAAATTTCTTATAAATCTGAGGAAATTACGTTGAGTGAATCAAATCACGATACAGTTTTGATAGATGCCGATTTTTATCATGATTCGTCAATATTCAATAGCACTCCGAATAAATTTGTGGAAAAGACTTCAGAAGAATGAAATCCTGATGTCAGTGCGAAGCAAGAGTCTCAATTGAGCTCAAATTTGAATAATATTCGGATGATTATATATCCACTATTGTTAATCCTTATCATGAAGTCACTTCTAATGAATACTGTAGTCAATGTGCAAAATATGTTTTATGCAGATACATCATTTGTAACTTGAGAATATGAAGATCCAACATCATTTCGTGAGGAACGATAGTGTTGGAAGGTCTTTGATTTAAATTCTAGATGTTAGTGGTTTCTCTACACAACCGAAATGGTAACTGCATACATATCCAGGATCCAGGTGAGTACACTTTTACTAAAACTATTGTGTACATGTCATCGTTTCAAAATGTTACAGTTATTTATTATACCCCTGTGGGACGGGGTAGAGTTACATTGGTTTTCAGGAGAACCGGATACCATTCAGACTTCCATGTGACAACCTAGACAGTACAGCCCAATCCTATTTGCAGAAGAGCCAGACACCATCCATGCTTGAATGTTATAACGTGAGCAGTAAAGCTCAATCCTGCTTCACAGCAGAGTCAGACACTGTGTAGGCTTTAGAGCTACAATCTGGACAGTACAGTTCAATACTGTGGCTCTACCACACAGATAACAAGCACTCTGGAGAACCATTTGCATCATTCATATACGCATTCACATCACATGTACAATGACCGCGTAGTTCAGGCAAAAGTTGACCTATCCTGCTTACACGGTAGTCAAACTCAATAATGTTGGTAATGGCGATATGCCTTACATTGTCCCAATGGCAATGGCTATCGAGGACACTGAAAAGGCAACCACCAGTATTAATGAAATCAATTACCCACCAAATCAATTTAGTGCACGAACAGTCAGAAAAACTTGTCAAATTATTGCCAAACCTTCCACAAAATCGATGACGAACTTCCAGTCTCATATGAGATCAGCTCTACATAGCAACATAGCTTATACTGCATGCAGTACATATGTAGACTAGTACACAAAGTAGCCTAGCGTAAAGCGTTAAGGCTTAAAGAACGCTTGAAACTTACTGTTTTTGTAGGAATACAAATTCGAGACCACCAAGATCATTTTCATCGCATTTGTGGAATCTTCATTTTCCGACTACTGTGAACCCGAGTTAGAGGTAGTATCTCTTTTAAATATTACTCAAAGATTTCATGTAAATACCACGTTGGCAACAAAGTGTCTTGATTAATGGGAGATTGTTGTTAGAAATAATCATGTCAAAGAGCACGAGCGTCCAACGACGGTCAACTATGAGTCCTCATTGATGCCCAAAATAATTATGTTTCGGCTAACCCAGTCTGTTGAGACCAGGGAACAAATATCAGCTGTATGAATGGTATATTATAGACAAATGATAAAACTTTCGAAATTTTCCGATTACTCATTTGTCTCAAAATGAGGTTCTTCATTGAATGGTGTACATAAATTAGTTATAATTACGAGTTCCATCCAACTGATTGCTCAACGACTATCTGTGATGTTGCTGTTCGGTCTGTGCGCGACTGATCCTTACGGAATCCAGTGTGCTGATCTCAAATCTGAGAGTCTGGTGGATCTTTTAACTAGTTCAGCAACACTGTTTTGAAACTTTTCTCATATGGACAATGGTGTGATATCTCTGTAATTCTCGTATTCACTCAGATCTCCATTCCTTGACATCTTGATGAGATATTGTTCTTTCAGCGTTGTTGACGCTCGTCCCTCCTCAAAAATCTTTCACTGCAGAAAGTGGAAAATGTTCGCAGTTACTTCTATATCTGACATATGTGCTTCAGGTCCAGCTTTTGATTTGTCTGATGGCCATCCTGATTACTTCGATCGTCCATGGAGGGACATCTACAAAATGGCTTCCTCCAAAGGCTCGGCGCGCTTTCGAATGTTGTAACTTTTTTTCACGTGGTATTATTTTATATTCCTATTAGTTTTTCTCTTTAATTTAACACTTAATAGCGATGAATAATACGTCACTGATTGGGTTCTATCAACTTGACACTACATTTTGGAACTCAACGTCATACATTAATCTTGCTGAATTTCACGCGATCTCTATCACCATTTAACGTTATTATATTTACTCTTAACTAATACTGGGTCTGATCCTACCATTGAACTTTACACGTTCTTTTTTTCAGAAATTCACTCTGAGAGCACGGCTATGAAACTTCTGACGTCTGGAACAAGTTTCACGTACGCGTCCCCTCAAGGTCACGGTTTACAGTAAGCGCTCTACGAGTATACTTTATAGCAACTATAAACTCAATAAAATGGGAAGCATTTTTTGAAACAACAAATGTCGTAATTTATAGATCATGCCTGTAAAAATGGCGTTTAACTGCACATGCAGAGTTATATATTATTATTATTATTATTAACCGTTTTGCTGGATAATCTACTAATCTGTTCCGCTCACCTTGAACTCCTGTGAATAGTATGCATTCTTTTTTCTTGATCTGTCTCTCTGATTTACCATATTTCCCTTCCACTTTCTTTGCTACGTCATAAAGCTGTTTCATTTTACCTTCTTCTTCAGCTTCTTCTGGTGTCGTTGATAGTTCTTTCACGTATTTCTGCTTGTTGGCTCCAAAGCTCATCTTTACTTGCTCTTTTGCTTTAGTTTATTCACCTTCTTCGTTTACGTTCCCTGCTGCTGTTAATTGCAGATTATTGCTCTTCCTTTCATAAATCTACTTCAGTGTTTTGAATCAGATCCGTTCCTTATGATGGTGCTGTAGTAAACAGAAACACATGCGGGAACAACCAAATGTATTTGAAAAATTAAAATCCGAGAATTATGCAGTAAATAATTCATTTTCAAAATGTCAGTCAATTGTTTAAGACTCAACTGTTCTCCCGTTTCTTCACCAATCACCTTCTGATTTCAATATCTTTTCTTTCATATTCCTAACCTAATGTAATTGGGCATTTCACTTTCCACTGATGATACATGGCACTTATATCTGTTGACATCAGTAGCACACATTGGAATGCTACTTTGATGAACAGAGGTGACAAATTGACACACACTATTTTATAAATAGCAAGTATTGTATCGATTGAGAAATATATCAGATGTAACAATCTCAAACATCAAAATATAATTGGGCTACATATTGAGATAATAACTAATAAATAAAAGTCTGAATTTATTGATATTTAAGCTTTAATGCCCAACACCGAATGTCTTTGTTTAGACTCTCACTTGCAGGAACGTGCGTAAGGAGCCCCAGACTAGCACGAAATGGCTGTTCAGTGCTCACAGGTTTTCAATAGCGGTTTAAAATTGATCGGTTCATGATTAAAATTGATGCCGAATTTGTTAGGTTTCATGTCTTTTTCAAAATCACTGTTTTTTGAGGTGATTTGTATCTTATTAAAGGTCACATGTGGTGGACAACTCCAGATGTGATTATTATCAACATGTCCATCCTTCCTGGCAAAACGTCTCAAAACACATAATATTTTGCCTATCCTATTCAAATTGTGCATTTGACTCATGTTTCAATTCAGCAAATAACCAATTCATAAATCATTCGTCGTACTTGTTTGATTGGATTGAACTAAAAGGTTTCTTCAAAACACTTTTGACTAAAAGTCTCTGCTCAACGAATAGAAATTAGGTGACTGAGCAAGAACACGGGTAAATTTCACTTAGGTGAAGTTCGCTCTGGGTTCGAGTTCTGGAACCCACTGCCAGCTGCCAACTATCTTTTCTCATAATGCTTGTGAATTAAGGCGATATCGCAGCAATCCTCACAGGAAACACATATGCAAATAAGAGACAGATCAATTGTAATCCTAAACATCATTGGGAAGATTCAGGTTAACAACACAAAGTGGATTTAAACTTGGACAGAATATACAAATAAATCAATAATAACTCAACCCCTTATCAGATACTCACTTAATTGTTATTAAGGTCCAGGTAAAGTAAATCAATTTCAAGAGTTCAGAAATAGTCTTTGACAAAGATAAATGAGTATTAACCACATGTTATTCAGTTAAGAATTTTTGTATCGATAGTTTTATTCATTAGTGAGAATGTAGAACATGAATACTAAATGATGAATAAATGTTCATATTACATTGACTGTTTACATTTTTCAATGAATATACAGTTTTAGAGCTTGGTTTACAATGAGAAGTTTCACAGAACAATTCTCAACATGTGAGGGATTTTTCTTTGACAAGGTGCTAACATTTAAGGCATCCATACGTTTGACAACCAGTTTAATCTTCTTTTAAACTTTGAGTAATAATAACTTCTTCCATCCAATCATCTCAGCGGAGGCTAACAGATCCACTGTAGTTATCGTCAAGATATTCTGCCTAACAGAATGTCAGGCTAACACAGCTCAGTTCAAGAGAAATATTTCACTATAACTTGATGCAAATATCATCAATTATAGCTTCAACAGCACCAAATGACTGATGTAAATAAACTGAAAGCTTGAGAAATAATTGATTAAAGTGAGATTTCATCATTGCTGAACCTGCGCAATCCACAGTGTGATTGATCAATAATTTCTACATTTCCATTATTATGGTTAATTGTGAAAATCTCTTCCGTTTCAACACTGAGTACTTTTGTTTCACACCAATTACGATGTAAATTTCATTCAGAAATACGGATTGAGGTAATTTATTCACTTTCCATACTCCAGTCAGCTTAAAAATATGAAGTTAGAAGTCAAAGACAAATTGATGACAGCAACGAACATCATTTCTAAGACAGATCAAAAGTCCTTATTAACCTTCCAGTGAGCACAACAAAGGAAACTGTTGGCGTTTCAGATGACTGCTTATTAGGAAATTTTTGTGATAGTTATTAAATCAATCATGGAAAGTCAAAAAATAACAGAGATATTCACAATTGATTGATCACTGGGTGGTGATCAATCTCATGCTTGTCTAGTCCTTATTAGTGCAGATCGAATGCTATAGATCATGTTGCAATGTGGCCACCAGTCTAGGTGACTCGACACTGCGGGCACTATGTATTGAGATTTAGATGGTGGTTGGAGGTAGTCAACAGGAGACCCTGGACCCGGGTTTCGTGCTACTTGGCACTCGTCAGCAAGGTGTACCTGTAATCTTGAGGAAACTGGTGCTCCTTGGCGGATTCGATCTCGTGTCACCCAACTTCACAGTCAAAGACGTTACCACTGAGCTATCCGAGCCGTGACTAACCTCCTGTAAGACTGAGATGTAATCACAATTGACTGATCACTGGGTGGTGATCAATCTCATGCTTGTCTAGTCCTTATTAGTGCAGATCGAATGCTATCGATCATGTTGCAATTTCCAGGGTTTCCTGTTGACTACCTCCAACCGCCATCTAATCTGAATAACTGAGATACTGCTGAGTTATTTTTCATGCTTTGTTTGAGTATATATTGAAAAACATTACGGACCCACATATTTCATAAAGCAAAGGTAGTCCGAACATAATCCACCTTCAGTGAATTGTGAAACTAATCAAATATTTCGGTGGAGTACCCCATAAGAGAGATTTTCAAATAAGTATTGCTCAACTGAAAGAAGACGAGAGTGAACATAATATTTTCTAAAGCTTGTCAAATGCGATTCAAGTGACTCGATTACATTCAGAAATGAAACAAGGTGTTTCGGCCACTTGTCTTCAGAAAATGATTTTTGGTACATAATTGAAATTGCCCATATCCAACATCATAGACCTGAAAAGTAAAAAAGTGATTGCATATCTACTACCGTTTATTCAAACGTCATCAAATAATCCACTTGACTGCTGATTACGGATAGCCACTAACTTGCTAAATGAGATGGCGATTAATTTCATTTCGTATCGGCGGTTTAAATCTTCACACTGATGTCAAATGCGGGTAGCTTTATATTGCAAAAACCATTGTCAGTGGTTCTGCTGGTTACAGCATCTGATTTTATCTCACTTAATCTGCAGAACATTTTCTTCACGTGAGCGATCTCTCAGTTTACATCTCATTAGTGGAATCAATATTTCCAATGTTTCAGCTCCGATCTGATGACCATACACATGGAACTCTTCATTTCAACTTTAGTGTAAAGCTTCTATTACATTCATCAAGGATTTTCAATCTAACCGTTTATTGTGTGAGCTCAGTAGTTATATACAATACGAACTTATACTAGGTTACTAATGCAGATCGACTATCTACTCCGAAGAAACATGAATGATTTTATTGAACATTCACCAATTAATAAAAAATAAACCAACGATTACTTCCAAAAGATTCCATTGAGCTGACATTCAACGGTTTTAATATCTAACTACAAACAATCAAAGAAATTGTGCCACAGATACCATTGTCTTTAGTAAGCTGATATCTCACAGCTGACCTGGTTTAGCGAAAACGGAATTAGTTGACGCTCATTGTTGAGACGAATCCTGAAATATTTTCATGGATTATGGAAAGACAATCGTGCTGGTTATTTATACTTAATAGATTATAAAAAAATACATAAGATTGTAATCCATTGTCTGATTGGATGAGCAAATGACATGTACTGTGTGGACGCTTGAATGTTTGAGGAAAGCACCCAACTGCGTCACAGTGCAAGCCCTCACTTAGACCCCTTGAGGCCGAAAAACACATTGCGTTGGGAAAAAAAGACAGATATAAGAGGGGTGGACAGTATTTGGGTAGAACTGAAAAGGAAGGGCCAGAACAGAGTGGTTTGGAGAGTGCTGGCCCGCAGTCCATATTCCATTGGGAGTAACAGGCGTTAGTAAGTAAGTATTTGAACATTGGACTATTTAAATGAAATGTTATTTTATCAGTAGCAAACAAACCTCAAGATAATATCAGAATCCATTTCTGAAACAAAATTATCTAAACGCAAAGTAAAGATATATTCCTATATGTTTATCGTTCATCATACATAGCCTGAGGTGTACATGTGCTGATATTTCTTGGATTTTGAATTAATTTTGAATTAATCATCCGAAAACTAGTCTTTATTACGTTTACTGTTTGTAAATGAACTTAAGCATGCTTAAGACATTATCGCCTTTGTGCATAAAAATAAGTAGACCAATGGATGAACATGGAAGCGACTTAACTGAGAAGCTTATGTATTGTAGAAACATGAAGCCGTTTTACGTTTTTCAAATCCAATCTCAGTTCTTGTGAATAAAATGCTCCTTTCCTCGCTAAAGGCAAAATTTTTACCGATTACATCTTAATTTTGTTCAACCAGAAAGTTATAGTTCCATGTTAATACGTTTGTCTTGAACGGCACGTTTGGAGATCCTATTCTTGCTGATTTACTTGGTCTTGTCAACGTAGTCAAATGAAAAGTTTATTTCAATTGTATTTTATTGGATTCAGTATTCAGTCATATCGATAACCATTGTCATATAAATTTCAACACTATATTAAATCAATGGGCAGTTGGAAACGTCAAATAAAGTTTATTAGCGGATAGCGCAGATCTTCAACCTACAAACATATCGGGCGACTTCGAGGCAAAGATACAAATGTGTGTGTTCGAGCAAATAAAATGGAGAATGTATCATGAAATCACATGAGGCACAGCAAGGCAAAGTGAAGGATAATATTAGGATTTGAGTTCATATGTACATGAAGAAAATAATGAATCGTCGAGCGATAATTAAACTATCAACATTTTATCTAAAGTCTGTCACGTGATCTAGTGATCATAACAGTATAAAGAAGTGTGTGATTTGTTACCATTCAAATAGCATTGTCTGTTGAGTAATTTAATAAAACGGTTTAACCAAAATTAACTTTAATCGAAATTGGTAATATGACAGTGGCTATTATATGAGTTTGCAATGGCAAATTAGATGTTTCATCATTACACATATTATTACAGTTATCATCATTATCGCCATCCGTTTAGTAATATAAGAAATGAACGAAATGTTTATATCTAGTGAATGTTTCAATGATGTTGTTCAGCTGACCATCTCATCTTTGTCATCTTTACATGAACTACCTTGCATGATCAATATTCTTCTGTGTTCAGGAAGTCAATGAGGGATATAAGAGATCTATATATCCTTGTCTCTTGTAGTCTTAGACTGGATGGTAGGTAATAAGTAGATAAAGAACGTCAATTAGTCCAAAATTCACGTCATAAATTGCGAATGTGTAACCGAAAAAAATTTGTTCTAAAATATAAGAATCTGATGACTGAAATAGTTCAATCTTTCTCACTCTTGGTCATATAATAAAGTGGTAGGACATTGTGAGACAGAGATCATATTCTAATCCATTTACTTTGTCCGCGTAATTCACTGTTGCAGGCAAACTAAATATTGAGGTTGAATGTAAAACTGTCTGTTATAAAAGAGTATTTAGGAAGATTAGTACAGTACCATAACCAAACCATTCATCTGAGAAAATAAAACTCCACTTAAATACAAAGCGATCAGTTATTTATTTTCTTCCATTGACATACAATTAAGGTAAATCTGACATTAAGGGCAACCATGCGTTTACAAAACAATATTCACTTTAACCTTATCGTGATTTAAACGATAGATAACTCATGGGATAAATGCTATGAAGTTATTTTCTATTGAACAGACGTCATATCATAATCCAACACATTTTTATGCATTGCTCATTACTACTGGTATTTAGTAAGCAGTTCATTTCCAATTACATATGAGCTAGATGTACTCAATTAGCTGTGGCCAGTTTCCATTGTGAACTCTTCATCTATTATTCGTCCTCCAAGAATTAAACCAATTGCGTTCGTCTATGCGCACAATGTCTTCACCTGCAGATCATTTGTCAAACGTACAGTACTATTCGTAACTAACTGCACTAAATTCATATTAGGTTAACGCGATCATATATTATCTGCAGGTTTTCAATGGATGACTAACATAAATCGTTTCGTCATCTCAACAAAATATGTTCAAGTTCAAACAATCAGTAAAATTTCACTAGAAAGTAGATGTTTGATCAGTTCAAGAAACATAAAGTACACAAATTACTTCACCTTTCTGATTACCTGAATAAATATATATAAACGGGATATATTCAAACATGTAATGCATATCTATTGACTACATGCTACACAATCCCTTAAGCAAGTTCTTCCGTCTCCCAAAGGATTTGAAGTTTAGCCGTATGTAAAACTGAACATGTAGAAAAATATGAATAACATGATCTGATATAGTGAAAATTCCAAGTTTTACATTTGTCAAATAAAGAAGGAACGGATCGAGCGAAGAAATTCCTTCTCAATACTTTCTTCGGGACGGTGTATATCTTTACCCCTCTTTTCATCTCCTTCATGTGTTTGTCGATGAACTTCATCGAGTACCGATTCCTACTAATTAACTTATGAGTATTCACCAATTGATCTACAGTAGTGTCATCCGAACAAATCATTCCAGCACGATGAGTAGGGATCTTTATCAAGTTACTTTGTATCTGATTGGTACTGCGCTTTAGAAATGAGTGTTTTTTCAGGCTACAGATATCCTGTGTGACCCTCTTTTTAAAAATCCATCTGCTCTTTTAGTTAGTTGGACACTGACAATTGATATGCTATTGTTCTGTTCATCGTCTGATGTAAAATTAATTGATGGATGAAAGTTATTAAATATATTATGTAAATTGTCTTTTTCATGATCTTTTTAAAATATTAAGAAGGTATCATCTATATAGCGATAGTACGATATTAAATGGCTAATCGTGTTTTTTATGTGGTCCATTTTCCAGTTTTTCAAGAAACATGTCCATCACTAGAGGGCTCAATAGTGACATTATGGCTACCCCATCATGTTGTCAATAGTATTCGTTGTCAAATTGTGATTGGACATTCATCATGCATCTGAGAGTTAACTGTTTCATAAGGAAAGAGGGAATAACGATTTCCATGCGCTCCTCTGTTAATTCCTTGCAAGTGAAATCCACTGTTTCAAGAAAGGGAATGTAAGTGAATAATTACGATACATCTTTGACACTGCTTCACAATTCCTTAATACAATGATTTGAAAATTTGCACCAACCGTTTTGCTTTATAATGATAGACTGAGCTATTCATATCTAAAACGATTCGTAAGGGCTAGCCGGTTTTATGTATTTTTGGCAGGCCATATAGCCTTGATGTAATCGTTCCTGAAGGTTTCAACATTTCGAACAAATTCTCTGAAATAAAACCTTGTTGTTTAATTTGCCTCAGTGATTCTATTACTTGTTTGTCAATCTTGTTTCTATGTCATTATTCCTAACCGGTTTCTGAAATTTAAGTTTGTCATTTAAAAAGGTTTTCATTTTGTTCATATAGTTGTTTTCACACACGAGCACTACACCATAACCTTTGTCTGGTTTCGTGATTGGTAAATTGTTATTAAAGTTTTTCAATTTCCTCATGTTTTTTCTTCAAAATTTCTTTCAAATTATGTCCACGATTTAAATGTCTAAGGGAAATTGCATTTCAACGTCCATTTTATTAACCGTCTTCTTGAAGTCACAAAACCTAGGGCTTAATGGTTACGCTTCTAACTCAGTCTTATCCAGCATAACACTAGAAAAATTGTGTACACACTGACCTTGATTAGATTAAAATTTCATCTCTGGAATCTATTTGTCTAGATTTAGTTCGAACTAAGTGGATTTATATCAACTTGGATTTGATTATTTGAATCTTCCCATTGACGTTCACGACTTGTTTTGGGATTGATGAACGGGAAGATTCGATTAAAAATACCAAATGTATTTAAAGTTCACCCGATTGACCAAGCAGGTGACTATCAAGACTAAATAGATAACCGTATAACGGTAAGCCTTTTAAGGCTAATGGCACTAAGTTCGATTACCTGAATTATTATCAACTCTGAGATGAACGAACATTCTGCTGAATATTCCCAAAAAGCAAGAAAAACCCATCAAATTTGATTCCATTGCTAATCATCATATATTTTTGCTTATAATGCTTGTGAATTAAGGCAATACCGAGGCAAACTGCACAGGATGCACATATTCCAATAAGAGAATGAATAATTTCAGTCCCAAAAAACAATGGAAAGTTACAATCAAACAACACTAATTGAATTTAACGATTGTTTAGTTCCAAGTAAATCCAGGCAAAATTTACTACGGTTCATTGCTGAAATTACTATTTTGCTCTCTGCCATTGACCATAACACTAATCTTACAAATGATGATTAATTCCCGAATACTTAGTGTTTATGAAGTCTTTACATTCTACATTCAGATGTTTCTTCCCATATGAAGTTATAGGTGAATAAAAGGATAAAAACTATATCTCCATGTTTGTTCTTTCATTTGTGAAAGATTATTTTGGAACACTAACGTGAAGAAATTATCTAAACTTTCCCAAAATCTAATATTGAATAATTTCAATGAAATATGTGGTTTTTTGGTCAAAGTATGCCTCAAATTAGTGGCTAAGCACACATTCACAATGTGAAGTAGTACAATACTTTGTTATTTCGCCTTTAAGGTTATTTTGCAGCCTAGCTAGAACCCCGTATTCAAATTACATGAAATAATGGACCTATAGAAAGCTGGACATGATTAAACATCCAGTAATTTGCCGTCTCGTTTCACCATAATATAGTTATATCACATTTTTTGGACCTGGTTCTGACAACATTGTTGTCAGGAGAAGTACATTATGTAAATACATTCACAGTTGGTGTTGATTTGTACTTTACCGATGAATATTCTAATCACTGCACCGGACCAGTCAAAATACGGATTCTATCCTTCATTCAATTATTTACAGGACGTTCATCCAGATAAACATGGTGACAAATAGGTGACTAATTTTCGACGAAATGCTTCACCGTTCTCTACAAGATTTCATCGAATGAGTCCAAGGTTATTCTAAACACATGTTTGTTCAATTGAATACATACATTCAATTTCACAGTTCTTAGACGTTGAACACATGAAGTTCAGCCATAGAATCGCTTTTTAATGATATATGGATATTCCCTACACATTAATTTAGACAGGTAATTCTCATAAGATTGATAATGACGAGATCTAGAATATGTTATTTCTCTCTAAAGCTGTACACGTCGAGTGATTAAATGTCCATAACAAATGATGAGATAAATTGTGCACAGGGCGTACAACTCCAGTGAACGAGAAACCAAATGCAGGCAACCGAATTTAATTGAGTGAGAATAAAGTGTGACACTTGTACAATGTATTTGAATATAAAATTACAGGATGTCTTGATGAAATCTGATAAACATACAGAACATACTTAATTCGTAAAATATCAATAAATTGTCTCAGACTTGATGGTTTCTTCGTTCCCACAACAACCATTTTTTCTTCTTGTTCTCTTTCCTTCGATTTTCTTAAGCTTCTGCCTCCAGACAATTCACTTTTCATTTTTGACACATTCTATTTATAACTGTCAACATCAGTAGTACATACTAAACAATCAAAAGTGTGTGAGTCATTTAAGAAAACATAATTTTTCGGCAATTATTGGCAATACGAAATGAGCGGTGGTTACATTGCTCATGTACTAATGAAAACAATATCAATGACAGTTATTTTGCCAAAATGTATGAATCATCGTCAGAACAGCAACAAAAGAATTTTTGTATGTGCCACGTATATCGACTGATGTGAATGGTATGTGTCAGTAATTAAGCAATGAAAACACAATCCCATGACAATTAAAATAACAACAGGAATGGACGAACAATGACCTTTGTATGTACCTAGTTTAAGATTATCTGATCATTCTCAACTGCGATCAAATATAGACTTGTGTTATGATAGGTAATATTGAGGCAACTTGCACAAAATGCACATGTAAAATACAAAACCGATGAAAATGTTGTCAACATTGCAATGCATCGAATCGCTAATAAAGTGAATCAGGTGTTTGTCCTGTCAATACATAAGTTAACGTGTGTGAAATGTGTGTCTACAAATTTTCTTTTGATTAACGGTTCAACAATATTTCAGTGAAAAAAATGTAAACAAAATGTTCACTACGATTAGTTAATTGTGATAACAAGAGTATATAGACAACATATCTTCAAATAGATTTTACTACCAAAGTGATATTCTGACTCAGTTTTTAACTTGATGTATAAGATATTTCTTCTGATAAACCAAACCAATTCAGTGAATATTAGGTAGTTGATGGCCACAGATGACTGATGAAGCGATTTGTTTAAGAAAAATAAACGTTGACACTGTGCGACCTGCAAGAATAAGATTTTCTACACGAAACAAATATCTATTAGTTGGTTTTCTAGCTATTTAACAGCTCAAGCCTCCTATTTGGTTAAGCAATATATTTGTACATACTTAATCAATTTCTTTCTCACGTCTGTTCCAGGCCTACGTTTATCAAACATTGATGTGAATCGTTGGTTTGTTGTAAACTAATTTGTTGAATTGTGCAGTTTCATGTCTTTCCAATAATGTCTTTTTTGAAAATTATCGTCAGGTAGTCAAATACTAATGAAGAATGGATTGTTCAAGATCTGGTCGATTCTTGGAAACGCGAAAGGCTTCCTAATCAATACCACTTATGATATGTGCTGTATTGGTGACCATGTTGAATCTCCACAAGTAATATCAGGCGTCAAAAGGGTACAAGCTGCATTACAATTATTGTGTTGACAGTTCACAGCAATTCAACAAGGCTACTAGAATTCCTGTTTGTATCGATGAACTGGTAGCCGACGTTTGTACCATAAGATTTCTAATAACGCATGATTCAAATTCATCTGTTTCGCTCAATTTTTCTCGTAGCTAATCATTTTTGCGGTTATCACGTAACTTTATGATTGAAAACCTGTCGATTTTCCATAAAATAAAAGTAATTTCAAGAGCATTTTCAATAGTTCGAGACTTAGAATAATACGAAATAAATAAACGCAATAAAATCGATCCAATTGACCATCATATTTGATCATCCAAATCATTCCTGGTAAGCGAAGATCGGCTTGTCAGTGTTGAGTTTAAGCTCAGTTTCTCTTAACTTTAAAAAGCAATGAAGTAAAAAGAACCTCTGAATACCACTGTGTTACAGGTCCATTCAGTAATCTTTGATTAAGCCAGTAGTATGAACTATGTATTTCAGTGCAACAAGTGAAGTTTTGTGATACACTCGAGAGAATTCACAACCACTTTGACCTCAGTTGTCGTCTGGTTAAGGATCATTTCGCTATTCTCGATACCTTTGAAATGCGATGGAGCATAAATACTCCATGCATGTTTTTGGTCGGATATAATTCCTTGGACCATCAATGATATGATAATCGACGAAAAACTAACTCATTATTATTCGACCGTTCCCTTTTTAATATTCCTTGTTTCAACGACAGTCCTCTCACTGGCACCAGCCATGGTACACGTTTTAATAGAATGATCAGTTATAATATCACAGATTCAATGCTCATCATTATCAAATTTGTTTTGTGAAGACCATTAATTTTAAGCGTTGTTCTTTGGATACATCCGAATTGAAATTGTAGTAGGAATCCATATTATTTACTTTCGTAACGTTCAAGTAAAATGCACAAGTTCTTAAACCAAGTAGGATGAAGAAAGTGAGCCATCGAATGGACAGGTCGATTCTTCAACGACTTATCAATTAGATGATTATTTTACCAACAGACACTGACAAGAACATGAAATAAGGGCATTTCGGTTTCAGAAAATCTCTTCTTCATGAAGTTTCTCACCAAACCAGCTCGAAAGCGTTTTAAGTTGATTTTATCTGCAATCGTTGCAGAATTTCAAAATATCGAAAAATATTACTGACAAATATTTGGTCAAGTAGCAAATATAAATGATTGACTCCCAGTAGTATGGGACCCGACCAGTAATGCTTTGGTAAATAGAGTTAAATTTGGAGATTTTGACTTGGCGATGTCAATCTAAATTATAATTAATTTTCAAGCGATCCATGGAAGCTCAGAAATAGATCGCGCTAAAAGAAAAGTTACCTTGATGCGATAAATAGTCATAAGCCACATCAACCTTCCTGATAATCAAGCAACTTTTTCCCGGTCAGTACATATTGACATTCGACGCTCACATGAATGTTTGTGCTACAATATCACATTATAATATAAAAATAGAGCGCTATCATGAATTAAAATAACAAACTTTCATTTAAAGCATGCGTGAAATAAACTACATGTGATTCAGAGGTCAGATAATTGTAGTGATTGGATGAGCATTGGTATGTTGATTGAGCTCTTGGAAGCTTGTCCCTTAATTGATCGTTGAACACCGGACCGTGATTTTATCTGCCGTGGATTCTATCAATTATCAAAATCCGTTATCTTAAAAAACTATTTAATTCAACTATCGTTACCAAGTTTTTATTGAGATCTTCCAGCCTTGTTATAGGTTTAATTCCTCCTGCCAACAATTTCAAAATGTCTACAACACAGCTTATTATATCATTCAACTATTTCCATGAATCAAATGGAATTCTAAAGAGAGTGCACAAAATGCGATTAATTGCTTTATTCCAGAAACGGTTGATCTACAGTAAAACCTTGGTCCCGGACTAGTACAATATACCGAGAAGTTTCGAAAAGCCTTCAAATCACGTCACATATAATAGTTGTCTTGGGAAATTTCTAATCAAAACATTTCTGACTTATTCTTTTTCTTCTGATTGTTCCACAGAAGATTTAATCCAACACCGATTTAGTTAAAAATTTCTAGATGCTTTTCTAAGCCGAGTGAGATTGAAATCGCTTCATGTCATATATTTTTCGAACTAATTCTCTCTCTCTTTACTAAATACCTAAACAAAATGCTTCTTTTGTATATATGCTTCATTAAATTAACTGCTTCTATAAATGCGTTGTTCAAGTTGCAGTCCTTATGAGGTATATATGTGCTCAGTCTTACGTCGAAGCAGACTGATATTGTGTATTTTCGTTACGACCTTCACAAACGTTCATCACTTTGCCACACAGGTTGATCGCATTTGTTTCTTCACACTATAATGTCAAAATTTACAAAACCTTCACTGATATACTCCAATGCAACCACATGAATCTCTCCCCTAACTGAGATACGATAAGCGTCGTATATATTGTAATAAAAAATTGAATTTCTGACACTTGCATCAATTATACTAAGTCACTTAACTCCCTGATTTAAATTCTGTCGAGCGTATCGCAAATGTTATGTAATATAGTCATGTCTTTGCAAGTGAACCACAATGAGTGCACCTATTTATATCTCTGAATCTGCAGTCAAAGCAAATAGACTAAAGTGATGATTGTCTGAATAGGTCGTAAGATAACTAATCAGTTTTGCTTTCAACTCATCAATGAGTTACATAATGAATTAATATATGAGAACTTAGGAATCATCTAATTGCAAGGTTATCGAAAAAAACGTTCACTTAAACAGCACTAAACATGGTAAACGCTGCCTTAAATTCATCCATGAGTAAGTTGTTACGACTAGTTGATGACCAAATAATCTTAGTAATGTTTTAGGTTTTGAATTCATTTGAAGGCAACGTGTCTCGAAAAATAGTGAGCCTATTACCAAACGGAACTAATTAACGCCAGCTGTTGAGACGAATTCTGAAATATTCTCGTTAATTAGGGATAGACATTTGTACTGGATACTTATATTTACTAGATTATAAGACACTACATGTGATTGGAATTATTGTCTGAGTGGACGAATACTTGTCACATTCCGTGTGGACGTAAAACAAAATGATAGATTCATCGGACCAGTGTTGACGAGCAACATATGATTGAGAACCGCGTCCCAACATGTCATCTCATTCAAAATCGTATTCAATTCTTTATTCAGTTCCACTCGCGTTTTGAATTGATGTTTAACAATTTCACTTAAATAACCAGTACATGTGACTTCGTGTTTCCTGTTAATGCACACAACTGTCAATTAAGAATACGGACGGTGTTATCATTAGGATAAATAAAAGCGAGAAATTTCCGCCTTTAAATCCTTTTGTGATGTTGATTTGCTCCATCATGTGACCCTGGTAATTGGAGTCAGAATATACGCATTCAAACGTAGGATTCACGTGTTAGTTTCTCTTTGTTGCTAACATCCATTTAACAATACGGTTCTTAATTGTGGTTAGACGTACTGCAATAGGCCATTCGAACACAAAGGCGAATCGAAATAATGAGGATTGGATTTTGTACGAATTTGTTTTCAACTTTGAATAACACATGAAATGTTGCATTTTACCTTAGGGTTGTCGGACGCGAGGCAGACACAAACTCCTAATGTTACCTGCATAGACTCACTGTAATGTAAATGGCAAGTAATACAACCTATAACCAAATGTGTTGCCGAAATGACTTAAGTTTTATCTTCTGAACGTTAAAAACCGAGGTCAAAGGTAATATAATTCTCTGAGACTGGAACATCGTCCACTTCAAAAGAGAATCCCGGGTTACTGCACACGATATAAAGCGAGCAGCATTTGTTGGTATATAATTGATCCCGATACTCCTTACACGAAAGTTTCATCCCGTTTTATTCCTGCTTCACAAATAAGATGTGTTATACATTTCGTCTTTTCTAATTTACTGCAGCTCTGATTGCTGTCCGAATAAAAGTGACCTTAGCACACGCCCTTGAATAACCCAACTAGTTACTCTATTATTTGCTGATGTATTTGAATTAAATTTAGTTTTTTTCGGTAACGATCAACCAAGAATGATTTATTCCAGCAGAGTAAAGGGTTTGGATGCCATACACCAGACGATTATGTGTAACTAGCGTTTAAGAAACGATGTTATGATATGGTTGACCATTCGAGCACAAAGGCGAATCGAAATAATTAGAAGTAGATTCATTTTGAAGTTGTTTTCAACTTCAAATATTATTTGAAATGTTATTAGTTCTCTTCGAGAAGAAAAAACTAGTTTACCATCACATCACCGAAACTTACTATATTACTCACTTGATACGTATTAACTTTTTTTAATAAAATATATGTTTTAAATGACGAAAAGAGTCTATAATCTTTCTGCTATTCACTCGACGAAATCCAGTGCTATTTTTAATAACTTTTATTTGTAAATATACATTTACCATCTTATGAATTTTCGCATTTTAAATATTTGATGAACTGAAACAATTCAAACGTGGTCTAATCAAAAGGAACGAGAAAATTCCATGAACAATTTAGTTTACAGTCTAGTATAGTGACGGTGTTCATTCAAGTATTCAGTTTAGGTATGATAAGTAATTTATTTCACGTTTAATTTGATTAGTGATGATTGTGCGTTGTTATATATATATAACACAACTATTTTTATCTTATTTGAACCCTTTCATTAGATGTTCATTTCTTTTCTCTCTCTCTTTTATTTTTCAACATATCTCATTCTTAAGCATTCGAAGTTTGTTTTCAAGTTTGCTTTACGGTTAAACTAACTTCTCAGATACGTTTTATCTTCACTATATAATATATATATGTCTCATGCACATGGATATGTGGTTATCCTTTGCACCTAATTGAGACTTTCATAGCATCACTCTAAAGTACGACTGCACAACACTGAAACCAGCGTCATATGTCACTGCAATAATAAGTTATTTATTCTTTATTTTTTTATTTTCTCATACGCTTGTAGTAGTCCTAAGATATTTTATTACTTACTTACTTACTTACGCCTGTTACTCCCAATGAAGCATAGGCCGCTGACCAACATTCTGTAATCCACTCTGTCCTGGGCCTTCTTTTCTAGTTCCATCCAATTCTTGTTCATTTTTCTCATGTCTATCTCCATTTCTCGGCGTAATGTGTTCTTTGGTCTTCCTCTTTTCCTTTGACCTTCAGGATTCCATGTGAGGGCTTGTCTTGTGACGCAGTTGGGTAGGATAGTAGCTGTAATACATTCTCTCGGGTGAGTAATGAAATACCTTCGGATCTAAGCACGCATTTATTTGGAAGTAATGTTAGACTACTTATTATAGAGCAACTTCTATAGGCGTTTATTCTGATCACGTCATTTATAAATCCTTACCGAATATACCGGATGTTAGCATTATAAAACAAACAACGGAGGTTATAAGAATTCATAACATCAATATTCAGCCCTTAAATTAAAACTGAATTTCTACGATATCTAACTGAATTTCTACTTATACATCGTTAAGTGGTTTAACTATTTCTTTCTGATACTTTCGACTTCGTAACTTTATTTAGAACAAACACTTCAACTGAATATTGCATTATAAAATTAACTCATCAAATTTTTATCGACTTTTTTTATTTATAAAACATATATATGTGCAAAGATGGAGGTGGTTAGCAGTGGGATCCATGACGCATGTTTCGTGCTATTTCTGACACTCAAGTTAGAAATACCGGCATCTCAGAGTTTATGTTCTTTTCCAGACATAAACCATGTACCTTTCACGTCAAATAAAATCACGTTATCCACTTAGCTACGGAGACTCGACAGCCACCTATTTGTGCAATCGAGTGAAAATTAATTTCACATGGCTTTTTTTACTTGAATCTTTCCATTGTTGTTTAGGACTATAATTGATCAGTCTTCTATAGACATATGCGCATATTAAGCGTTTTTCCCTTAATTTACATTCTGAGAAGCTAAGAAACAACGTGCATCCTGGATAAGACTACTTGCCATTATACATCTTTCTTAGAATTCTCCATATATGTTGTCATGTTATTTGAACAGTTTTATAATTTCTCAATATTGCTACTTATGTACAATTCTTTAAATTCCCATGTTTTACCTAAACTTAGTGGGTGATATCATACATCAGTAGACTTCTGTTTCATTGGAATATGTTAACCCACTGAATATATGACTCTAATCACGCAAACACTTTCATTATTATGAAACATTCGGAAAAACTAAAGACTATTTGACCCAAAAATTGTTTCTGCCATACCGTCACCATCAAGCTTCGCAGTTATAAGTCCACAAATATTGTGATGTATTACAGAGGCCTCAATAAAGTGTGCATGAATGGGTTTGACAGTGTTAAATGTTCAAAATGGTGAACGTTTGAACCTGTTACGACATACATACTTTGTTATCATGTCATTTTCCAAATTACAAGGGTCATTACCTTAATAATAGTCATATGACAAAATGTCCTTAATTGACACTTTAATACAAATCATTCTGACCTTTACAACTGATCGGTCAGTGGTGAATAATGTCATGTGTGTCAGGTACCTTTGACTTCAACTAAACGTTTTATGCTATTTACAAAAGACATAGTTTAGCAGCTTTTATGTCATAATAAATGCGAACGTTCATCATTTTTAACGCATAACATTGTTATTTCTATTAAAATGTGTCCTATTTTTTTCCGTTTTAAAACATCGTAATTATGAAATGAGTAGTATCAGAGTAACCCAATTGACAACTACTTACCTCTTGACTTAAGTGGAGCCATTTTAAATGTGTTTCAAAATCGTTCCGCATCAATATGTGACTGTAGATGGTTGAGTTGACGGGCGAATCCTTTATGTTATCTGCACCTAGGTAGTCAGGTTTTAGCCATGCATGTTGAAGTTAATTTTTTTTATTGTTACTGCGTGCATCTGTTTACAATGTTCATGATAGTTTGCTACTCGAGTGGCCAATATGCACAGTTATTGGGTGACTAATAGTAAACACTTTCAGGATTTTTATTAATTAAGATGTCGACGCAAACACAATCTTTAAGCATCAAGCACTTTTCATTGACAGACAACAAATATCAACAATGGTAAAATTGCTATATGTTGCTCTCGAAAACAGCAGACAGGTAACTGTTATTAACGCAGTTTTGAGTAAGCTAGTAGTGCATCTGTTCGCCATATTGTTAAATGCGCGTCCACTCTCATGAATATGTTTGAAAGAAACACTTTCGAAACACTTTTCCATAAAACATTTTTATTACCATCAACATTAACGATTATTAATTAAAGCTTATATGCCTAAAAACCATCGATTCCACAAGACTCGTGTAAACGTCGATCATTAGAACGTCTACATTTTCAATTACACGGTAGTCTTTGTCAAACCGCAGAGATATGACATTTTGTAAATAAAAAAACTCATATACAAAATTGTAACATGTGATAAGATGTAATTGATCAACTGTAGATTCATAAGAAACGATAATGTGTCTTCCCAACAATACATCTTATTTGACACACTTATCTTGTTATAATAATCGAAGATCCTCATTCATGTGAAATATTGTGTGTATTAATAACAATATTGACTGCGTTCATTATTCTATTATCGTTGCACTATAAACATTCTCAGCAAAAATTATTTGTGGAGAGTTTCTGTTTCATATTTTTTTAATCGGTATTGACGATTATTACTAACTGATTGCTAATGAATTATTAGCACTTCGGAAATAGATGTTTGCATAATGTACGTTGTTTTCGATGTACATTGCCAGCAACCACGGTATCTCTGATTGGGCCTTGTGTGACTTCTTCAGCGAATGGTCATAAACTTTTCACAAACACACCTGAATATGTTGGTGGTTGATAGATATAATGATGTATTAGTCCTCAGTTTTCAGTCTTCAATAATATGTATAAGAGGTCTGTCGACCTATATTAATCTTTGTAGTTTGTAACACTGTGGAGGTCCAATATCGTCTAAAAATGTCAACAGAATATTCTGATACTATGTGTTTAGGCATGGAATACCAGTAATTCACTACTTAGTACGGCAAACAAAATTCCAGATGTAGACGATTCCATCTCGTTTTTTGAACTTTCTTCGAATGCCCACTCAAACGATCAAATATCAAGGCCATCGTTTAGTACTACATCACCCTGTATTCCATGGTAAGATAAGAAAAATAGTTTAAGGTGTTTTAGTCTGTTTTCATAAGATTGGCCAGATAGACCTTTTGCCATTTTATTCCTTAGCTGGTGGATTGGTTTTGGCATATCCGCCTCATACTTGAAACAATGTCTCGCTCCTTGGATCCAATATTCTAAATGTGGTCGCACGAACGTCGAGTATAATAAACTAAAACGTTCTTCATCCAAACACTAGAAGGACTTACGGATACGCCAAAATGCCCTGAAGCCTCTTGAAGCAGCAGTTTTAAAGTGAAAAGTGCTTTTGAGATCACTACATGGTATTCCTACTAAACCTCTATAGTTTCTTACTTTGAATAACACGAATCCGCATACTATGAAGTGATACGAGCCATCATAGTTATTTAACTGCATTACCACACTGCTGTCGGGACTCACTTTGAGTGATCATCGGCCCATCCATGCTACCAATGAGTTGTGATCATCCTGTAATACTATTTCATCTGACCTGCTGTGCATGGGTCTACAAATCTCATCCAAATGTTTTGGCGAAAAGAAGAACGGATGATTTCGCCAAAAGTGGTAATTTGTCTACATAAAGTCGAAAGATAAGAAGACCGAGGATTTTGCCTGAAGAACTGCGTTTTTCACAAGTTTTCACGATAAAAAAGCATCATTTTACTCTACCTTTTGCCTCCTGTCATATAGGTAGTCACTTATCCACTCTATGACTCTATAATAGAATACAGAAACTTCCAGTTTCAATTTGAGACCGAAATGGTGAAACTTATCAAAGACTTCACTTAGATCTATGAAAACCATATCTACAGGAATATTTCGGTCGTTTGCAGCGGCTCAATTTTCACTTGTAACAAGAAGGTTTGACATACATGATAAGTGTTTCCGATAACCATGTTGTTCCCTGCATTATTGATTATGCTCTTCAAAATATTTTATAACAGATGTCCAAATAAATTTCTCTATCAGTTTTTCAACTGCACTAGTTGAGCTAACGAGTCGTTAATTACTAACTAAATCTCCACTCCAAGCCTTATACACCGGACTTATCATGACGACTGTCCAGTCTCTAGGCAGACTGGGCTTCACGGTATCTCTAAAGGTTCAGCAATTACATTTGATATGTTTTTCATAATCCTAGGATGAATATCATCAGGACCATTGGACATCTCAGGTTTGAGATGCTGAAGTAGCCTTAAGACTATAAATCTGTCAATGCCTACAGGGTCTTCCATCAACCTATCACATTCAAATTGAAATGCTGGTCGTTCTTTATTAGTGGTAGTAAGCATCTCACTGAAATATTCCAATAAACCTTCAGCTTTTTTGGTATCATTTCTCGCCAATAATAAGGGATTTTTTTGTATCAAAGGTGATATAATGCCATCACATTTCTGATCTCGTCTTTTTATGTACAAGAATAACCGTTCTGAACTATTTTGACTATCATCTTCGACCAATTGTTTTTCAGATGATCGTCCAATCTTACTTATTTGCGCTTTGCAAGCACTCCTAGTTTTACGAAAACACAATGTTTACTGTTGTAGGCCAGTGGACATGAAAACATTTCAATGCTTTATCCTACCTATAAAACGCTTTTTGACTTATTTAGGTATCCATGGTGGACTGCTCCTCGGTCTAACTGGAAACAGGTATGGTATGAACGAGAACGTAACTGAGGTGAACTTGCCTTTAAACATACAACATGCTTATTCAACCGATCGGCTTATCTTCACAGACCAACCTGTCTTAGTGTAGCATTCACAAACGGTTGATATTTTAGCGCTGCATACATATGTGCTAGGATTAATATGAGTATACATCATGTTACTAGCTCTAAACGTGAATGACAAATAAGCGTGGTCGCTATTCAATGACAGTGGAAAAAAAGTCATGAGTGATTACCAAGTCCAACAGAGAAGCTTGGTTCGCACCAAAACGTGTGGGTTTTGAAACATGTTGTACTAATGCATGCTCCATTACTGTTATCAGGGACGTATTATCAAAAAAGTTTATAGACCCTTCCGTGGTCGTCTCAGTCCAACTAATATCAGGTGCATTAAAGTTTCCTATTATCAAGCATCTTTTAACTGCATTCCATAGTTCGATTTTCTGAAAAATGAAGTCACCAGCTAGGCAGATTTCGATGAGATAGATGACACCGAGTATAAATGTTTCTCATCGATGACTAATTCACAGCTACTTACATCTCAAGTTCCGCTACCATGCAATTCGCTAGCAGAGGAGTGGATATTATTATTATTGGTTACGTATAAAAGGACGCTACCTTCTTTTCAACGTCTATGTCTATCACTCATTGGGTAGTAGTATCCGAATAATTCTAGGGTAATGTCTAAATCATGCAGTAAACACATTCCCGACTCTGCTACAATGAGCGGCACTGATTTGTTCATCATTGCTTATAGTTCAGAGGATTTACTACGAGCGTCGACATATAAAACTAATATGAAGAACGGCCTATCCAAACAGGCTTTGCAAACATTCGCTTCCGGAAGCTTGTTATCCGAAAACCCTCTAATCGGAGATTCTCCTCATTGCTTTGGCGACGGGAATCTAGGTCAGCTAGCGCTGTTTTCTTTTCTATTCTACTTTCAAGAAATATACCATGTCTGAGTCGAATGCTGGTATTTTCGTGACTACAAGCGCTACTTAACAGATCATGATCCTATTAGTAGCTCAAAAAGTTTATAGGATTGAGGTTCAACACTAATGTCAGCTTTCTTACCTATTCTAATTAATCGTTAGACCTGAACGCCATTAGAATGATCTGGTAGGATGCCATTGATATATTCTCTTAGCTTCTCCAAATCATACGCGTGTCTTTGTTTGGGATCAGGATTGTTTGACTCCAGCAAATTACTCACAATAATATTCGGTGAGATCAAATTCTTCTCAGTTACGCCAGGTGTGAGATCTCTCTAACTATCAGACTTTGTAAGTGTATTTTGTGACTCAGAATGGGAGTTCAATAACGACTTGCCAACAACCCGCGTATTGTCTACAGCTTTTTTCTTTTCATTCTTTTTCTCCACACTGCAGTCTATTTTTCAGCACTCAGGGCAGCCAAATCGGGACTATTTGGAACGTTGATAGTTTTATCCAGGTCTCATTACCAATGTTTATAGATTACTTGTTGAAATACTTAGGTTTCAGCATAGAGTTACAGTTAATTCTAATCAAAATTAATTGTGTAGCCTTTTTTTCATACTTGATAATACAGCCCGCCTCTGCGTCGAGGTCATTCAAACTTTATAATTTTGAAGGGGACTCCGATTTACGAGACGGTCAACGTCTTCTGCCAATATGTTTGTACGGGTCAACTTATTTTATTGACAATCCATTGACCACAAACAATCTCACAAGTTACTACATTCAAATTATTTGTCATTCAAAGATTGTGAGTCTAAGTTAACAAAACGATCTTTAGTCACATTTTCCTCATGAAAGTTAATATCAGAATATGTAACTCTAACTTCCAGCTGTTATCAGTCTCAGTTCCCTTAACAATAAACTATATTCCAAATTTAATGTCAAGGAGTATTTAGTAATTTTGTCTTCATCTCCAAACGTTAACTATTTTCATGTAAGCAATCGTTCAGGGATATTTAACAGCAGTGTACAATCAAAGAGGAGTAATCGGCTTTGACTAATTACATCATTCACGGAAGTTAGAGAATAACCATACAATGAACGAAACACGGCAATCTGATCTATCGATTTTGTGATTAACTCCTTTCAGTTGACACCGAATTCATTGGACACATCTATGTATAAAAAAGGGAGTGGTTTCAATTTATTACGAGGCGTCGCATTAATTATTTAAATTCATGAGTGTATTAAAATGAGACCACTATGGAAAACATGGAAGCACATGATAGACCATTCGTCTTAGTATGAGACACCTCAGCAGTGCGCATTCACACTCGTTTCCAAAGCATCTGGACCACTGACTTTACATCTGACAGTTAATCTTTAACTTCAACTAATTCACAAAATTGCGCCACCCTTCATCATTGTCTTCAGTGGATCACCACCTCACAATAGACATCACAGTTATGTTTAATCCGTAATGAAAAATCAGAACTAGAAATGAATTTCGTTTGATTATGTTTAATCAGTTCGTTTAAGAATTTGTACCAAAATGTTTGATCTCCACGTTTTTATAACCTTTGCGATAATTCAGTAGACACTTTAGATGGCTGATAAAATGACGCTCAACAGAACGTTCACGAATTTAAACAAATGAAATGTGTATTTGTATGCCAGCGTTTGTCAGTGATGAAGGTAAAATTTTTAATAGTAAAATTAGAACTTCAGAAACGAGTTTCAGCTGAAAATATCTTCTCACACACATTAGGAATCACATTCAGTCTATCGTGGTTCGATGTACCAAAAATACTAGTGAGATCCCTAATTAATAAATTCACGTTGCTACTACTGCCATTTTAGGAGTCAGCCACGACTAGTGAATGTCAGCGTTGTTTGGCGTGAAACAGTTGTCCATTGCAGGCACTTAAAGACCATTACTTAAAGTTAGACGTTGCCACCATTTCGAAATGTAGGGCGTTTGAACGTTAGACAGGATGCTGCGAATTCAAAATCCAGCAGTGAGTTTTTGAATGCATGCGGCTGAGAATTGCCATTTCGAAATAAAACATATAGAGCGCTCTCTGGTTTTCAGTGGTGACAGAGATTCGATCAATCTGTGACATAAAACTTCTGTTAATATAGGGAACTAATCAAAAAATACATCTAGAACATCGAAGTATCGTTATTTCTGAGTTAATGTTAAATTACCAAACAACATACTTTATTTCTACAACATAGTTCAAGATATCTACATCTTCAAGTAAACGTTGGAACCAACAACAGTAGCGAATTTGATGACAAGAGCGCAAACTACATTACTCGATGTGTCCACATCTCGACGAACAAGCATCAAATCCAGATTACCAATTTTCCGTCAGATATATCGTATTGACAAGCCATCTTTCTAATTATCGGATCTTTGACAGTTAACAGAATATAAAATATAACGTTTATTTTAAGAAGGTTTACGAATAAAGAAAATGTGAAGAAGCTTGTTAAGTGTCTTTTAAATTTACAAGTTAAAATGACAGAAAAAAATGCCGCGAAATAACAGCGATCAAACAATGATGGCTTTCTAAGTAATGATGGCTAGATCACGTAAGTTCATTTTGTAAATATTTTTGGAATCTACATATTTGATGAGTACTTAGCTGCTTTCTAAGCAAAGATGGACAGTGGCTAACAGTAGAATCTATGGCACATCTGTGTTTTGTCAGCTGTACGTACTTGCATCCCAAAGTACAAGTTCACTCTGCGTTCAAGTCCTGGATTCTACTGCCAACCGCCAACCATCGTTTCTCATAATGCTTGTGATTCAAGACGATATCACGGCAATCGTCACAGGAAGCACATATGCAAATAAGAGACCGATCAATTGTAATGCTAACCATCATTGGAAAAATTCAAGTAAACAACACAAAGTGGATTTAAACTTGGACAGACTTTACAAATTAATCAATACTAATTCAACCCCTTATCAGATCCAGGTAAAGTCAATCAATTTCAAGAGTTCAAAAATAGTCTTTTACAAAGATAAATTAGTATTAACCACATGTTGTTCAGTTAAGAATTTACTTATCGATAGTTTTCTTCATAAGTGTGAATGTGGAACATGATTACGAAATGATCATAAATGTTCGTATTGCTTTGATTGTTTGCATTCTTTAATAAATATACAGTTTAAGATCTTGGTTTACAATGAGCAGTTTCATAAAATAAATATCATTATGTGAAGGACTTTTCATTCACAAGGTGCTAACATTTGAAATATCCATACGTTTGACAACCAGTTCAATCTTCGTCTGAACCTTGAATAATAATACTTCTTTCATACAGTTATCAATGAGTAATACGTGCTGTGTTTCATGTAAACGTGTGAGGAAATTGTGATTTTATGCAACTCAGCATGGTGAGTGAAATTATGAGAGGTTATGCAATCAGCAATAATAATTGCAATATTTGTTCCGTGAACGTGCTATCTTCTTTCACTAAATAAAATCACGTAAAACACAGTGAATATATATAACGGTGTTCGAATGATCGTAAACTCAGTTATCAAAATACATCAACATATTTAGAGTGACGATGAGAGCACAGTGAGTTGAAGTTTTGTTTTCTTCGTCTGTTTGACATAGACTACTATCTGAGAAACAGGTAAAAGCGATAAACTATTCTTTAATTTTGAAATTCAAAGCCAATTGTTGTTCGTTTTAAATTAATTTCTTGAATACCCTCTATCACGTTTCCTCATTTATTGACTTAGTTTCTTACTTGATTTAATAATTGTCTGAACATGTTTTTCATACTGGTTATGTCAGACACAGATATTTGCCAATTCTGTTAAGTTTTTGCTTATTATTCTGTTGAGGCATGGCCTTAGCAATCCACAAATCACTTCATCAAACATGCAGTGATCCTCAATGTAGTAGCAAATGTTCCGGTCCTTGTGTATGAGAATTTTCATTTACAGATATATATCGGATTGAATCCAATATCAATATCCCACGGATTGTGCTAAGGTTTTGTTACAGGTTCTACTAAAATAGTTTTATTTTAATTTACATAACGTTTCAATATAATGACATTCCTTTCAAGAGAAAATGGTTGATAAAATGTTTATTAGTTGGTTAACTTATGGTAAAATTATTCATGTTACTTGGAAGTAAATGTTTGATCTGCATCACTAACATAGTACAAATTGGTGATGTATATAAATGCTCAGCTCCAACAGCAAACATTTGGATTGAAAATCATCGATGAATCTGACGGTAGCTTCACATAAAAGTTAGCAGAATGTGTGTCATGTATGACGTCATGAGGTCTGAGCTCAAAGATCGGAAAAATTAATTCCACTAGTGAGATGAAAACTAAGAGAATGCGGATAACGTGAGATAAAATTTGTCTCTATGACCCATACAAACATTGGCAATAGTTATTATACAATGTTGCAATTGCACAGGATTATTGCAATGCCGTCTGCGTTTGACATCAGTGTGAAGATTCAAACAACTGATACGAAACGAAATTAAACATTATTCCATTTCACAAGTTTGTGGCTATACATAATCAGTAGCGATGTGGAAAATGTGATGTTATTTGGAGCGAACGTAACAGGGATTTTAGTCTGTGATACAAATACATTCAGCTGACAAGTTTCAAATAAAACGAAAAGCTTGTCCCGGATTCTACGGCTTGCCATCATTCATCTTTTCATATGACGTACACTTGATTTCATTGACATGAAGACACAATGATATATTTCACTGACTGAATTTCAGAAAAAAGTTGCCTTCAAAACGATTTTAGAAGTATTGATCCTTCTCCCAATTGCAGCTTGAAATGTCAAATTTATTCATCGACAATTCATTGAGTGAATGATTCTATTTTGTCAAGTTACGTATAAAAATATTCCAGTCAATTAGGGATTTCCAATGTCTTCAGATTTCTGAAGGATGTGTTTTAAGCTTCATCGATCATGTTATTTGTATATTGGTTGCAGGTCACTGTTTTTCCTTGTATCAACACTTGTAATCATCCTACGTATTGGATACAGTAAGGTTAATTTTGACTACTACTTATTCGCTACGACATGGCCACCGTCGTATTATCAAGGTAAAAAAGTAAGAAACGTTTCGTTTACATAAAGTGTTGTCCTTTTCCCATGAACGCAAATCTATTGATGAATTTTGTCAAGTAATACACACAAAAGTCAATGTTTAGCATTCTCTTCCGTTCGTGTATATGGATCAGAGTCATTTGCTGATCAAGTACTCATCATCATGATATCCATGCACAGGTTTGCAATCACATTGTAAAAGCAATACTATATTTCACCAAACATGGAGATTACAACTGCATATCATTCACATTGGAACGGGACAATTCGGCACATTACTCTCATAGATTATTTGATATTAAATATAATTACAGTCAATTTATTAGTCATGCAATCACATTTCCAGTGTTAAGGTCGTAGGTGCGTTATTTTCAGTGTATATTATGGGTCAGTTTTTGAAGGCAACCAACCGAAACAACTTATTTCACCTCTGAAATTTATCTATTCATTTGAATCGCATTCTATGAGAGTTAGCAAATATTGTGTTCATATACATCTTTGTTCCCTTAAGTGATAATTATTTGAAATTCTTTCTTTTAGATTAAACCGCCTAAAGTATTTACTAATTTCACCATTCATGGATTGTGGTAAGATTACGTTTGATATATGAAATGTGTGCGTAAAAATGTTTCTGAATGACCACGAATAATGGCATGGAAATTTATTGAACATTATCTGTGTGATCTTTTGATTTGCTATGATTGATCTAATGACTATCACTACGATTCCACAATGAAAGCTCATACGAAACACCTACAGGTCATCACTGTACACCCATCTCAAACAGCGTTCTTGAAAACATTTAATTTATTATTTACGAAGCAGTGTTGAATTGTGAAACGGATACTCACCTCTGACTTATCGTTTTCAGAACGCCCATGCTGTTGACTAAATTCAGATGTTGGAGCTCATTGATCTGCTTCGCATAACTAAATGTTCCACGTTCCACTGTTTCGCGGCAGATCAGTAAGTTTTCTCACCACCGTAACAACAATACTGCAAACTGCGAAGCAGTGTAGTTTCGTTGACATTATTAAAGTGACCACTTTTATGTATGCCTTCCGACTACAATGATGTAATTACATCAAATGGTACACATGTTTCACAATGAAATTATAGATGCTTAGTGATAAACATTGGTGATCAGATATTCAAAATATACAAGTCAGTGAATGCATGTAAATCTTCGGTTCATTAATGAGTTATGCATATCATTATTTTCAGGCCCAAAAATTTCAATGGAAAAGAACCAAATTGTACCGTGACGGAAAACTTTAATATTACACTATTGAAGGTGAGTCAGATCCAAAGTTCAGCCTTACTTTCTCACCACCTCCTACTGGTTGTCAGAAAGAATTCGGGTATTGATCGACTGTGTAGTAAAAGTATCAAGCGGACGACTGAATTTGATGCAGCCACTGACTGATGGTCATTGATCAGAAAGCTATTTGCACAAAGCAGATAATGCTGAAGTTGAATCCATTTTGGATCATCATCACATTGTGGTAATAGGTTTAGAAGTTTAAAATATTGCTGCTAAAAAGTTGTTTGCAGATCAAAACTTTTTAAACTTGATTGTTTGTATTACTTGTTTTGATGCAATCATTGACGGGAACCATTCAATAAATTCATTATCTGATTCAATTTCAGGATCTACAAAACGATCTAATAGATCTGTGGCCAAGTTTGAGTAACTACAACAGCTCAAAAACATTTTGGTAAGAGATCCAATAATATTTCACTCATCAAATATTTTTTTCGGTGATATTACAAACTTCAGTGTCGATTTAAAGATACGGATTTCCGAACATTTTCTCCAATGTAACTGGTATCAAAACCACACTTCATAAACTCAAACATCATTGCGCGGACGTGGACGTTTGATAGTTACTAAGTTGAAGTTTGTTTGAGTCTACTCCAGATGAAAATCTGTGTTGTGCAGGAATCAGAATGATCAGTATGTAGCAATCAATTATCAACCACAGTGACAAAGTCTTCCTCTGTCATTTCTTTGAGTTGACGTTGTTAGAAGATATCCTATCCTATTTTCAATGTGTCGTCAAACAGACTTTAGTAGTTTGCAGGTGTTGTTAGTCAAACATCACATTAAATGCAACCTGCAAATAATAAGGCACTTTTTACTGAATCTTCAACACTCATATGTTTCAAAGGACGGAACATTCAACAAATAATCAAATCACGATTTCAGTTTTCGAAGACAGCTTTAAGCAATTATCGTGTATATTTAAATTGACTCATGGTTATTGTACTAAATGTTTTCAACTGTGTTCACTTTTAGGAAACATGAATTCGAAAAACATGGTAGATGTGCAACTGAGGATCTTGCAATTAAAAACCAACACGGTTACTTTAAATTTGGTATTGATCTGATGAAGAAACTGAACCTACTAGAGTAAGTGATTATTGTTGCAATAAACATATGATTAAATTTCCGTAAAAACTTTACAAATTGTGTCTCAGTCCCGATTAGAAATGTACTTGGCCATATTGATCCCCCTCACAATCCTAGTCAACCCGTGAAACAAACTAATCATATTAATTATGAACAGAAGTGTTGTGGCCCATAAGTGAAAACTAGAATGACGTTTCTCCACTGAATTGAGGCTTTTCAGTTGGCTACCTTAATTAAGTTGAGAAGAGCATATAAATTGATTTGCCGATCGGTTTATCAAGCAACTAGTGTCTGACCATTATAAACTTGTTGCTTAATGTTACTGTGCAAGCGAATATTTGTCAAATGAAAGCACTTCATCTCGCATCTTTGTTTCTATTTGTTTTCTGTTATTTTAGTTCTCTGATGAAAAACAATATCACACCAGATGCTGTCAAACAATACGAAGTAAGTTTGCTCGTCATTTGATAAATAATGTGAGAAAATAAATCAAATCTCTCGGTCACACTATCATGTATCCTCGATTAGGTAGAGGTCGGGACCTCAGTCAGTTCGAACATCCGTCACATCTCTGATTATGCATGGTCAACAAGAATGTGAACTTATTTTAATGGAATATGCCATTAAATGGTCAACCGTACCATCGTTCAACAATAAATAACGAATTTCTATTGAACCCAAAGGAGATCTTTTAACTGACTTCAAGTAATACGAATGCTGTATGACATCCGTCACTGTGATAAAAGATATTTAACTCAGGTGGTCACTGAATGAATTTAGTTTGAAAAGACAGCGGTTTAGAACTTCAGTGATTGACGCGCAACAACAGTAAATTTGATTCTACTCTAGATAACTGACTATTACTTCATGAAACAACGTAAACTTGAATACTTACATATCCGACACGGTGAAGTATGCTTCAATCCTTTCATGTCAGTCGTTAGTTTTTCAGCTGTTGTCTTTCACAGTAAGCTAGTTGTGAACCACTACTACAAGTAGTAGTATTAGAAAAAAAAGAACTTTACTCTATAAGTGGAGTGTGAGCTTCCCCATCTAGTCGTCTCCGTATGCCTCTGTTGCTTTACATTCGAAGATATAACCATCTCTCTTCCTTTCTATATTATATTTCAATGACTTTGTTCAAGATTATTTCGAACATCACTTCATTTTATTTACTACTTCTATTACGTTTAACTATGTTACGAAATCATGTGAGTCAGCACACTTCATTCTCATTATAAATAAACCTCTGTTTTGACTTTCACAGACAAGCAATTTACAGAGCGTTTTGAGAAAAGAATTAGGCCATAATGGTTCTTTAAGGTGCACCAATATAAAAAAAATGGTAAGTATATCATTAAGCAGTAATTGATTCCCTAACACATGTATACTTCGAGCTGAATTTGATAGTGGACATTGTCAAATAATGTCTAAAATCTACCGGTCTCTCATTTTTGTAGAAAGATGTGGGACGTCTGGAAGAAGTGAGAATTTGTTTGAATCTTTCGCACAACTACATGGACTGCCCGGTCCTTGGTGATTGTCCGAATAAGTTCACCTTTCCTCTAAATTCATCAATGCGAGAAAGTTATAACGGTTTAACCTAAAGATGTTTAATAATAAACTTCATTTATGTTTACTGTTCCTTTTATTTAGTGTTTGTGATGTGAAGATAAAGCGATAATAGTGTGAGGGCAATCATATTAAATATTTTATAATGAATAATTGCATGAAACCTAGAATGCATCCTGCAAACAGTAGTTGATAGACGGCACCAGTTGTTCATATTTTAATGGAAAATATTCGATGATAACAGTTGTTGCTTCACAATTACGAATTATTGTAAGGAATGACCTTATATTGTAACATCTGTCGATGAGTGGAACATTCGAAGGTCCACGTATTATTTTCAACACATATGTACAAGATTGACTAATCCTGTTCAGACAACTTCATAATGATCGTATGAGTCTGAAAGTATTGGAAATGTAGAATGAATTGAGTAGTAACGGATGGATTTCGGTCATGTCAGTGATCAGCGTACGACAAACGATTTATTAATAAAATAGAAAACATAAACAATTATACCCAATGGAGTTTGTTTCAATTTAGTTATAATGACGACAATTTGTATGTCAGCTGGTGTTTTATTGCTCGTTAACACGTCGAAGTGCAATATCGGTAAATCAGTGAACTCTTGAAATGGAAACGTCGTGAATTACGAAGTCGAAGTTGTTCGAATATAGTTCGATCGTTCTGTAATTAGAAGTGATTAAAATTCCATAAAGCGTATTGCAAGTATTAAGAAATAAATTCATGTCTTTGCAAGTGAATCACAATAAATGCACCAATTTGTATTTCTGAATCTACAGTCAAAGCAAATTGACTAAAGTAATAATTGTCTGAAAAGGTCATAGGATAACTAATCATCATCACTTCCAATAAGTTAACGAGTTACATGATGAATTCATACATGAGAAGTTACAAATCATCTAACTGCGAGGTTTTTGAAGGGAAACCTTCACTTAAACAGCTTGTATCATAGTCAATGCTTCCTTAAACTCATTCGTGAATAAGTTTTTAAAACTAGCTCGTGATTAAATAAGCTTAGTAATGTTATCAGGCCTTGAATTCGTTGGAAAGCAACATTTCACGCAAAATCCCAGAAATAACGCAATGGAATCACGAAGTACTAGATAAGCACGAAAGAATGTACAAAATTTGGAATTCGAAATCAAGCATTCCACAAGTACAAAGGAATCATTAGTTCATTCAAACACTACATCCGCCACAGCTTAAATTGGAGCATTATTGTCTGTAATCGACTGTACGTCTTTGGCTTAAGTTTGTCTTTTATCTGCCCGATAGCGTATTGGATAAAGACTCTGTATAATCTAGAATGCACTCAATAATATTAAAATTAACAACTGAAATCCGGACAGACTCACCTGGGTACTGGAATTGTATAATAATAATAATAATAATAATGATAATTTTTGTATTCTGAAAAATAATAATAATTACAGAATTCACGCCAGTTTACAGGTATGATCAACTTGATATAAATAATAACATCAGACGTGCAGAACAAACATGTGATAAAAGAAAGTTTTAAGTATACTTGTTCAGTAGTTGTTTATGTAGTATATATATTACAGCGATCCTATGCATCAACCGGGAATTTTTAATATTTCTTAAATGGACAGCCTGTTGATTTATGAACGGTGTAATTAAGGTCAATTCGTGTGCCAGATCGAAATAATGATAATTATCTACAACTAGAGAAATTAAAACGAAAACAGAGAGCACGGAACAACAAAAAAGTAATTACCAAAATATATCAATCCGGTTTATCCAAATGCGTGTGTCATGTGACACAGTGATATACTGGTTATGTTATTGAAATTAGTTAAAGTTGCTAGGGGCGGTGTCAACTTATTGACAGCAAGTGGGTGGTTTTACTAAGGGAATTCACTAATAAAGATGGCTAAACACTTAAGGTTCCTAAAATATCACTTATAGAATGAGATACACTTAAAGGCCTTAATTTATCCTTTATGAGAGCACTGCTAAGAATAAACGTGCAGTATTCCAGAAGAGGTCGAGCACAAACTTTGTACATTAGAATACGTGACTCAGTGTTGTGAAGATTTTGAGTTATGTAACCTATTAGACGTTGAGACTTAGAGGTCTGTTTTAATATATGTTCTGTAAACGACATTATTGGGAATATCTGAGTCCTAAGTCTACTACTACTGTATGTAACCTAGATAACACTTCTCCATTTATGGTAATGTCTAGGTTGAGTGATGTATGGGCCGTAGCATATCCATCCACATTTAGCCGTATTAAGCTCCAGTTGCCATTTTAAGCACCACTGTGTTACCTTGTTAAGCTCCATGCTGATGCAATTCTGCATATTTTTCAGGTGATGTGGAGAAAATGAATATACTACTTTAAGATCATCTGCATATAGAAGGTGCTTACCGACACAAAAACTTTCACAAATATCATTGACAAACACTAAAAAGAGCAAAGGACCTAAGACACTACCTTGTATTACACCACGTCTAACAGGGACAGCGTTAGACAATGAAGAGTTGATTTTAACTATTCGATGTCGATTGCTGAGAAAGCAATCAAGCCAAGCAAGCAAAGGATTTTGAACCCCATAAGATGCGAGCTTACCTATAAGAAGTTGGTGGCTAACCATGTCAAAGGCTTTAGAAATGTCCAGATATAGCACTAAAAATAGAAATCCTTGGCTACGTGGAGAATAGACTAAATTAAAGAAATCAAAATGACATGTCATACAAGAACGATTTTTAAGAAATCCATGTTGAGTATCATTGATAAATTTTCTAGCAAGTAAATAGTTGGAAAGTTCATCACTTATAACTTTTTCCATAATCCTAGAAATAACTGGAGTAATATTTATTGGCCGGTAATTGTTCATGTTAGTCTTATCTCCAGATTTGTAACGTGGTATAATGTACGCGATTTTCAAACAGTAAGGGTAAGAATCGGTTTCCATAGAGAGACTAAACAGTTTTAGAAGAAGAACTGGAATATCTGTACCACGATATTTGTATAGAAATGATGAAATCCCGTCTACTCCATGACCTTTCGAAAGCTTAAGGGTATTTATAGCCTTATTAATTTTCATGCATGTGAATGAGATAGATTTTATTGGGTTGCTAGTCACGCACATAGCTCTTGAAGCACAGCCACTTATATTTTCTACAACATTCGCGAATGTACCACTGAAAAGGTCGGCCATGGTTTTAGAGTCGTATATAAAGGTGCTATTATGCTGGATGCACGGTATTTCAACATTTCGAATTGCTTTAGTGCGTTTATTGAAAAGGAGATTTAAGTATTGTACTTTCGAAATAGTATTAAGGGCTAACAGCTCCTCATTAATGGCTTTTAACCTACGTTTCTCTTTAATTTGATTAAAAACTATTGTTATTTGTGCAACTGCTATGAGGTCGTTTGACTTAAAATAACGATTCTGTAGGCATCTTAGTTTATTACGATATTTAGCTGGTATACATAATTCGTAAGGCTTATTAAACCTGTACGTTTTAAGAGGTACACTGGAATCTAAACAAGAGTTAATGATCAGATAGTATTGGTCGATAGCATCCATGAGACTATTACATGAAAAAAGTTATCCCAGTCTGAAAGTTTAATCAATGAATGCAAGAGGTCCCGGCCAGCATGCTTATAGTCTCTATATTGACAGGTTTTTTTAATGGGTGGGTTATAAGAGAGATAGATAGGGAGAGCGCAAACTACTATCTTATGGTTACTGCTTTCAAATTCATCATATACTTTTACAGATAGTGGGGCAACATCTCTACTAAATATTAGATCGAGTATACTACCGCCTCTAGTTGGGGCACGAACCCACTGTGACCAGCAGCGCATGTTAATGGTTGCCGAGAACTCATCA
>CALYCU020000057.1:0-35000 GCA_944470425.2 Schistosoma bovis | reverse complement strand
ATCATATCAAACTGTACTGTTCCCGTTGCAAACACGAATCCATTGTCGCCCATTCCGTTGTACATGCGGTTTTTTACAATTCCATTGTGTTCTTGCTCTTCCTTTCTTGAACTTCGCCATCCTCTGCTGCCGGATATAACGTTCTTTTAACGCACGTTATATACTACTTGTATCAATAAAAGTAGCTCAAATCAAAGTAGTAGTAGTAGTAGTAGAATTAGTAGTAGTAGTAATAGCAGTAGCAGTGTAGTGAACAAGAACACGGATGGGGACAATCGATTGTATTTAGCACAAAAATTACAGACTATCTCAATAAAATGTGAATACCATAAAGTCAATCGTCAATTCGCAAAATATCATTCGATCATATCAAACTGTACTGTTCCCGTTGCAAACACGAATCCATTGTCGCCCATTCCGTTGTACATGCGCTTTCTTGCAATTCCATTGTGTTCTTGCTCTTCCTTTCTTGAACTTCGCCATCCTCTGCTGCCGGATATAACGTTCTTTTAACGCACGTTATATACTACTTGTATCAATATAAGTAGCTCAAAACAAAGTAGTAGTAGTAGTAGTAGAATTAGTAGTAGTAGTAGTAATAGCAGTAGCAGTGTAGTGAACAAGAACGCGGATGGGGACAATCGATTGTATTTAGCACAAAAATTACAGACTATCTCAATAAAATGTGAATACCATAAAGTCAATCGTCAATTCGCAAAATATCATTCGATCATATCAAACTGTACTGTTCCCGTTGCAAACACGAATCCATTGTCGCCCATTCCGTTGTACATGCGCTTTCTTACAATTCCATTGTGTTCTTGCTCTTCCTTTCTTGAACTTCGCCATCCTCTGCTGCCGGATATTACGTTCTTTTAACGCACGTTATATACTACTTATATCAATATAAGTAGCTCAAAACAAAGTAGTAGTAGTAGTAGTAGTAGTAGTAGTGGTAGTAGTAGTAGTAGTGGTAGTAGTAGTAGTAGTAGTAGTAGTAGTAGTAGTAGTAGTAGCAGTGTAGTGAACAAGAACACGGATGGGGACAATCGATTGTATTTAGCACAAAAATTACAGACTATCTCAATAAAATGTGAATACCATAAAGTCAATCGTCAATTCGCAAAATATCATTCGATCATGTGAAACTGTACTGTTCCCGTTGCAAACACGAATCCATTGTCGCCCATTCCGTTGTACATGCGCTTTCTTACAATTCCATTGTGTTCTTGCTCTTCCTTTCTTGAACTTCGCCATCCTCTGCTGCCGGATATTACGTTCTTTTAACGCACGTTATATACTACTTATATCAATATAAGTAGCTCAAAACAAAGTAGTAGTAGTAGTATTAGCATTAGAAATATGAATAATATTATTAATAATACTAGTATTATTATTAGTATTAATATTATTATTATTAGTAGTAGTACTAGTATTTGTATTTAAAGTAGTAGCAGTACTAGTAGTAGAATTAGTAGTAGTAGTAATAGTAGTAGCAGTGTAATGAACAAGAACACGGATGGCGACAATCGATTGTATTTAGCACAAAAATTACAGACTATCTCAATAAAATGTGAATACCATAACGTCAATCGTCAATTCGCAAAATATCATTCGATCATGTGAAACTGTACTGTTCCCGTTGCAAACACGAATCCATTGTCGCCCATTCCGTTGTACATGCGCTTTCTTACAATTCCATTGTGTTCTTGCTCTTCCTTTCTTGAACTTCGCCATCCTCTGCTGCCGGATATTACGTTCTTTTAACGCACGTTATATACTACTTATATCAATATAAGTAGCTCAAAACAAAGTAGTAGTAGTAGTATTAGCATTAGAAATATGAATAATATTATTAATAATACTAGTATTATTATTAGTATTAATATTATTATTATTAGTAGTAGTACTAGTATTTGTATTTAAAGTAGTAGCAGTACTAGTAGTAGAATTAGTAGTAGTAGTAATAGTAGTAGCAGTGTAATGAACAAGAACACGGATGGGGACAATCGATTGTATTTAGCACAAAAATTACAGACTATCTCAATAAAATGTGAATACCATAACGTCAATCGTCAATTCGCAAAATATCATTCGATCATGTGAAACTGTACTGTTCCCGTTGCAAACACGAATCCATTGTCGCCCATTCCGTTGTACATGCGCTTTCTTACAATTCCATTGTGTTCTTGCTCTTCCTTTCTTGAACTTCGCCATCTTCTGCTGCCGGATATTACGTTCTTTTAACGCACGTTATATACTACTTATATCAATATAAGTAGCTCACACCAAAGTAGTAGTAGTAGTAGTAGCATTAGAAGTATGAATAATATTATTAATAATACTAGTATTATTATTAGTATTAATATTATTATTAGTAGTTGTAGTACTAGTATTTGTATTTAAAGTAGTAGCAGTACTAGTAGTAGAATTAGTAGTGGTAGTAATAGCAGTAGCAGTGTAGTGAACAAGAACACGGATTGGGACAATCGATTGTATTTAGCACAAAAATTACAGACTATCTCAATAAAATGTGAATACCATAACGTCAATCGTCAATTCGCAAAATATCATTCGATCATGTGAAACTGTACTGTTCCCGTTGCAAACACGAATCCATTGTCGCCCATTCCGTTGTACATGCGCTTTCTTACAATTCCATTGTGTTCTTGCTCTTCCTTTCTTGAACTTCGCCATCCTCTGCTGCCGGATATTACGTTCTTTTAACGCACGTTAGATACTACTTATATCAATATAAGTAGCTCAAAACAAAGTAGTAGTAGTATTAGTAGTAGTACTAATACTAGAATTAGTAGTAGTAGTAGTACTAGTAGTAGTAGCAGTAAAAGTAGTAGTAGCAGTAATAGTAGTAGTAGTAGTAATAGTAGTAGTAGGAATAGTAGCAGTGTAGTGAACAAGAACACGTGTGGGGACAATCGATTGTATTTAGCACAAAAATTACAGACTATCTCAATAAAATGTGAATACCATAACGTCAATCGTCAATTCGCAAAATATCATTCGATCATGTGAAACTGTACTGTTCCCGTTGCAAACACGAATCCATTGTCGCCCATTCCGTTGTACATGCGCTTTCTTACAATTCCATTGTGTTCTTGCTCTTCCTTTCTTGAACTTCGCCATCCTCTGCTGCCGGATATAACGTTCTTTTAACGCACGTTATATACTACTTGTATCAATATAAGTAGCTCAAAACAAAGTAGTAGTAGTAGTAGTAGTAGTAGTAGTAGTAGTAATAGTAATAGCAGTAGCAGTGTAGTGAACAAGAACACGGATGGGGACAATCGATTGTATTTAGCACAAAAATTACAGTCTATCTCAATAAAATGTGAATACCATAACGTCAATCGTCAATTCGCAAAATATCATTCGATCATGTGAAACTGTACTGTTCCCGTTGCAAACACTAATCCATTGTCGCCCATTCCATTGTACATGCGTTTTCTTACAATTCCATTGTGTTCTTGCTCTTCCTTTCTTGAACTTCGCCATCATCTGCTGCCGGATATTACCTTCTTTTAACGCACGTTATATACTACTTATATCAATATAAGTAGCTCACACCAAAGTAGTAGTAGTATTAGTAGGAGAAGTAGTAGTATTATTATTAGTATTATTATTATTATTACTAGTATTATTATTATTATTAATATTATTAGTGGTAGTAGTAGAAATATTAGTATTTATAGTATTAGTAGTACGAGTAGTAGAAATAATAGTAGCAGTAGCAGTAGTAGTAGTAGTACTAGTAGTATGAATAATATTATTATTATTATTATTACTAGTATTATTATTATTATTAGTAGTAGTAATAGTAGTATTAATGTTTATATTAGTAGCAGTACTAGTAGTAGAATTAGTAGTAGTAGAAATAGCAGTAGCAGTGTAATGAACAAGAACACGGATGGGGACAATCGATTGTATTTAGCACAAAAATTACAGACTATCTCAATTAAATGTGAATACCATAAAGTCAATCGTCAATTCGCAAAATATCATTCGATCATGTGAAACTGTACTAATCCCGTTGCAAACACGAATCCATTGTCGCCCATTCCGTTGTACATGCGCTTTCTTACAATTCCATTGTGTTCTTGCTCTTCCTTTCTTGAACTTCGCCATCCTCTGCTGCGGGATATAACGTTCTTTTAACGCACGTTATATACTACTTGTATCAATATAAGTAGCTCACACCAAAGTAGTAGTAGTAGTATTAGCATTAGAAGTATGAATAATATTATTATTAATACTAGTAATATTATTAGTATTAATATTATTATTATTAGTAGTAGTACTAGTATTTGTATTTAAAGTAGTAGCAGTACTAGTAGTAGAATTAGTAGTAGTAGAAATAGCAGTAGCAGTGTAATGAACAAGAACACGGATGGGGACAATCGATTGTATTTAGCACAAAAATTACAGACTATCTCAATAAAATGTGAATACCATAAAGTCAATCGTCAATTCGCAAAATATCATTCGATCATATCAAACTGTACTGTTCCCGTTGCAAACACGAATCCATTGTCGCTCATTCCGTTGTACATGCGCTTTCTTACAATTCCATTGTGTTCTTGCTCTTCCTTTCTTGAACTTCGCCATCCTCTGCTGCGGGATATAACGTTCTTTTAACGCACGTTACATACTACATGTATCAATATAAGTAGCTCACACCAAAGTAGTAGTAGTAGTATTAGCATTAGAAGTATGAATAATATTATTATTAATACTAGTAATATTATTAGTATTAAAATTATTATTATTAGTAGTAGTACTAGTATTTGTATTTAAAGTAGTAGCAGTACTAGTAGTAGAATTAGTAGTGGTAGTAATAGCAGTAGCAGTGTAGTGAACAAGAACACGGATGGGGACAATCGATTGTATTTAGCACAAAAATTACAGACTATCTCAATAAAATGTGAATACCATAAAGTCAATCGTCAATTCGCAAAATATCATTCGATCATGTGAAACTGTACTGTTCCCGTTGCAAACACGAATCCATTGTCGCCCATTCCGTTGTACATGCGCTTTCTTACAATTCCATTGTGTTCTTGCTCTTCCTTTCTTGAACTTCGCCATCTTCTGCTGCAGGATATAACCTACTTTTGACGCACGTTATATACTACTTATATCAATATAAGTAGCTTACACCAAAGTAGTAGTAGTAGTAGTAGTAAAAGTAGTAGTATTATTGATAGTATAATCATTATTATTATTATTACTAGTATTATTATTATTATTATTAATATTATTAGTGGTAGTAGAAGAAATATTAGTATTTATAGTATTAGTAGTACGAGTAGTAGAAATAATAATAGTAGTAGTAGTAGTAGTACTAGTACTAGTGGTATGATTAATATTATTATTATTATTATTACTAATATTATTATTATTTGTAGTAGTAATAGTAGTATTAATGTTTATAGTAGTAGCAGTACTAGTAGTAGAATTAGTAGTAGTAGTAATAGCAGTAGCAGTGTAGTGAACAAGAACACGGATGGGGACAATCGATTGTATTTAGCACAAAAATTACAGACTATCTCAATAAAATGTGAATACCATAAAGTCAATCGTCAATTCGCAAAATATCATTCGATCATGTGAAACTGTACTGTTCCCGTTGCAAACACGAATCCATTGTCGCCCATTCCGTTGTACATGCGCTTTCTTACAATTCCATTGTGTTCTTGCTCTTCCTTTCTTGAACTTCGCCATCTTCTGCCGCAGGATATAACCTACTTTTGACGCACGTTATATACTACTTATATCAATATAAGTAGCTTACACCAAAGTAGTAGTAGTAGTAGTAGTAAAAGTAGTAGTATTATTGATAGTATAATCATTATTATTATTATTACTAGTATTATATTATTATTATTATTAATATTATTAGTGGTAGTAGTAGAATTATTAGTATTTATAGTATTAGTAGTACGAGTAGTAGAAATAATAGTAGCAGTAGCAGTAGTAGTAGTAGTACTAGTAGTATGATTAATATTATTATTATTATTACTAGTATTATTATTATTATTAGTAGTAGTAATAGTAGTATTAATGTTTATATTAGTAGCAGTACTAGTAGTAGAATTAGTAGTAGTAGAAATAGCAGTAGCAGTGTAATGAACAAGAACACGGATGGGGACAATCGATTGTATTTAGCACAAAAATTACAGACTATCTCAATAAAATGTGAATACCATAAAGTCAATCGTCAATTCGCAAAATATCATTCGATCATGTGAAACTGTACTGTTCCCGTTGCAAACACGAATCCATTGTCGCCCATTCCGTTGTACATGCGCTTTCTTACAATTCCATTGTGTTCTTGCTCTTCCTTTCTTGAACTTCGCCATCCTCTGCTGCCGGATATAACGTTCTTTTAACGCACGTTATATACTACTTGTATCAATATAAGTAGCTCACACCAAAGTAGTAGTAGTAGTATTAGCATTAGAAGTATGAATAATATTATTATTAATACTAGTAATATTATTAGTATTAAAATTATTATTATTAGTAGTAGTACTAGTATTTGTATTTAAAGTAGTAGCAGTACTAGTAGTAGAATTAGTAGTAGTAGAAATAGCAGTAGCAGTGTAATGAACAAGAACACGGATGGGGACAATCGATTGTATTTAGCACAAAAATTACAGACTATCTCAATAAAATGTGAATACCATAAAGTCAATCGTCAATTCGCAAAATATCATTCGATCATATCAAACTGTACTGTTCCCGTTGCAAACACGAATCCATTGTCGCTCATTCCGTTGTACATGCGCTTTCTTACAATTCCATTGTGTTCTTGCTCTTCCTTTCTTGAACTTCGCCATCCTCTGCTGCCGGATATTACGTTCTTTTAACGCACGTTATATACTACTTGTATCAATATAAGTAGCTCACACCAAAGTAGTAGTAGTAGTAGTAGTAGAAGTAGTAGTATTATTGATAGTATAATCATTATTATTATTATTACTAGTATTATTATTATTATTAATATTATTAGTGGTAGTAGTAGAAATATTAGTATTTATAGTATTAGTAGTACGAGTAGTAGAAATAATAGTAGCAGTAGCAGTAGTAGTACTAGTACTAGTGGTATGATTAATATTATTATTATTATTATTACTAATATTATTATTATTTGTAGTAGTAATAGTAGTATTAATGTTTATAGTAGTAGCAGTACTAGTAGTAGAATTAGTAGTAGTAGTAATAGCAGTAGCAGTGTAGTGAACAAGAACACGGATGGGGACAATCGATTGTATTTAGCACAAAAATTACAGACTATCTCAATAAAATGTGAATACCATAAAGTCAATCGTCAATTCGCAAAATATCATTCGATCATGTGAAACTGTACTGTTCCCGTTGCAAACACGAATCCATTGTCGCCCATTCCGTTGTACATGCGCTTTCTTACAATTCCATTGTGTTCTTGCTCTTCCTTTCTTGAACTTCGCCATCTTCTGCCGCAGGATATAACCTACTTTTGACGCACGTTATATACTACTTATATCAATATAAGTAGCTTACACCAAAGTAGTAGTAGTAGTAGTAGTAAAAGTAGTAGTATTATTGATAGTATAATCATTATTATTATTATTACTAGTATTATTATTATTATTATTAATATTATTAGTGGTAGTAGTAGAAATATTAGTATTTATAGTATTAGTAGTACGAGTAGTAGAAATAATAGTAGCAGTAGCAGTAGTAGTAGTAGTACTAGTAGTATGATTAATATTATTATTATTATTACTAGTATTATTATTATTATTAGTAGTAGTAATAGTAGTATTAATGTTTATATTAGTAGCAGTACTAGTAGTAGAATTAGTAGTAGTAGAAATAGCAGTAGCAGTGTAATGAACAAGAACACGGATGGGGACAATCGATTGTATTTAGCACAAAAATTACAGACTATCTCAATAAAATGTGAATACCATAAAGTCAATCGTCAATTCGCAAAATATCATTCGATCATGTGAAACTGTACTAATCCCGTTGCAAACACGAATCCATTGTCGCCCATTCCGTTGTACATGCGCTTTCTTACAATTCCATTGTGTTCTTGCTCTTCCTTTCTTGAACTTCGCCATCCTCTGCTGCCGGATATAACGTTCTTTTAACGCACGTTATATACTACTTGTATCAATATAAGTAGCTCACACCAAAGTAGTAGTAGTAGTATTAGCATTAGAAGTATGAATAATATTATTATTAATACTAGTAATATTATTAGTATTAAAATTATTATTAGTAGTAGTAGTACTAGTATTTGTATTTAAAGTAGTAGCAGTACTAGTAGTAGAATTAGTAGTAGTAGAAATAGCAGTAGCAGTGTAATGAACAAGAACACGGATGGGGACAATCGATTGTATTTAGCACAAAAATTACAGACTATCTCAATAAAATGTGAATACCATAAAGTCAATCGTCAATTCGCAAAATATCATTCGATCATATCAAACTGTACTGTTCCCGTTGCAAACACGAATCCATTGTCGCTCATTCCGTTGTACATGCGCTTTCTTACAATTCCATTGTGTTCTTGCTCTTCCTTTCTTGAACTTCGCCATCCTCTGCTGCCGGATATAACGTTCTTTTAACGCACGTTATATACTACTTATATCAGTATAAGTAGCTCACACCAAATAGTAGTAGTAGTAGTAGTAGTAAAAGTAGTAGTATTATTGATAGTATAATCATTATTATTATTATTACTAGTATTATATTATTATTATTATTAATATTATTAGTGGTAGTAGTAGAATTATTAGTATTTATAGTATTAGTAGTACGAGTAGTAGAAATAATAGTAGCAGTAGCAGTAGTAGTAGTAGTACTAGTAGTATGATTAATATTATTATTATTATTACTAGTATTATTATTATTATTAGTAGTAGTAATAGTAGTATTAATGTTTATATTAGTAGCAGTACTAGTAGTAGAATTAGTAGTAGTAGAAATAGCAGTAGCAGTGTAATGAACAAGAACACGGATGGGGACAATCGATTGTATTTAGCACAAAAATTACAGACTATCTCAATAAAATGTGAATACCATAAAGTCAATCGTCAATTCGCAAAATATCATTCGATCATGTGAAACTGTACTGTTCCCGTTGCAAACACGAATCCATTGTCGCCCATTCCGTTGTACATGCGCTTTCTTACAATTCCATTGTGTTCTTGCTCTTCCTTTCTTGAACTTCGCCATCTTCTGCTGCAGGATATAACCTACTTTTGACGCACGTTATATACTACTTATATCAATATAAGTAGCTTACACCAAAGTAGTAGTAGTAGTAGTAAAAGTAGTAGTATTATTGATAGTATAATCATTATTATTATTATTACTCGTATTATTATTATTATTATTATTATTAATATTATTAGTGGTAGTAGTAGAAATATTAGTATTTATAGTATTAGTAGTACGAGTAGTAGAAATAATAGTAGCAGTAGCAGTAGTAGTAGTAGTACTAGTAGTATGATTAATATTATTATTATTATTATTACTAGTATTATTATTATTATTAGTAGTAGTAATAGTAGTATTAATGTTTATATTAGTAGCAGTACTAGTAGTAGAATTAGTAGTAGTAGAAATAGCAGTAGCAGTGTAATGAACAAGAACACGGATGGGGACAATCGATTGTATTTAGCACAAAAATTACAGACTATCTCAATAAAATGTGAATACCATAAAGTCAATCGTCAATTCGCAAAATATCATTCGATCATGTGAAACCGTACTGTTCCCGTTGCAAACACGAATCCATTGTCGCCCATTCCGTTGTACATGCGCTTTCTTACAATTCCATTGTGTTCTTGCTCTTCCTTTCTTGAACTTCGCCATCTTCTGCTGCAGGATATAACCTACTTTTGACGCACGTTATATACTACTTATATCAATATAAGTAGCTTACACCAAAGTAGTAGTAGTAGTAGTAGTAAAAGTAGTAGTATTATTGATAGTATAATCATTATTATTATTATTACTAGTATTATTATTATTATTATTAATATTATTAGTGGTAGTAGTAGAAATATTAGTATTTATAGTATTAGTAGTACGAGTAGTAGAAATAATAGTAGCAGTAGCAGTAGTAGTAGTAGTACTAGTAGTATGATTAATATTATTATTATTATTACTAGTATTATTATTATTATTAGTAGTAGTAATAGTAGTATTAATGTTTATATTAGTAGCAGTACTAGTAGTAGAATTAGTAGTAGTAGAAATAGCAGTAGCAGTGTAATGAACAAGAACACGGATGGGGACAATCGATTGTATTTAGCACAAAAATTACAGACTATCTCAATAAAATGTGAATACCATAAAGTCAATCGTCAATTCGCAAAATATCATTCGATCATGTGAAACTGTACTAATCCCGTTGCAAACACGAATCCATTGTCGCCCATTCCGTTGTACATGCGCTTTCTTACAATTCCATTGTGTTCTTGCTCTTCCTTTCTTGAACTTCGCCATCCTCTGCTGCCGGATATAACGTTCTTTTAACGCACGTTATATACTACTTGTATCAATATAAGTAGCTCAAAACAAAGTAGTAGTAGTAGTATTAGCATTAGAAGTATGAATAATATTATTATTAATACTAGTAATATTATTAGTATTAATATTATTATTATTATTAGTAGTACTGTATTTGTATTTAAAGTAGTAGCAGTACTAGTAGTAGAATTAGTAGTGGTAGTAATAGCAGTAGCAGTGTAGTGAACAAGAACACGGATGGGGACAATCGATTGTATTTAGCACAAAAATTACAGACTATCTCAATAAAATGTGAATACCATAAAGTCAATCGTCAATTCGCAAAATATCATTCGATCATATCAAACTGTACTGTTCCCGTTGCAAACACGAATCCATTGTCGCCCATTCCGTTGTACATGCGCTTTCTTGCAATTCCATTGTGTTCTTGCTCTTCCTTTCTTGAACTTCGCCATCCTCTGCTGCCGGATATAACGTTCTTTTAACGCAAGTTATATACTACTTGTATCAATATAAGTAGCTCAAAACAAAGTAGTAGTAGTAGTAGTAGAATTAGTAGTATTAGTAATAGCAGTAGCAGTGTAGTGAACAAGAACGCGGATGGGGACAATCGATTGTATTTAGCACAAAAATTACAGACTATCTCAATAAAATGTGAATACCATAAAGTCAATCGTCAATTCGCAAAATATCATTCGATCATATCAAACTGTACTGTTCCCGTTGCAAACACGAATCCATTGTCGCCCATTCCGTTGTACATGCGGTTTTTTACAATTCCATTGTGTTCTTGCTCTTCCTTTCTTGAACTTCGCCATCCTCTGCTGCCGGATATAACGTTCTTTTAACGCACGTTATATACTACTTGTATCAATAAAAGTAGCTCAAAACAAAGTAGTAGTAGTAGTAGTAGAATTAGTAGTAGTAGTAATAGCAGTAGCAGTGTAGTGAACAAGAACACGGATGGGGACAATCGATTGTATTTAGCACAAAAATTACAGACTATCTCAATAAAATGTGAATACCATAAAGTCAATCGTCAATTCGCAAAATATCATTCGATCATATCAAACTGTACTGTTCCCGTTGCAAACACGAATCCATTGTCGCCCATTCCGTTGTACATGCGCTTTCTTGCAATTCCATTGTGTTCTTGCTCTTCCTTTCTTGAACTTCGCCATCCTCTGCTGCCGGATATAACGTTCTTTTAACGCACGTTATATACTACTTGTATCAATATAAGTAGCTCAAAACAAAGTAGTATTAGTAGTAGTAGAATTAGTAGTAGTAGTAGTAATAGCAGTAGCAGTGTAGTGAACAAGAACGCGGATGGGGACAATCGATTGTATTTAGCACAAAAATTACAGACTATCTCAATAAAATGTGAATACCATAAAGTCAATCGTCAATTCGCAAAATATCATTCGATCATATCAAACTGTACTGTTCCCGTTGCAAACACGAATCCATTGTCGCCCATTCCGTTGTACATGCGCTTTCTTACAATTCCATTGTGTTCTTGCTCTTCCTTTCTTGAACTTCGCCATCCTCTGCTGCCGGATATTACGTTCTTTTAACGCACGTTATATACTACTTATATCAATATAAGTAGCTCAAAACAAAGTAGTAGTAGTAGTAGTAGTAGTAGTAGTGGTAGTAGTAGTAGTAGTGGTAGTAGTAGTAGTAGTAGTAGTAGTAGTAGTAGTAGTAGTAGTAGCAGTGTAGTGAACAAGAACACGGATGGGGACAATCGATTGTATTTAGCACAAAAATTACAGACTATCTCAATAAAATGTGAATACCATAAAGTCAATCGTCAATTCGCAAAATATCATTCGATCATGTGAAACTGTACTGTTCCCGTTGCAAACACGAATCCATTGTCGCCCATTCCGTTGTACATGCGCTTTCTTACAATTCCATTGTGTTCTTGCTCTTCCTTTCTTGAACTTCGCCATCCTCTGCTGCCGGATATTACGTTCTTTTAACGCACGTTATATACTACTTATATCAATATAAGTAGCTCAAAACAAAGTAGTAGTAGTAGTATTAGCATTAGAAATATGAATAATATTATTAATAATACTAGTATTATTATTAGTATTAATATTATTATTATTAGTAGTAGTACTAGTATTTGTATTTAAAGTAGTAGCAGTACTAGTAGTAGAATTAGTAGTAGTAGTAATAGTAGTAGCAGTGTAATGAACAAGAACACGGATGGCGACAATCGATTGTATTTAGCACAAAAATTACAGACTATCTCAATAAAATGTGAATACCATAACGTCAATCGTCAATTCGCAAAATATCATTCGATCATGTGAAACTGTACTGTTCCCGTTGCAAACACGAATCCATTGTCGCCCATTCCGTTGTACATGCGCTTTCTTACAATTCCATTGTGTTCTTGCTCTTCCTTTCTTGAACTTCGCCATCCTCTGCTGCCGGATATTACGTTCTTTTAACGCACGTTATATACTACTTATATCAATATAAGTAGCTCAAAACAAAGTAGTAGTAGTAGTAGTAGTAGTAGTAGTAGTATTAGTAGTAGTAGTAGTAGTAGTAGTAGTAGTAGTAGTAGTAGTAGTAGTAGTAGTAGTAGTAGTAGTAGTAGTAGTAGCAGTGTAGTGAACAAGAACACGGATGGGGACAATCGATTGTATTTAGCACAAAAATTACAGACTATCTCAATAAAATGTGAATACCATAACGTCAATCGTCAATTCGCAAAATATCATTCGATCATGTGAAACTGTACTGTTCCCGTTGCAAACACGAATCCATTGTCGCCCATTCCGTTGTACATGCGCTTTCTTACAATTCCATTGTGTTCTTGCTCTTCCTTTCTTGAACTTCGCCATCCTCTGCTGCCGGATATAACGTTCTTTTAACGCACGTTATATACTACTTGTATCAATATAAGTAGCTCAAAACAAAGTAGTAGTAGTAGTAGTAGTAGTAGTAGTAGTAGTAATAGTAATAGCAGTAGCAGTGTAGTGAACAAGAACACGGATGGGGACAATCGATTGTATTTAGCACAAAAATTACAGTCTATCTCAATAAAATGTGAATACCATAACGTCAATCGTCAATTCGCAAAATATCATTCGATCATGTGAAACTGTACTGTTCCCGTTGCAAACACGAATCCATTGTCGCCCATTCCATTGTACATGCGCTTTCTTACAATTCCATTGTGTTCTTGCTCTTCCTTTCTTGAACTTCGCCATCCTCTGCTGCCGGATATTACCTTCTTTTAACGCACGTTATATACTACTTATATCAATATAAGTGGCTCACACCAAAGTAGTAGTAGTATTAGTAGGAGAAGTAGTAGTATTATTATTAGTATTATTACTAGTATTATTATTATAATTAGTAGTATTAGTAATAGTAGTAGAAATATTAGTATTTATAGTATTAGTAGTACGAGTAGTAGAAATAATAGTAGCAGTAGCAGTAGTAGTAGTAGTACTAGTAGTATGAATAATATTATTATTATTATTATTACTAGTATTATTATTATTATTAGTAGTAGTAATAGTAGTATTAATGTTTATATTAGTAGCAGTACTAGTAGTAGAATTAGTAGTAGTAGAAATAGCAGTAGCAGTGTAATGAACAAGAACACGGATGGGGACAATCGATTGTATTTAGCACAAAAATTACAGACTATCTCAATTAAATGTGAATACCATAAAGTCAATCGTCAATTCGCAAAATATCATTCGATCATGTGAAACTGTACTAATCCCGTTGCAAACACGAATCCATTGTCGCCCATTCCGTTGTACATGCGCTTTCTTACAATTCCATTGTGTTCTTGCTCTTCCTTTCTTGAACTTCGCCATCCTCTGCTGCGGGATATAACGTTCTTTTAACGCACGTTATATACTACTTGTATCAATATAAGTAGCTCACACCAAAGTAGTAGTAGTAGTATTAGCATTAGAAGTATGAATAATATTATTATTAATACTAGTAATATTATTAGTATTAATATTATTATTATTAGTAGTAGTACTAGTATTTGTATTTAAAGTAGTAGCAGTACTAGTAGTAGAATTAGTAGTAGTAGAAATAGCAGTAGCAGTGTAATGAACAAGAACACGGATGGGGACAATCGATTGTATTTAGCACAAAAATTACAGACTATCTCAATAAAATGTGAATACCATAAAGTCAATCGTCAATTCGCAAAATATCATTCGATCATATCAAACTGTACTGTTCCCGTTGCAAACACGAATCCATTGTCGCTCATTCCGTTGTACATGCGCTTTCTTACAATTCCATTGTGTTCTTGCTCTTCCTTTCTTGAACTTCGCCATCCTCTGCTGCGGGATATAACGTTCTTTTAACGCACGTTACATACTACATGTATCAATATAAGTAGCTCACACCAAAGTAGTAGTAGTAGTATTAGCATTAGAAGTATGAATAATATTATTATTAATACTAGTAATATTATTAGTATTAAAATTATTATTATTAGTAGTAGTACTAGTATTTGTATTTAAAGTAGTAGCAGTACTAGTAGTAGAATTAGTAGTGGTAGTAATAGCAGTAGCAGTGTAGTGAACAAGAACACGGATGGGGACAATCGATTGTATTTAGCACAAAAATTACAGACTATCTCAATAAAATGTGAATACCATAAAGTCAATCGTCAATTCGCAAAATATCATTCGATCATGTGAAACTGTACTGTTCCCGTTGCAAACACGAATCCATTGTCGCCCATTCCGTTGTACATGCGCTTTCTTACAATTCCATTGTGTTCTTGCTCTTCCTTTCTTGAACTTCGCCATCTTCTGCTGCAGGATATAACCTACTTTTGACGCACGTTATATACTACTTATATCAATATAAGTAGCTTACACCAAAGTAGTAGTAGTAGTAGTAGTAAAAGTAGTAGTATTATTGATAGTATAATCATTATTATTATTATTACTAGTATTATTATTATTATTATTAATATTATTAGTGGTAGTAGAAGAAATATTAATATTTATAGTATTAGTAGTACGAGTAGTAGAAATAATAATAGTAGTAGTAGTAGTAGTACTAGTACTAGTGGTATGATTAATATTATTATTATTATTATTACTAATATTATTATTATTTGTAGTAGTAATAGTAGTATTAATGTTTATAGTAGTAGCAGTACTAGTAGTAGAATTAGTAGTAGTAGTAATAGCAGTAGCAGTGTAGTGAACAAGAACACGGATGGGGACAATCGATTGTATTTAGCACAAAAATTACAGACTATCTCAATAAAATGTGAATACCATAAAGTCAATCGTCAATTCGCAAAATATCATTCGATCATGTGAAACTGTACTGTTCCCGTTGCAAACACGAATCCATTGTCGCCCATTCCGTTGTACATGCGCTTTCTTACAATTCCATTGTGTTCTTGCTCTTCCTTTCTTGAACTTCGCCATCTTCTGCCGCAGGATATAACCTACTTTTGACGCACGTTATATACTACTTATATCAATATAAGTAGCTTACACCAAAGTAGTAGTAGTAGTAGTAGTAAAAGTAGTAGTATTATTGATAGTATAATCATTATTATTATTATTACTAGTATTATTATTATTATTATTAATATTATTAGTGGTAGTAGTAGAAATATTAGTATTTATAGTATTAGTAGTACGAGTAGTAGAAATAATAGTAGCAGTAGCAGTAGTAGTAGTAGTACTAGTAGTATGATTAATATTATTATTATTATTACTAGTATTATTATTATTATTAGTAGTAGTAATAGTAGTATTAATGTTTATATTAGTAGCAGTACTAGTAGTAGAATTGGTAGTAGTAGAAATAGCAGTAGCAGTGTAATGAACAAGAACACGGATGGGGACAATCGATTGTATTTAGCACAAAAATTACAGACTATCTCAATAAAATGTGAATACCATAAAGTCAATCGTCAATTCGCAAAATATCATTCGATCATGTGAAACTGTACTAATCCCGTTGCAAACACGAATCCATTGTCGCCCATTCCGTTGTACATGCGCTTTCTTACAATTCCATTGTGTTCTTGCTCTTCCTTTCTTGAACTTCGCCATCCTCTGCTGCCGGATATAACGTTCTTTTAACGCACGTTATATACTACTTGTATCAATATAAGTAGCTCACACCAAAGTAGTAGTAGTAGTATTAGCATTAGAAGTATGAATAATATTATTATTAATACTAGTAATATTATTAGTATTAAAATTATTATTATTAGTAGTAGTACTAGTATTTGTATTTAAAGTAGTAGCAGTACTAGTAGTAGAATTAGTAGTAGTAGAAATAGCAGTAGCAGTGTAATGAACAAGAACACGGATGGGGACAATCGATTGTATTTAGCACAAAAATTACAGACTATCTCAATAAAATGTGAATACCATAAAGTCAATCGTCAATTCGCAAAATATCATTCGATCATATCAAACTGTACTGTTCCCGTTGCAAACACGAATCCATTGTCGCTCATTCCGTTGTACATGCGCTTTCTTACAATTCCATTGTGTTCTTGCTCTTCCTTTCTTGAACTTCGCCATCCTCTGCTGCCGGATATTACGTTCTTTTAACGCACGTTATATACTACTTATATCAATATAAGTAGCTCACACCAAAGTAGTAGTAGTATTAGTAGGAGAAGTAGTAGTATTATTGATAGTATAATCATTATTATTATTATTACTAGTATTATTATTATTATTAATATTATTAGTGGTAGTAGTAGAAATATTAGTATTTATAGTATTAGTAGTACGAGTAGTAGAAATAATAGTAGCAGTAGCAGTAGTAGTACTAGTACTAGTGGTATGATTAATATTATTATTATTATTATTACTAATATTATTATTATTTGTAGTAGTAATAGTAGTATTAATGTTTATAGTAGTAGCAGTACTAGTAGTAGAATTAGTAGTAGTAGTAATAGCAGTAGCAGTGTAGTGAACAAGAACACGGATGGGGACAATCGATTGTATTTAGCACAAAAATTACAGACTATCTCAATAAAATGTGAATACCATAAAGTCAATCGTCAATTCGCAAAATATCATTCGATCATGTGAAACTGTACTGTTCCCGTTGCAAACACGAATCCATTGTCGCCCATTCCGTTGTACATGCGCTTTCTTACAATTCCATTGTGTTCTTGCTCTTCCTTTCTTGAACTTCGCCATCTTCTGCTGCAGGATATAACCTACTTTTGACGCACGTTATATACTACTTATATCAATATAAGTAGCTTACACCAAAGTAGTAGTAGTAGTAGTAGTAAAAGTAGTAGTATTATTGATAGTATAATCATTATTATTATTATTACTAGTATTATTATTATTATTATTAATATTATTAGTGGTAGTAGTAGAAATATTAGTATTTATAGTATTAGTAGTACGAGTAGTAGAAATAATAGTAGCAGTAGCAGTAGTAGTAGTAGTACTAGTAGTATGATTAATATTATTATTATTATTACTAGTATTATTATTATTATTAGTAGTAGTAATAGTAGTATTAATGTTTATATTAGTAGCAGTACTAGTAGTAGAATTAGTAGTAGTAGAAATAGCAGTAGCAGTGTAATGAACAAGAACACGGATGGGGACAATCGATTGTATTTAGCACAAAAATTACAGACTATCTCAATAAAATGTGAATACCATAAAGTCAATCGTCAATTCGCAAAATATCATTCGATCATGTGAAACTGTACTAATCCCGTTGCAAACACGAATCCATTGTCGCCCATTCCGTTGTACATGCGCTTTCTTACAATTCCATTGTGTTCTTGCTCTTCCTTTCTTGAACTTCGCCATCCTCTGCTGCCGGATATAACGTTCTTTTAACGCACGTTATATACTACTTATATCAATATAAGTAGCTCACACCAAAGTAGTAGTAGTAGTATTAGCATTAGAAGTATGAATAATATTATTATTAATACTAGTAATATTATTAGTATTAAAATTATTATTATTAGTAGTAGTACTAGTATTTGTATTTAAAGTAGTAGCAGTACTAGTAGTAGAATTAGTAGTAGTAGAAATAGCAGTAGCAGTGTAATGAACAAGAACACGGATGGGGACAATCGATTGTATTTAGCACAAAAATTACAGACTATCTCAATAAAATGTGAATACCATAAAGTCAATCGTCAATTCGCAAAATATCATTCGATCATATCAAACTGTACTGTTCCCGTTGCAAACACGAATCCATTGTCGCCCATTCCGTTGTACATGCGCTTTCTTACAATTCCATTGTGTTCTTGCTCTTCCTTTCTTGAACTTCGCCATCCTCTGCTGCCGGATATTACGTTCTTTTAACGCACGTTATATACTACTTATATCAATATAAGTAGCTCACACCAAAGTAGTAGTAGTAGTAGTAGTAGAAGTAGTAGTATTATTGATAGTATAATCATTATTATTATTATTACTAGTATTATTATTATTATTAATATTATTAGTGGTAGTAGTAGAAATATTAGTATTTATAGTATTAGTAGTACGAGTAGTAGAAATAATAGTAGCAGTAGCAGTAGTAGTAGTAGTACTAGTAGTATGATTAATATTATTATTATTATTACTAGTATTATTATTATTATTAGTAGTAGTAATAGTAGTATTAATGTTTATATTAGTAGCAGTACTAGTAGTAGAATTAGTAGTAGTAGAAATAGCAGTAGCAGTGTAATGAACAAGAACACGGATGGGGACAATCGATTGTATTTAGCACAAAAATTACAGACTATCTCAATAAAATGTGAATACCATAAAGTCAATCGTCAATTCGCAAAATATCATTCGATCATGTGAAACTGTACTAATCCCGTTGCAAACACGAATCCATTGTCGCCCATTCCGTTGTACATGCGCTTTCTTACAATTCCATTGTGTTCTTGCTCTTCCTTTCTTGAACTTCGCCATCCTCTGCTGCCGGATATAACGTTCTTTTAACGCACGTTATATACTACTTATATCAATATAAGTAGCTCACACCAAAGTAGTAGTAGTAGTATTAGCATTAGAAGTATGAATAATATTATTATTAATACTAGTAATATTATTAGTATTAAAATTATTATTATTAGTAGTAGTACTAGTATTTGTATTTAAAGTAGTAGCAGTACTAGTAGTAGAATTAGTAGTAGTAGAAATAGCAGTAGCAGTGTAATGAACAAGAACACGGATGGGGACAATCGATTGTATTTAGCACAAAAATTACAGTCTATCTCAATAAAATGTGAATACCATAACGTCAATCGTCAATTCGCAAAATATCATTCGATCATGTGAAACTGTACTGTTCCCGTTGCAAACACGAATCCATTGTCGCCCATTCCATTGTACATGCGCTTTCTTACAATTCCATTGTGTTCTTGCTCTTCCTTTCTTGAACTTCGCCATCCTCTGCTGCCGGATATAACGTTCTTTTAACGCACGTTATATACTACTTATATCAGTATAAGTAGCTCACACCAAATAGTAGTAGTAGTAGTAGTAGTAAAAGTAGTAGTATTATTGATAGTATAATCATTATTATTATTATTACTAGTATTATATTATTATTATTATTAATATTATTAGTGGTAGTAGTAGAATTATTAGTATTTATAGTATTAGTAGTACGAGTAGTAGAAATAATAGTAGCAGTAGCAGTAGTAGTAGTAGTACTAGTAGTATGATTAATATTATTATTATTATTATTACTAGTATTATTATTATTATTAGTAGTAGTAATAGTAGTATTAATGTTTATATTAGTAGCAGTACTAGTAGTAGAATTAGTAGTAGTAGAAATAGCAGTAGCAGTGTAATGAACAAGAACACGGATGGGGACAATCGATTGTATTTAGCACAAAAATTACAGACTATCTCAATAAAATGTGAATACCATAAAGTCAATCGTCAATTCGCAAAATATCATTCGATCATGTGAAACTGTACTAATCCCGTTGCAAACACGAATCCATTGTCGCCCATTCCGTTGTACATGCGCTTTCTTACAATTCCATTGTGTTCTTGCTCTTCCTTTCTTGAACTTCGCCATCCTCTGCTGCGGGATATAACGTTCTTTTAACGCACGTTATATACTACTTGTATCAATATAAGTAGCTCACACCAAAGTAGTAGTAGTAGTATTAGCATTAGAAGTATGAATAATATTATTATTAATACTAGTAATATTATTAGTATTAATATTATTATTATTAGTAGTAGTACTAGTATTTGTATTTAAAGTAGTAGCAGTACTAGTAGTAGAATTAGTAGTAGTAGAAATAGCAGTAGCAGTGTAATGAACAAGAACACGGATGGGGACAATCGATTGTATTTAGCACAAAAATTACAGACTATCTCAATAAAATGTGAATACCATAAAGTCAATCGTCAATTCGCAAAATATCATTCGATCATATCAAACTGTACTGTTCCCGTTGCAAACACGAATCCATTGTCGCTCATTCCGTTGTACATGCGCTTTCTTACAATTCCATTGTGTTCTTGCTCTTCCTTTCTTGAACTTCGCCATCCTCTGCTGCGGGATATAACGTTCTTTTAACGCACGTTACATACTACATGTATCAATATAAGTAGCTCACACCAAAGTAGTAGTAGTAGTATTAGCATTAGAAGTATGAATAATATTATTATTAATACTAGTAATATTATTAGTATTAAAATTATTATTATTAGTAGTAGTACTAGTATTTGTATTTAAAGTAGTAGCAGTACTAGTAGTAGAATTAGTAGTGGTAGTAATAGCAGTAGCAGTGTAGTGAACAAGAACACGGATGGGGACAATCGATTGTATTTAGCACAAAAATTACAGACTATCTCAATAAAATGTGAATACCATAAAGTCAATCGTCAATTCGCAAAATATCATTCGATCATGTGAAACTGTACTGTTCCCGTTGCAAACACGAATCCATTGTCGCCCATTCCGTTGTACATGCGCTTTCTTACAATTCCATTGTGTTCTTGCTCTTCCTTTCTTGAACTTCGCCATCTTCTGCTGCAGGATATAACCTACTTTTGACGCACGTTATATACTACTTATATCAATATAAGTAGCTTACACCAAAGTAGTAGTAGTAGTAGTAGTAAAAGTAGTAGTATTATTGATAGTATAATCATTATTATTATTATTACTAGTATTATTATTATTATTATTAATATTATTAGTGGTAGTAGAAGAAATATTAATATTTATAGTATTAGTAGTACGAGTAGTAGAAATAATAATAGTAGTAGTAGTAGTAGTACTAGTACTAGTGGTATGATTAATATTATTATTATTATTATTACTAATATTATTATTATTTGTAGTAGTAATAGTAGTATTAATGTTTATATTAGTAGCAGTACTAGTAGTAGAATTAGTAGTAGTAGAAATAGCAGTAGCAGTGTAGTGAACAAGAACACGGATGGGGACAATCGATTGTATTTAGCACAAAAATTACAGACTATCTCAATAAAATGTGAATACCATAAAGTCAATCGTCAATTCGCAAAATATCATTCGATCATGTGAAACTGTACTGTTCCCGTTGCAAACACGAATCCATTGTCGCCCATTCCGTTGTACATGCGCTTTCTTACAATTCCATTGTGTTCTTGCTCTTCCTTTCTTGAACTTCGCCATCTTCTGCCGCAGGATATAACCTACTTTTGACGCACGTTATATACTACTTATATCAATATAAGTAGCTTACACCAAAGTAGTAGTAGTAGTAGTAGTAAAAGTAGTAGTATTATTGATAGTATAATCATTATTATTATTATTACTAGTATTATTATTATTATTATTAATATTATTAGTGGTAGTAGTAGAAATATTAGTATTTATAGTATTAGTAGTACGAGTAGTAGAAATAATAGTAGCAGTAGCAGTAGTAGTAGTAGTACTAGTAGTATGATTAATATTATTATTATTATTACTAGTATTATTATTATTATTAGTAGTAGTAATAGTAGTATTAATGTTTATATTAGTAGCAGTACTAGTAGTAGAATTAGTAGTAGTAGAAATAGCAGTAGCAGTGTAATGAACAAGAACACGGATGGGGACAATCGATTGTATTTAGCACAAAAATTACAGACTATCTCAATAAAATGTGAATACCATAAAGTCAATCGTCAATTCGCAAAATATCATTCGATCATGTGAAACTGTACTAATCCCGTTGCAAACACGAATCCATTGTCGCCCATTCCGTTGTACATGCGCTTTCTTACAATTCCATTGTGTTCTTGCTCTTCCTTTCTTGAACTTCGCCATCCTCTGCTGCCGGATATAACGTTCTTTTAACGCACGTTATATACTACTTGTATCAATATAAGTAGCTCACACCAAAGTAGTAGTAGTAGTATTAGCATTAGAAGTATGAATAATATTATTATTAATACTAGTAATATTATTAGTATTAAAATTATTATTATTAGTAGTAGTACTAGTATTTGTATTTAAAGTAGTAGCAGTACTAGTAGTAGAATTAGTAGTAGTAGAAATAGCAGTAGCAGTGTAATGAACAAGAACACGGATGGGGACAATCGATTGTATTTAGCACAAAAATTACAGACTATCTCAATAAAATGTGAATACCATAAAGTCAATCGTCAATTCGCAAAATATCATTCGATCATATCAAACTGTACTGTTCCCGTTGCAAACACGAATCCATTGTCGCCCATTCCGTTGTACATGCGCTTTCTTACAATTCCATTGTGTTCTTGCTCTTCCTTTCTTGAACTTCGCCATCCTCTGCTGCCGGATATTACGTTCTTTTAACGCACGTTATATACTACTTGTATCAATATAAGTAGCTCACACCAAAGTAGTAGTAGTAGTATTAGCATTAGAAGTATGAATAATATTATTATTAATACTAGTAATATTATTAGTATTAAAATTATTATTATTAGTAGTAGTACTAGTATTTGTATTTAAAGTAGTAGCAGTACTAGTAGTAGAATTAGTAGTGGTAGTAATAGCAGTAGCAGTGTAGTGAACAAGAACACGGATGGGGACAATCGATTGTATTTAGCACAAAAATTACAGACTATCTCAATAAAATGTGAATACCATAAAGTCAATCGTCAATTCGCAAAATATCATTCGATCATGTGAAACTGTACTGTTCCCGTTGCAAACACGAATCCATTGTCGCCCATTCCGTTGTACCTGCGCTTTCTTACAATTCCATTGTGTTCTTGCTCTTCCTTTCTTGAACTTCGCCATCCTCTGCTGCCGGATATAACGTTCTTTTAACGCACGTTATATACTACTTGTATCAATATAAGTAGCTCAAAACAAAGTAGTAGTAGTAGTAGTAGAATTAGTAGTAGTAGTAATAGCAGTAGCAGTGTAGTGAACAAGAACACGGATGGGGACAATCGATTGTATTTAGCACAAAAATTACAGACTATCTCAATAAAATGTGAATACCATAAAGTCAATCGTCAATTCGCAAAATATCATTCGATCATATCAAACTGTACTGTTCCCGTTGCAAACACGAATCCATTGTCGCCCATTCCGTTGTACATGCGCTTTCTTACAATTCCATTGTGTTCTTGCTCTTCCTTTCTTGAACTTCGCCATCCTCTGCTGCCGGATATAACGTTCTTTTAACGCAAGTTATATACTACTTGTATCAATATAAGTAGCTCAAAACAAAGTAGTAGTAGTAGTAGTAGTAGAATTAGTAGTATTAGTAATAGCAGTAGCAGTGTAGTGAACAAGAACGCGGATGGGGACAATCGATTGTATTTAGCACAAAAATTACAGACTATCTCAATAAAATGTGAATACCATAACGTCAATCGTCAATTCGCAAAATATCATTCGATCATATCAAACTGTACTGTTCCCGTTGCAAACACGAATGCATTGTCGCCCATTCCGTTGTACATGCGCTTTTTTACAATTCCATTGTGTTCTTGCTCTTCCTTTCTTGAACTTCGCCATCCTCTGCTGCCGGATATAACGTTCTTTTAACGCACGTTATATACTACTTGTATCAATATAAGTAGCTCAAAACAAAGTAGTAGTAGTAGTAGTAGAATTAGTAGTAGTAGTAATAGCAGTAGCAGTGTAGTGAACAAGAACACGGATGGGGACAATCGATTGTATTTAGCACAAAAATTACAGACTATCTCAATAAAATGTGAATACCATAAAGTCAATCGTCAATTCGCAAAATATCATTCGATCATGTGAAACTGTACTGTTCCCGTTGCAAACACGAATCCATTGTCGCCCATTCCGTTGTACATGCGCTTTCTTACAATTCCATTGTGTTCTTGCTCTTCCTTTCTTGAACTTCGCCATCCTCTGCTGCCGGATATAACGTTCTTTTAACGCACGTTATATACTACTTGTATCAATATAAGTAGCTCACACCAAAGTAGTAGTAGTAGTATTAGCATTAGAAGTATGAATAATATTATTATTAATACTAGTAATATTATTAGTATTAATATTATTATTATTAGTAGTAGTACTAGTATTTGTATTTAAAGTAGTAGCAGTACTAGTAGTAGAATTAGTAGTAGTAGAAATAGCAGTAGCAGTGTAATGAACAAGAACACGGATGGGGACAATCGATTGTATTTAGCACAAAAATTACAGACTATCTCAATAAAATGTGAATACCATAAAGTCAATCGTCAATTCGCAAAATATCATTCGATCATATCAAACTGTACTGTTCCCGTTGCAAACACGAATCCATTGTCGCCCATTCCGTTGTACATGCGCTTTCTTACAATTCCATTGTGTTCTTGCTCTTCCTTTCTTGAACTTCGCCATCCTCTGCTGCGGGATATAACGTTCTTTTAACGCACGTTATATACTACTTGTATCAATATAAGTAGCTCACACCAAAGTAGTAGTAGTAGTATTAGCATTAGAAGTATGAATAATATTATTATTAATACTAGTAATATTATTAGTATTAAAATTATTATTATTAGTAGTAGTACTAGTATTTGTATTTAAAGTAGTAGCAGTACTAGTAGTAGAATTAGTAGTGGTAGTAATAGCAGTAGCAGTGTAGTGAACAAGAACACGGATGGGGACAATCGATTGTATTTAGCACAAAAATTACAGACTATCTCAATAAAATGTGAATACCATAAAGTCAATCGTCAATTCGCAAAATATCATTCGATCATATCAAACTGTACTGTTCCCGTTGCAAACACGAATCCATTGTCGCCCATTCCGTTGTACATGCGCTTTCTTACAATTCCATTGTGTTCTTGCTCTTCCTTTCTTGAACTTCGCCATCCTCTGCTGCCGGATATTACGTTCTTTTAACGCACGTTATATACTACTTGTATCAATATAAGTAGCTCAAAACAAAGTAGTAGTAGTAGTAGTAGAATTAGTAGTAGTAGTAATAGCAGTAGCAGTGTAGTGAACAAGAACACGGATGGGGACAATCGATTGTATTTAGCACAAAAATTACAGACTATCTCAATAAAATGTGAATACCATAAAGTCAATCGTCAATTCGCAAAATATCATTCGATCATATCAAACTGTACTGTTCCCGTTGCAAACACGAATCCATTGTCGCCCATTCCGTTGTACATGCGCTTTCTTACAATTCCATTGTGTTCTTGCTCTTCCTTTCTTGAACTTCGCCATCCTCTGCTGCCGGATATTACGTTCTTTTAACGCACGTTATATACTACTTGTATCAATATAAGTAGCTCACACCAAAGTAGTAGTAGTAGTATTAGCATTAGAAGTATGAATAATATTATTATTATTACTAGTCTTATTATTAGTATTAATATTATTATTATTAGTAGTAGTACTAGTATTTGTATTTAAAGTAGTAGCAGTACTAGTAGTAGAATTAGTAGTAGTAGTAATAGCAGTAGCAGTGTAGTGAACAAGAACACGGATGGGGACAATCGATTGTATTTAGCACAAAAATTACAGACTATCTCAATAAAATGTGAATACCATAAAGTCAATCGTCAATTCGCAAAATATCATTCGATCATGTGAAACTGTACTAATCCCGTTGCAAACACGAATCCATTGTCGCCCATTCCGTTGTACATGCGCTTTCTTACAATTCCATTGTGTTCTTGCTCTTCCTTTCTTGAACTTCGCCATCCTCTGCTGCGGGATATAACGTTCTTTTAACGCACGTTATATACTACTTGTATCAATATAAGTAGCTCACACCAAAGTAGTAGTAGTAGTATTAGCATTAGAAGTATGAATAATATTATTATTAATACTAGTAATATTATTAATACTAATAATTATTATTATTAGTAGTAGTACTAGTATTTGTATTTAAGTAGTAGCAGTACTAGTAGTAGAATTAGTAGTAGTAGTATATAGCAGTAGCAGTGTAGTGAACAAGAACACGGATGGGGACAATCGATTGTATTTAGCACAAAAATTACAGACTATCTCAATAAAATGTGAATACCATAAAGTCAATCGTCAATTCGCAAAATATCATTCGATCATATCAAACTGTACTGTTCCCGTTGCAAACACGAATCCATTGTCGCCCATTCCGTTGTACATGCGCTTTCTTACAATTCCATTGTGTTCTTGCTCTTCCTTTCTTGAACTTCGCCATCTTCTGCTGCCGGATATTACGTTCTTTTAACGCACGTTATATACTACTTATATCAATATAAGTAGCTCACACCAAAGTAGTAGTAGTAGTAGTAGCATTAGAAGTATGAATAATATTATTATTAATACTAATAATAAGACTAGTAATAATAATAATATTATTATTAGTAGTAGTACTAGTATTTGTATTTAGAGTAGTAGCAGTACTAGTAGTAGAATTAGTAGTAGTAGTAATAGCAGTAGCAGTGTAGTGAACAAGAACACGGATGGGGACAATCGATTGTATTTAGCACAAAAATTACAGACTATCTCAATAAAATGTGAATACCATAAAGTCAATCGTCAATTCGCAAAATATCATTCGATCATGTGAAACTGTACTGTTCCCGTTGCAAACACGAATCCATTGTCGCCCATTCCGTTGTACATGCGCTTTCTTACAATTCCATTGTGTTCTTGCTCTTCCTTTCTTGAACTTCGCCATCCTCTGCTGCCGGATATAACGTTCTTTTAACGCACGTTATATACTACTTGTATCAATATAAGTAGCTCAAAACAAAGTAGTAGTAGTAGTAGTAGTAGAATTAGTAGTAGTAGTAATAGCAGTAGCAGTGTAGTGAACAAGAACACGGATGGGGACAATCGATTGTATTTAGCACAAAAATTACAGACTATCTCAATAAAATGTGAATACCATAAAGTCAATCGTCAATTCGCAAAATATCATTCGATCATATCAAACTGTACTGTTCCCGTTGCAAACACGAATCCATTGTCGCCCATTCCGTTGTACATGCGCTTTCTTACAATTCCATTGTGTTCTTGCTCTTCCTTTCTTGAACTTCGCCATCCTCTGCTGCCGGATATAACGTTCTTTTAACGCACGTTATATACTACTTGTATCAATATAAGTAGCTCACACCAAAGTAGTAGTAGTAGTATTAGCATTAGAAGTATGAATAATATTATTATTAATACTAGTATTATTATTAGTATTAATATTATTATTATTAGTAGTAGTACTAGTATTTGTATTTAAGTAGTAGCAGTACTAGTAGTAGAATTAGTAGTAGTAGTAATAGCAGTAGCAGTGTAGTGAACAAGAACACGGATGGGGACAATCGATTGTATTTAGCACAAAAATTACAGACTATCTCAATAAAATGTGAATACCATAAAGTCAATCGTCAATTCGCAAAATATCATTCGATCATATCAAACTGTACTGTTCCCGTTGCAAACACGAATCCATTGTCGCCCATTCCGTTGTACATGCGCTTTCTTACAATTCCATTGTGTTCTTGCTCTTCCTTTCTTGAACTTCGCCATCCTCTGCTGCCGGATATTACGTTCTTTTACCGCACGTTATATACTACTTGTATCAATATAAGTAGCTCAAAACAAAGTAGTAGTAGTAGTAGTAGAATTAGTAGTAGTAGTAATAGCAGTAGCAGTGTAGTGAACAAGAACACGGATGGGGACAATCGATTGTATTTAGCACAAAAATTACAGACTATCTCAATAAAATGTGAATACCATAAAGTCAATCGTCAATTCGCAAAATATCATTCGATCATATCAAACTGTACTGTTCCCGTTGCAAACACGAATCCATTGTCGCCCATTCCGTTGTACATGCGCTTTCTTACAATTCCATTGTGTTCTTGCTCTTCCTTTCTTGAACTTCGCCATCTTCTGCTGCCGGATATAACGTTCTTTTAACGCACGTTATATACTACTTGTATCAATATAAGTAGCTCACACCAAAGTAGTAGTAGTAGTATTAGCATTAGAAGTATGAATAATATTATTATTAATACTAGTAATATTATTAGTATTAAAATTATTATTATTAGTAGTAGTACTAGTATTTGTATTTAAAGTAGTAGCAGTACTAGTAGTAGAATTAGTAGTGGTAGTAATAGCAGTAGCAGTGTAGTGAACAAGAACACGGATGGGGACAATCGATTGTATTTAGCACAAAAATTACAGACTATCTCAATAAAATGTGAATACCATAAAGTCAATCGTCAATTCGCAAAATATCATTCGATCATGTGAAACTGTACTGTTCCCGTTGCAAACACGAATCCATTGTCGCCCATTCCGTTGTACCTGCGCTTTCTTACAATTCCATTGTGTTCTTGCTCTTCCTTTCTTGAACTTCGCCATCCTCTGCTGCCGGATATAACGTTCTTTTAACGCACGTTATATACTACTTGTATCAATATAAGTAGCTCAAAACAAAGTAGTAGTAGTAGTAGTAGAATTAGTAGTAGTAGTAATAGCAGTAGCAGTGTAGTGAACAAGAACACGGATGGGGACAATCGATTGTATTTAGCACAAAAATTACAGACTATCTCAATAAAATGTGAATACCATAAAGTCAATCGTCAATTCGCAAAATATCATTCGATCATATCAAACTGTACTGTTCCCGTTGCAAACACGAATCCATTGTCGCCCATTCCGTTGTACATGCGCTTTCTTACAATTCCATTGTGTTCTTGCTCTTCCTTTCTTGAACTTCGCCATCCTCTGCTGCCGGATATACGTTCTTTTACCGCACGTTATATACTACTTGTATCAATATAAGTAGCTCAAAACAAAGTAGTAGTAGTAGTAGTAGAATTAGTAGTAGTAGTAATAGCAGTAGCAGTGTAGTGAACAAGAACGCGGATGGGGACAATCGATTGTATTTAGCACAAAAATTACAGACTATCTCAATAAAATGTGAATACCATAACGTCAATCGTCAATTCGCAAAATATCATTCGATCATATCAAACTGTACTGTTCCCGTTGCAAACACGAATCCATTGTCGCCCATTCCGTTGTACATGCGCTTTCTTACAATTCCATTGTGTTCTTGCTCTTCCTTTCTTGAACTTCGCCATCCTCTGCTGCCGGATATTACGTTCTTTTACCGCACGTTATATACTACTTGTATCAATATAAGTAGCTCAAAACAAAGTAGTAGTAGTAGTAGTAGTAGAATTAGTAGTAGTAGTAATAGCAGTAGCAGTGTAGTGAACAAGAACACGGATGGGGACAATCGATTGTATTTAGCACAAAAATTACAGACTATCTCAATAAAATGTGAATACCATAAAGTCAATCGTCAATTCGCAAAATATCATTCGATCATGTGAAACTGTACTGTTCCCGTTGCAAACACGAATCCATTGTCGCCCATTCCGTTGTACATGCGCTTTCTTACAATTCCATTGTGTTCTTGCTCTTCCTTTCTTGAACTTCGCCATCCTCTGCTGCCGGATATTAACGTTCTTTTAACGCACGTTATATACTACTTGTATCAATATAAGTAGCTCACACCAAAGTAGTAGTAGTAGTATTAGCATTAGAAGTATGAATAATATTATTATTAATACTAGTAATATTATTAGTATTAATATTATTATTATTAGTAGTAGTACTAGTATTTGTATTTAAAGTAGTAGCAGTACTAGTAGTAGAATTAGTAGTAGTAGTAATAGCAGTAGCAGTGTAGTGAACAAGAACACGGATGGGGACAATCGATTGTATTTAGCACAAAAATTACAGACTATCTCAATAAAATGTGAATACCATAAAGTCAATCGTCAATTCGCAAAATATCATTCGATCATATCAAACTGTACTGTTCCCGTTGCAAACACGAATCCATTGTCGCCCATTCCGTTGTACATGCGCTTTCTTACAATTCCATTGTGTTCTTGCTCTTCCTTTCTTGAACTTCGCCATCCTCTGCTGCCGGATATTACGTTCTTTTAACGCACGTTATATACTACTTGTATCAATATAAGTAGCTCAAAACAAAGTAGTAGTAGTAGTATTAGCATTAGAAGTATGAATAATATTATTATTAATACTAGTAATATTATTAGTATTAATATTATTATTATTAGTAGTAGTACTAGTATTTGTATTTAAAGTAGTAGCAGTACTAGTAGTAGAATTAGTAGTAGTAGTAATAGCAGTAGCAGTGTAGTGAACAAGAACACGGATGGGGACAATCGATTGTATTTAGCACAAAAATTACAGACTATCTCAATAAAATGTGAATACCATAAAGTCAATCGTCAATTCGCAAAATATCATTCGATCATATCAAACTGTACTGTTCCCGTTGCAAACACGAATCCATTGTCGCCCATTCCGTTGTACATGCGCTTTCTTACAATTCCATTGTGTTCTTGCTCTTCCTTTCTTGAACTTCGCCATCCTCTGCTGCCGGATATTACGTTCTTTTAACGCACGTTATATACTACTTGTATCAATATAAGTAGCTCAAAACAAAGTAGTAGTAGTAGTAGTAGTAGAATTAGTAGTAGTAGTAGTAATAGCAGTAGCAGTGTAGTGAACAAGAACACGGATGGGGACAATCGATTGTATTTAGCACAAAAATTACAGACTATCTCAATAAAATGTGAATACCATAAAGTCAATCGTCAATTCGCAAAATATCATTCGATCATATCAAACTGTACTGTTCCCGTTGCAAACACGAATCCATTGTCGCCCATTCCGTTGTACATGCGCTTTCTTACAATTCCATTGTGTTCTTGCTCTTCCTTTCTTGAACTTCGCCATCCTCTGCTGCCGGATATTACGTTCTTTTACCGCACGTTATATACTACTTGTATCAATATAAGTAGCTCAAAACAAAGTAGTAGTAGTAGTAGTAGTAGAATTAGTAGTAGTAGTAATAGCAGTAGCAGTGTAGTGAACAAGAACAGCGGATGGGGACAATCGATTGTATTTAGCACAAAAATTACAGACTATCTCAATAAAATGTGAATACCATAAAGTCAATCGTCAATTCGCAAAATATCATTCGATCATATCAAACTGTACTGTTCCCGTTGCAAACACGAATCCATTGTCGCCCATTCCGTTGTACATGCGCTTTCTTACAATTCCATTGTGTTCTTGCTCTTCCTTTCTTGAACTTCGCCATCCTCTGCTGCCGGATATTACGTTCTTTTAACGCACGTTATATACTACTTGTATCAATATAAGTAGCTCAAAACAAAGTAGTAGTAGTAGTAGTAGAATTAGTAGTAGTAGTAGTAATAGCAGTAGCAGTGTAGTGAACAAGAACACGGATGGGGACAATCGATTGTATTTAGCACAAAAATTACAGACTATCTCAATAAAATGTGAATACCATAAAGTCAATCGTCAATTCGCAAAATATCATTCGATCATATCAAACTGTACTGTTCCCGTTGCAAACACGAATCCATTGTCGCCCATTCCGTTGTACATGCGCTTTCTTACAATTCCATTGTGTTCTTGCTCTTCCTTTCTTGAACTTCGCCATCCTCTGCTGCCGGATATTACGTTCTTTTAACGCACGTTATATACTACTTGTATCAATATAAGTAGCTCAAAACAAAGTAGTAGTAGTAGTAGTAGTAGTAGAATTAGTAGTAGTAGTAATAGCAGTAGCAGTGTAGTGAACAAGAACACGGATGGGGACAATCGATTGTATTTAGCACAAAAATTACAGACTATCTCAATAAAATGTGAATACCATAACGTCAATCGTCAATTCGCAAAATATCATTCGATCATATCAAACTGTACTGTTCCCGTTGCAAACACGAATGCATTGTCGCCCATTCCGTTGTACATGCGCTTTCTTACAATTCCATTGTGTTCTTGCTCTTCCTTTCTTGAACTTCGCCATCCTCTGCTGCCGGATATTACGTTCTTTTAACGCACGTTATATACTACTTGTATCAATATAAGTAGCTCAAAACAAAGTAGTAGTAGTAGTAGTAGTAGAATTAGTAGTAGTAGTAATAGCAGTAGCAGTGTAGTGAACAAGAACACGGATGGGGACAATCGATTGTATTTAGCACAAAAATTACAGACTATCTCAATAAAATGTGAATACCATAAAGTCAATCGTCAATTCGCAAAATATCATTCGATCATGTGAAACTGTACTGTTCCCGTTGCAAACACGAATCCATTGTCGCCCATTCCGTTGTACATGCGCTTTCTTACAATTCCATTGTGTTCTTGCTCTTCCTTTCTTGAACTTCGCCATCTTCTGCTGCCGGATATTACGTTCTTTTAACGCACGTTATATACTACTTATATCAATATAAGTAGCTCACACCAAAGTAGTAGTAGTAGTAGTAGCATTAGAAGTATGAATAATATTATTATTATTACTAGTCTTATTATTAGTATTAATAATATTATTTGTATTAGTAGTACTAGTATTTGTATTTATATTAGTAGCAGTACTAGTAGTAGAATTAGTAGTAGTAGTAATATCAGTAGCAGTGTAGTGAACAAGAACACGGATGGGGACAATCGATTGTATTTAGCCCAAAAATTACAGACTATCTCAATAAAATGTGAATACCATAAAGTCAATCGTCAATTCGCAAAATATCATTCGATCATATCAAACTGTACTGTTCCCGTTGCAAACACGAATCCATTGTCGCCCATTCCGTTGTACATGCGCTTTCTTACAATTCCATTGTGTTCTTGCTCTTCCTTTCTTGAACTTCGCCATCCTCTGCTGCCGGATATAACGTTCTTTTAACGCACGTTATATACTACTTGTATCAATATAAGTAGCTCAAAACAAAGTAGTAGTAGTAGTATTAGCATTAGAAGTATGAATAATATTATTATTAATACTAGTAATATTATTAGTATTAATATTATTATTATTATTAGTAGTACTAGTATTTGTATTTAAAGTAGTAGCAGTACTAGTAGTAGAATTAGTAGTGGTAGTAATAGCAGTAGCAGTGTAGTGAACAAGAACACGGATGGGGACAATCGATTGTATTTAGCACAAAAATTACAGACTATCTCAATAAAATGTGAATACCATAAAGTCAATCGTCAATTCGCAAAATATCATTCGATCATATCAAACTGTACTGTTCCCGTTGCAAACACGAATCCATTGTCGCCCATTCCATTGTACATGCGCTTTCTTACAATTCCATTGTGTTCTTGCTCTTCCTTTCTTGAACTTCGCCATCCTCTGCTGCCGGATATTACGTTCTTTTAACGCACGTTATATACTACTTGTATCAATATAAGTAGCTCAAAACAAAGTAGTAGTAGTAGTAGTAGAATTAGTAGTAGTAGTAGTAATAGCAGTAGCAGTGTAGTGAACAAGAACGCGGATGGGGACAATCGATTGTATTTAGCACAAAAATTACAGACTATCTCAATAAAATGTGAATACCATAAAGTCAATCGTCAATTCGCAAAATATCATTCGATCATATCAAACTGTACTGTTCCCGTTGCAAACACGAATCCATTGTCGCCCATTCCGTTGTACATGCGCTTTCTTACAATTCCATTGTGTTCTTGCTCTTCCTTTCTTGAACTTCGCCATCCTCTGCTGCCGGATATTACGTTCTTTTACCGCACGTTATATACTACTTGTATCAATATAAGTAGCTCAAAACAAAGTAGTAGTAGTAGTAGTAGAATTAGTAGTAGTAGTAGTAATAGCAGTAGCAGTGTAGTGAACAAGAACGCGGATGGGGACAATCGATTGTATTTAGCACAAAAATTACAGACTATCTCAATAAAATGTGAATACCATAAAGTCAATCGTCAATTCGCAAAATATCATTCGATCATATCAAACTGTACTGTTCCCGTTGCAAACACGAATCCATTGTCGCCCATTCCGTTGTACATGCGCTTTCTTACAATTCCATTGTGTTCTTGCTCTTCCTTTCTTGAACTTCGCCATCCTCTGCTGCCGGATATTACGTTCTTTTAACGCACGTTATATACTACTTGTATCAATA